>JARQOC010000011.1:233183031-233277055 GCA_033576535.1 Allobates femoralis | reverse complement strand
TTATCGCGTTTTTAAACGCGCATTTTTCCCTTGAAAAGACGCGAATGTGGTGAACGCAGCCTTGTGGTGTGTGTGTCTGTGTTGTGTGTCCCTGTGGGGTGAGTGCATGTGTCGCTATAGGGTGTGTGTGGTGTGTCCGTGGGGTGTGTGTGTATGTCTCTGCGTTGTGTGTGTCTCTTTGTGGTGTGGTATGTGTCTCTGTGTTGTGTGTGTCTTTGTGGTGTGTGTGTTCGGGTGCATGGTGAGTATCCAATGTTGGGGCTGCACCTTAGCGACTATACACTTGCTGTTACTCTTTGTGTGCGTGTGGTGTGTATACAAGTCCCCGTGTGTGGTGAATATCCCATGTTGGGGCCCCACCTTAGTGACTATATGCTGGCATGTGCTGTTAGTCTTTGGCGCTATCATTAAGCCCCTCTCACTCACAACTGTCAACTGGTAACTGTTACTTTTTCTCTAATATGTAGATAGTGGCAAAATTGTTTGGTGAACTAGAACTCGCAGGGTTAAAATTTCGCCTCACAACATAGCCTATGACGCTCTCGGGGTCCAGACGTGTGACTGTGCAAAATTTTGTGGCTGTAGTTGCGACGGTGTAGATGCCAATCCGGATATACACACACACACATTCAGCTTTATATATTAGATATCACTCATGGTTAGGGAGTGTGGACATTACACTGAACCCCACTTTGGTCTTCATGGGGGGAAAATTACAATTATTATTTTTGTTTTTTATTCCCACCATAATGGTCTTATTTTTCAGATGGTTCATTATTCTGCACGATGAGTTGATATATATTGGCATTATTCAGTGGTAGATAAAATGTATTTAAAAAACTTTTATAAATAGTTTTGCTTCTTTATTCTGAGGGTCATACAATTACAGGGAACTACATGAACAATGTATAGTTATGTGTTATTGCTTTTGTACAATAAAAACACAATTTTCTTTCCTTCTTCATCTTCTTCTAATCCTATTTCCTCTTCTCCTTCGTCCTCTTGTCCTTCGTCCTCTTCTCCTTCTTCCTCTTCTCTTTCTTCCTCTTCTCCTTCTTCCTATTCTCCTTTTTCTTCTTCCTTCTTCTTCTTCTCCTTCTTCCTCTTCTCTTTCTTCCTCTTCTCCTTCTTCCTCTTCTCCTTCTTCTCCTTATTCCTCTTCACTTTCTTCTGTCGTGCCCACAATGGTCAGTGTACTCAGATCTCAGGCGTACTGGTTCGGGGATGTCACAGGTGGTCGATGCCGAGTCTGTGCCCTTGGGGAGACAATAAAAAGGGGCTGTTGAAAATAATAAAGTTGTCAGTCGTGACGCCACCTGTAGACTCGGTGAATGCACCGACGCTGCGGGAACTGCCGGGGGGATGGATGGCAGCAAGGTGTTGTAGCTCCCTACAGGTAGAGCAGGATCTGCCAGGGCAGTGTAGTGTGATGAGTAGAATAGGGCAGTGCAGTCTCTGCAATAAAACTGGAAAGTCACAGTTAAACAGGAAGAAACACAGACACTTGCTCTGCACTGGTTCTTTACTCCAGTTACCTTCAGCTTTTAGCAAGTAATTAAGGTATCCAGAGGATTGAGCGCTCCCAAGGAGATTTACCTTATGATAAGGACACTGACTCCTCGAGGTCTATTGTGTAGTACTTTTACATTTAGATCTGCGCCTGTTTTCTCTCCCCACCCTCCTCTGACCTACAGCCTCGAGGTCTATTGTGTGCAACCTTCAGCTTTTACACAGTTCACAGGTGTTACGGCTGGGTAGTAAACCAGGCGTCATAGGGAAAAAGCAATGTCTCTCTGAGGCTCCAGTGATGTCCCTTCTCTATACTTGCTCTGTCCTACCTCTCCGCACTCCTTCTTCCTCGCGCTGCCCTGCACGAATCCAGCTCATTGAACCAGGCCCGTTGGGTGATATGGGAACCCTTTCTCTCTCTAAAGGGGCCCAACCCGGTTTAGTGCTTCTGGTGGAGCCGTACGTGTCAGACGGATGGATCATGCTCCTATGAAGCGATCGACCACACCAGTGAATTTGCGGCTCAGGGATAGACCTCTGCACCACGTCGGAGCCGGTACCCCGCTTCAGACTGGGCCAGGGCGTTTAGTCACCCTCTTCTTTGCCCCTCTCTGTCAGGTCCCCTCCTCTCAGCTCCTTCTTCTTCTCTTTCCTCTCTTGTTCTGACTCCTCACTGTGCTTTTCCTGCTCTGCCTACACTCCTCCCACCGGGACTGGGTCTTCACAAACATCAGGTTAACCCTTTAGTACTCTGCTCTAAGAGTGTGAATGCAGATTGAGAGCCTCAGACTTACCTTACCTCACCCTATAACAAGAATACTGCACTTTCTGTCTTGGGTGCAGTACCCCTCTGTAGCGCACTGACTAGTGGGGCGCTACACTCCCCCTTGGTGAATCACACTTGTCCCAAGTGTCACTACCCTAGCCGGTACAGAGCAGTTTTTATATGCATATCAAACGATATAAAACACTTTTAATAATAAAAATAAGAATACTTGGTCTCTTCCTGTCCGGGAGGCGCAGTTCTTGTAACGTTGCAAACAGTTCTTATCTGAGCATATTATAAGAGTCTCTGGCTTAACGGGTACAGTCCAGGCTTACACTTGCAGCCCCAGCGGTAATTGTCCTTGCACTATACACAGCGTCCCTTATTACCGCTGGGCTGCTTTAAAGCACACACATATTCACATAGTCCTCATCAAAGTCTATTAGTTGCAAGAAAAACAGTCTTTACACAACTATTTACATGACCGGGTTTTGCAGTCTCTAGTCCACACATTTGTGAACATGCAGGGCGTACCATCCTCTTGGCCCTGCATGCTGCTCTTAGCTACCCCCAGTCATTGTGGTAGGGATGTTGCTCACCTGTCATGGCGGCTGCTCCGACTTGTTCAATCGGTGTATGCTACTGGGACACACTTCGCGGAGCCCAGATGCCCCAACTTCCTCAATGTCGCCTTTCCAGTCATCCTCCTCCTCGGAGCTTGGCTGGCTGGATGGCTCCTCGGCTTCCTCTGGCTCTGCTCTGGTCTTGCTGCCGCTGTCATCAGGTAGGGCCTCAGGGTCATCCCGCTCTACCCTGACATCTGCGCTGGTGACGGGCTGCGGTTCAACCGGCGGATCCTCTCTGGTAACCGGGTGCTCAACTGTTGCCCTACTAAATTTACCTGGATCGGGGCAGAGCCCGTACTTACGTAGCGCTCACTGACTTACAAATCAAGAGAATTGCGTAACCCTCGCACACGGTCAAAACGGTCGCTGCATGTTCACAAATCTGCGATCAATGACTCATCGTTGATCGTTGACAGGTGTCACACGCAACTATGTCGTTTCGACATCACTGCAACGTCACCAAAATGGTGACTTTGCAACGATATCGTGAATGATATTGAAGCATGTGACGTGGCCTTTAGTTGTAGCTTTGAATACAAACCTTACTGAAATTTTAACATACAATGTACTGGAAAATGCAAAAAAAAATCAAAGTGTAAGAATTCTATGTAAATAAGATGCGATTTGACCATTGATATGTAGGTTTAGTTTTACTTACATTTATTGCACAGTAAAAATAACATGTAGTGTGAAGGGGAAATTTTGGAAAAAGCCAATTCAGATGTTTTTTATAGTTTTTTTTTGTACTTATTAGATTTTACCATATGCTTTAAATAATTTTATATTTTGATGGATGCAGCAATTCATTGTCATGGCAGGAACTTGGGAGTGTCCGAATACAGTGCGTGACAGTGGTGCTCAGACCTATGAGGTTTAACTCACTACCAACAACTGAGGAAACACTGGGGGGGGGAAATACAATGGGGGCCTTGCATGTAGGGAATGGAGGCAAGATGTCCTCCTGTGCTCAACTGCAACAGTGCCCTGATCACCCTACCATCCATATACGGGTTCTTTCACCCCGTTACCGAGCAGAATACCTAGTCCATCGCCAGCCCTGATGTTAACCCTAAATAGGAAAATGGCCAGCGGTTCACTAGTCCCAACCACTGCAAAAAAATAACACAAGAGGGGAAGGGGAGACAGACAGGGAAACAACAAGTCAACTTCACAGCTGCTGCTACAATCCAAGGCAGCAAATGGCTTGGCAAAGATCAGCTCTCCAGAGTACTACCAACACCTCAGGTAGCCAGGCCAGGAATGAAGTTCAATCAGCAGAAAGAAATGCTGAAACATGTGACCATATAAAGGGGCTGGGAGTGATCACAAAGTAGCAACACATAGGAAGAGAACTAAGGAGCATTGCAGCAACAGAAACTGACATTAACTCGAACACTGCCAAAGGAAGGAAACACGTTTAATATGAAGTCTCAATACAGAAAAGAGATAGATGTCCTAAATCAGTCACAAGTCTCCATAGTAAGAGGGGCCATCATTATATTCATGTTACATTTAGTTTTTTATTATCTTCATTAGTGGTTCATTTGAATTTTTTCCTTTTTTTATGCAAATTGCCTCTTTAGAGGACTTGAACTCTAGCGCCACCTTGTGGAAGTAACAATCCTAAAAGTCAATATCAACCCTTTAACGAGTCTTGTCATATGACAGGAGAATCTCAAATTGCAGACACTGTGTTTTGAGGCATTGCCCCTCATCGGTGCAAAGTATGAGATCTGATCTGACTATATGAAAGGCTAAGACGGGGATCTAAGGGGTGAGGTTTCTCTTTGCGGAGAGTGGCATAGCTGGCATCATCGTGCAATGCTCCTCTGGGAAGTTAAATATGCAAGTTGTCTCTTCAGAGACACTAATGAGGGGCAATATCCTGAATCACCATGCCTACTACTTGAGGTTCTGGTTTGTCTTATAACCTAAGTGATATGACAAGGCTCATTAAAAGGTTGATATTGACTTTTAGGATTGCTACTTGCAATAGGTTGTGCTAGAGTTCAAGTCTAGTTCCTCTCTGAAGAGACAATTTGCATAGTTAATTTCCCGGAGGAGCATTGCATGGCGATTAAGTCTCCTTACCTGACATGCCAGCCATGTCACTATCCACAAGGAGAAACCTTACCACTTAGATACTTTTCTTAGTCATCTTAAGGGGATTTGGACCCTGCAATCATTTGATACTTTATTTTTATACTGTGATACCGCAGTCTTGTGTATGAAAAAATGATGATCTACTAAGCAGACCCCAGGTGCCATTACAAGCCTATAGAAATTGGTGATCTGGAGAGATAGCGTCTATTACAACAGGGGCAGAAAGAGCATAAAGTACAGATGACTAAACCACTAATAGAAAAAAAGATAATTATCAGAAGACATACATATAGACAACATAATCAAACCTTATAATCCACCTGGATACTGTGGTTATTGCACATAAGGTGACACAATGGCCGCCGGCTCATTGACCCTGCACAATGACTACTCGGAAGGTCTCACATATGGAACGTTAATCTATTTCTTATTAACACTTAAAATGACTCAGGAAAAATAAATGTGAGCTCAAGATTTGTAGTTGTTGGTATGTGTGAACATCTCTGATATCAGATGCTGTATTTATGTAGGGTCTCCGCCCGAACTGAGGATTGGGAAAATACAAGTGCCAGAGATGATACCGAATAAGCCGGCCACACTGAAGTGTCCAATATATAATTATAAAGTAGGTGAGGACATTGTAACGTGGTACGAAGAGAATCCAGGAACCGAAGAACGAGAACCTGTAAACAATCAACGAGGGCTGGTATCCACAGATAGAAACGAGCAATCAGGTGATGAGGACACCAGGATATCCTGTCTATATATCACTCAAGTGACGGCAGCTGATAATGAGAGGAGATATGTCTGCAGAGTGGAACGTGGCCAGCAGGCGGTAGAGGCGACTACAGAGGAGATACGTGTGACCGGTGAGTAGGAATATAAGGCTGGAGAACTTACAGAAAGTTATCGAAATCTCATCCATGGCTCTGATATAGAGATAGAATCAGTGCCGGACTCATTCACACTTCATTTCATTTTACTATAACATATCCGGTTGGTTGTACCTAGAGCCAATTTTACATTTTGTCACTTTCGGCTTCCCCCCCCTTTCTTCCAAGAGCCATACATTTTTTTTTTCTTAATTTCTCACTGATGTAGCCATGTGAGGTGTTTTTTTGTTTTTTGCGGGATCAGAATCATATGAACATGTGTGTTAGGAAAGGGGGAGAGGATGAACGCAGCTCACCGGTTGGTTGCAACACCTGCGATTGTCTGAAACTGATCCGCCAGGACGAACTCATTTATAGGAGGAGTCCAGCGCTTCAATGTTCCAGTTTTTAGATAAATTATATGTTGGGTTAGGCCCAGCGCTAGCGATAACCCCTTTATCAAAGGCTAAAGTGAATAAAATACAATTTGTGTAGGTTAACCGTTCTTCCGGATGTTTATTAAAAAGTTATTTAGAGATATATAAAAAAAATATAAAAATGAGTAAAAACACTTAGTTGATGTTTTCTTAAAAACAATGTATTCCATGTTCAAATTGTTTGCATCAACTACCGTAAGTGTTTTTATTCATTTTTATATTTTTTATATATCTCTAAATAACTTTTTAATAAACATCCGGAAGAACGGTTAACCTACACAATTGTTTTTTATTCACTTTAGCCATTGATAAAGAGATTATCGCTAGCGCTGGGCCTAACCCAACATATAATTTATCTATACACTAGGAAGGGAGTTGCACGGTAACCCCTTCACGGCTTCCCAGCAGCAGCATACATTAGCAAAATTAACATGGCCTAATCCTTAGATTAGACTAAATTCCCCTATATTGACTAGCTCCAGTGTCCAAATAATTATTATCAGAATGTTGCATTTTTATAATGTCTATTTTATTTCATAAATACAGGGTGGGCCATTCATATGGATACACCTAAATAAAATGGAACTGGTTGGTGATATCAGCTTCCTGTTTGTGGCACATTACTATATGGGGGGGGGGAAACTTTTCCAGATGGGTGGTGACCATGGCGGCCATTGTGAAGTCGAACATTTTGGATCCAACTTTATTTTTTTCAGTGGGAAGAGGGTCATGTGACAAATCAAACTTATTGAGAATTTCATAAGAAAAACAATGATGTGCTTGGTTTTAACGTAACTTTATTCTTTCATGAGTTATTTACAAGTTTATGACCACTTATAAAATGTGTTCACAGTGCTGCCCATTGTGTTGGATTATCAATGCAACCCTCTTCTCCCACTCTGGACACACTGATAGCAACACCGCAGAAGAAATGCAGCACAGGCCTCCCCGAATCGCTGTGTCAGATGCTGCACATCTCGTATCTTCACAGCATAGACAATTGCCTTCAGATGAGAGATGAGGAGAACTTTATTGTGAATGGTGAAGTTACCAAACAAAACCAGCGCTATTGGTCTGACACTAACCCACAACGGATAGATCCCTCCAAGACTGCTGGGACACAGACATTGATGGTATGGTGTGGTGTATGGGGTACAAAGATAGTGGGGCCATTCTTCATCAATGGAAACCTCAATGCCACTGGATATCTGAAATTGCTACATGATCCAGATATCCAGTGACATTGAGGTTTCCATTGATGAAGAATGGCCCCACTATCTTTGTACCCCATATACCACACCATCACCATACCATCAATTTTTGTGTTCCAACAGTCTTTGAGGGATCTATCCACTGTGGGTTAGATTTGGAGAAGCACCTTTTGAGAAGCACCTGGTGGTCTAGTGGGGGTCAAATGTAGAGGTGTGGGGTAAGTCGCCTCTCACCTTATGAGGGTGTGCACCCTTGTACAACCTCGGTCTGCAGAGCCGCTGTGTTGGATTGCCCGGTCTGGGCTTCTGTGGCTACTTTGCTGTCTCTCCCGGTCACGTGGGATGCCGGCCGGTCATGTGACTTGCGCGTCAGAGGATCCATATCACTGCAGGTCCTTCAGCCCTCAAAGTGTGCGGCAGCCAGCAGCTCAATCCACAAACTGCAGGGTTGTTTAACAGATCTCCTGCACGGTTTAGGTTTAAGGCCCCATACACATTAGTCTAACATTGGTCGAACCTGCCAATATCCTTGGGTTTGGTCAACATTATATTGTGTTTTGGAGCCCTCAACAGATCATTGTCAGAGGAGATAAGGATCTCCGATTTCAGACTGACAATCCTTATGTTCTCGGTGATAAGCAGAGAAGTTAGGCAGCGGCTTTCTTGTAGAGTCGGGTGAGATGACCGGTGTATTTAGACTCAGCATGTTCCCTCCCATCGCTGTAAATGGCTGGTACCTGGCTCTGTACATTCACAGTGGATGGCGCCAAGAGGGTAATAATGACGTTAACATAGAATCTGTTACATATTCCCTGACCCCCCATGTCTGTAATTGTTTAAATTAAGTATGGATCCTAACTATGAAAACTGAACTAATTACAATTATTTCTCTCTTTGTGAACCAGAGTCGTTACTTCAAAGTGAAAGTAGAAAATTAGCAAAAAGTCCAGAAAAAAATGAGCAACTGAGGAAAAGTGAAGATCATAAAAAAGCACCGATTCCGAAGAACAGAAAGAGCCAACCCTTGAGTCCAGGTAATGAACCGCCTGGAAAAGAGGAGATGGAAAAACATTCACTGCCAACCAATAAGACCAGTCATGAAAATAAGACACATCCATTACCGGAAGGCTGTACCAAGAAAGAAGGAGATGAAGTGAACCAGGAGAAAGAGAACGAAGGAACTTCACATCTCAGCAATGACTCGTTCACTGAACGCTCTACCGGGGAAGGTGAAGAAGAAATAAGCAAGAAGAAGAGGGAAAAGAATGACGAGACTCCATCTCCGATACAAACCGGTGTGTCATCTACAAAAGGAGGAGCTGATTCAGAAGAAATCTCCAAGGAGGGGAGAACGAAGAATAGTGAAGGAGGACAACCGGATGATAGGGACAATGAAGAGGCTTCCCAACTGTTACCAACCAGTGGATCTTATCGTAAAGCTGGAGCTAAATTACAAGTCATCTCTAAAGAGAGGAGATCAGAGGATGGTGAAGGAGGACCACAGGAGGATAGTGAAGGAGGAGCACCAGATAATAGTGAGGTAGTACCACTGGAGGATAGTGAAGGAGGAGCACCGGATAATAATGAGGTAGTACCACTGGAGGATAGTGAAGAAGAAGCACTGGAGGATAATGACAATGAAGAGACTTCATTGCTAATGCAAACCAGAGCATCATCTAATACAGAAGGAGCTGAAACAAAAGACATCTCTAAGGAAGGAAGGCGAGAGAGTGGTGAAGAAAGACCAAGGGAGGATAGTGACAATGAAGAGGATCCACTGCTGACACATACCGGAGTGTCATCTCAAAATGACAGATTTGAAACAGAAGATCTCTAAGGACAGGAAAATGGAGAAGTAGGACTGTAGCGTTGTGCGGAGGGGAATCGCCATTTGTGCGCAGCCAGCGCAAGCCCCTATCTATATAATGGGAGCGCACGGTGCTGCGCTTGACAGCGCAGGACCGTGCGCACCCATTCACTACCATATGTGATCTGTGCGCAGGCGGATGCAACATGTCGCGTCCCTGGTGCGGACGAGACTGTGTGATCTGTGCGCAGGCATCCACCTGCGCACAGATCACATATGGGTGCGCACGGTCCTGCGCTGTCAAGCGCAGCACCGTGCGCTCCCATTATAAAGATAGGAGCTCGAGGCCGCTGTGGTCACATTGCGGACCCCTCCGCAGAACGCTGCGGAGGGGTCCGAAAATGTGAACCCAGCCTAAGGATAGTGAAAGACGACCACCGGAGGAGAGTGACAATGGAGAGACATCACTTCATTTCTGACCAATAATGAAAAACTGTGATGAAGGAGGAAGAAAGGATAAAAAATAGTGATGGCTTGTGAGCAACCGAGTAGATATCAGAAGATTATGAGATATAGTTGAAAATCACTGATCCATGTTGTCAGGCTGACTCCATCCTCAAGGACGTGATGATACTGTCCAAGACGTGTATTTCATATAGGGCGGGTCCTCCACTGCCAGGACTTTTACCAACCAGGAGAATGGGGGTCATCTTCTAGCTAATGGTTTCACTACTACCAAAAACTCCTAGGCAGGTTGACTGGATACCAAGTGTCCTCATCTTCTCCATTCTGGAGAGACACACAAGGGTAAGGAGGTCCCGGATCTGCCAATATATTGAGGTCCCGGGGGTGACCATCAGTACTTTCCTGTCCCTTCTCCCATGGTATCCGCTGCTTCACTTCTCACTGGCCTTAAAAATACTCAGAAAACCATGTCTATTACCAGATAACCCAGGGCTGCACAGAATGACATGTCCGGTCCACAGCTCTATGTTGTCCTGAACAATGAGACCTCTTAAAAGAGTTCAATGACCCCCTCATCACTGCACGACTAACACATGTCAATACCAAACCAATTTATTTCTCCTTCCACTTACCCAGTCAATTGTGAATAATCAATTTCCTCGTCAATTGTAACAGAACAAGTTTGTTTTACAATATAAATGCTGCTGTGATATAAAGGAGTCACATTCTTCCTTGTCAGCCGGCATCATGCCTTCCATACTTATTCTCCTTTTTTTGTTTCCATACTTATCCATTTATCGTCAAGCCTAGGTATTTGCACAGCACTTGCTGTCCTTTTCCCCAGTGTTAGCTTAGGGTGCTTTCACACTGCGTTTTTATGGATCCATGGCTGTCCGTTGTAAAACGGATAGCCACGGATCAGATTTGGCCCCCATGTATCCCTATGGGCATCGGATCTGCACAGATGTGGCCTTATTGCATCCGATTTGTGTCAGATCAGATTCTGTCTGATTTTTTGCTGTACCCAAAATCGGAGACTGCTCTGATTTTGGGCACAGCGGACCAAATCAGACCGAATTGGAACCGACATGATCTGCGGTCTTTAACATGGGGGCCTATTTAGCACGGGTCCGAGAAAACACAGGATCGTTTCTCTGACCCAATTGTAGCGTACTGAGTTCAATCCAACTGCATAACTGTCCTCTGAATGATGCAGTCTAGTACACCGCAGGGGGTTGATGCAATCCACAATCAGCAGGCATTCCACAATATAGCAGACAAAAAGGAGCACTGGACAGTTTCACGTGAAAAAATGGCTTATGTCCCTTGATTTTCACAACAACAGAGAGGTAAATCTGGAGGGTGGAAAGATGCTGAGTCGTTACACCCACGATCTCTTCTAAAGCAGGTGGAATTGATTAGTTATTGGACTGTGTATAGACTGTTCTTGCACAGGAGCCTCTTCATTCTGTATCTGCTCCTGGGGTGGATATGTTGCAGACAAGAAAGTCTCCAGACCATGTGAAGATATTGCTGGACCTGTGTTTCAAAGAGCGACATGCACAAATACATAGTTTAGGGCGGGAAATCCTGCTGACAGGTTCACTATATGTTCCTGGCGGTTTTCTATTATCTATACAAACTGTATTGACTTTGTGCCTCTTTAGCGTTTGTCACGTTTAAACGGTCCTCTGTCACCACCTGGTGGAGAGTTTTATGTACTACATGTTTTTTCTTGCTATTGCTATTGGACTAAACATGAATCAATCCGTCAAGCGTCTGCCTCCTCCTCCTCCGTCAGTATTTAATCGATTCTATGGAGCAGAATCTTTTTTAAATTTAATAATATAATTTTGTGATATATTGTCCAGTGCATTTTTTAATTGTTTTTTAAGTCTTATATATAGATGTTACCCATCTGAACTGACTGCTGAAAAGTGATCTCTGCACAATATAAAGCGTCAGCCCAAGTGGGCAGAGTGAAAATAATGAGATTTAATATAAAAAAAAATGTGAAAGATAAAAGAGAATGACCTAAAATGAAAAATATTTTTTTTTATTGCATCTGTCCACAGATGATTTATAAGGCCTCATTCACACAGAGCATTTGTGCTCCGTTTCTGCACCAAAAATTGATCCTCTTTTTGCAAAAAAAGCATCACAAAAGTATCCTCTGTTTGTGTTGCTTTTTTGCTCAGTTTTTGCAGTACATAGACAGACACACAGACAGACACACACACTTTCTTACCCTCCCACCGTGAGCTCCGGTGATGTCTTACTTCCGGGCAACGGCAGGACCTGTCTATGAGTAGTATGAGTATTTAAAGGACCTTGCACCATGTGACCTCCTCACCATCAGAGGTACCTCTGAGAACAGGGCGAGCCAGGGACCCCAGCATCAGGGTCAGATTAGACTCCCCTGACCCCCTTCGCCTATCACACCATCTAAGTACCTGATTCCCTCACCTCCTAAGCGTGACATCCGGGCTCTTTCTTCTCATTTCCATTATTACTGACATCGCCATCGTTGGCACTTACAATTCTTCATGATCATCGTAGTGGAGACACCAGAGCATCACGAGCTGTGAGATTTCCTCCATGGAAGGAATTTTATATAAAAAAAATAAAACACAATAAATGTTGAAAAGGAGCTGACAAAAAGAAATCTAAAGTTTAACCCCTTTATTACAGGGCAAATTTCATTTCATAACTTTTGTTTTTATCCCCTGTCCCAAAAGACTTATTTTTCCGTTGACATAGCCTTTGAAGGGTTTTTTTTCTGCAGGACGAGATGTGGTTTTGAATGACACCAATCATATAAAAAATGGGGGGAAAAAAACAGCTAAATGGTGAAAAAAGCACAGGTCAGTAGGGTTACAGTGATACAAAACTTTCACATACACATTTCTCAACACGTGACATGGAGGTGCACCTACAAGGGTTAATTTGTATCCTCTCACTCAATCCAGCATATCAACCTCAGTTATAGGCTATACAGTGAGCAAAAATCACACCCCAACACGGCCCACACACACCAGCTACACAACACGCTGCCACCATCATCAAACACACAGGGTGATGAGTCCCTGAAATATACTGCTGTCTAACAATCAGCAGGCTCACACACTCTCTGTAAGGTTATGAATTCTTTAGGGTCAAACATAATAAAGTTTTAAGCTTTAATATAGAAAATACAATGCTTACAAGAAAAAGGTATAAAAGATAAATACGACATACAAATATGCAGAACAGTTTAAAATAAAAGGGAGAAATAACAGAAATAAGTGTTTCCCTGTACAGTTATCTTCTGTTTCCTTGAGGGAAGGAGAAATTAATTATGGATCACATCAGCATTGGCCGACCCCCACATGTGAGCACTTTCTTAATGTGTCACCCAAGCATTCAGCAGTGGCCCATGAGCAGTGGCCTTCCCTGCTCACAGATGGCTGTGCAGCCCCAAAACGACTGCTTGACCACTGGCCTGGGGGGCATGTGCCCCCCCTGCCCCCTGGGCCAGCCAGCCCCTGGACTTGGGGCATCTCATTGTGGCCATCTTCCTGGAGTTTATGTAATATCATGTACAGATACAAATAAAAATTGTTGCATCATTAACCTGCCTAGGTGATAATCCCAACCTACGACTTTGGATCTTCACACGGACCCTACATTTTTTCCTGCTTCATTTTTAGGTGCTGAAATTCTGCAGCATTTAACAGGTTAAGCAAAGTGAATTTGACGTCATGAAAACTCCAACCCTGTGTGCGTGCAAAGACGTCGTTGAGCTGTGCACTTCTTTTTCCCACGGGCTTCTGTAGGGATTCTGAAAGAAACACTTATAAAGAAAAGGTATGTGTGAACACTGTTAAATCTGTGCAAAAAAATGCATAAAAAATGGTACAGACGCAGGAAAAATACAGAAAAACGCAATAATCAAAGCAGATTGTTATTGATATGATCTGGTGCCGAAAAAAAAAATCACACATGAAAAAAGGGCTAAAAAGTCATTCCATGTAAATGAAAAACAAAGAAGAATGGAGGCGCCTCCCTGTGACGGACCCGGTGGTCTAGTGAGGTTAAACTGGCTGTGCAGTGGTGCTGCTCACCTGTTGAGGTTGCGCCGCGTGCACAACCTCGGTGTTGGGCATTTGACACCGGTATTTTGGCCGCCGTCTCTCCGGCTCCGCTCCAGCTTCCCCGGGTGTTGTACTTCCCGTGTCTGGTCACATAAGCCCAGTCACATGGACGGAAGTGATCTTAAATTTACCTGATGAAGGCAGTGGACCGCTGCAGAAACGCGTCGTGGTTTTCTTGTTGACTAATAAAGAGGTTTGTACACCTTTAAAAAAAAAAACCACCCTGTGCATTTGTTGTCCCCAGTGCCCGGAGAGTGACCGCATTTATTTAGAATTTGTTATTTATTCCATGTAAATGGACCTAAGACATTATTATTTATGTCTCTTAATAAGAAAAATACGCCGGGCACCAGTACAGACGTGAAGGACCCTCTTATATGCGCTGATAGGTCTGGCACTGTGCGAGTGCACTGGGTGTGCTCACTTCAGAAGTTCATTATAACAAATTTATCAGACAAGGAAAAATAACGGCACTCACCCTTAAGTTGTGCCAACAGGCCCCTTTATTCCGGGTCATTATACAGGTGGCAGAGAGGAGAGTGGAGAATGGTGGACAACAGCCCGTTTCGTGCCTGTCTGGCACTTCAACTGAACTGTGAAAAAAGGAGAGGAAGCGAAATAGGGTTTTATCTTTTTAACAATTTACGTCACGTGAACAATTGTCACTGCTCACCTGGGACAGTTGTGTCACCCACAACCGGTGTGAAGGTATACAATGGCTGCCGCAGGATCCGCACTCCACTTGCAATAGTGCTTGCGAAAGACAAAACAAAAGAACCGGACTGTGATTCCTGGATCCGCGCTGCTCACATGATGTCACATGATGAGACCGATTGGAGTACACAAGCGTGCAATGATGGCATTTATTGCAATTCTTCCGACGCGTTTCAGAGTTATACCCAAATCCTTCCTTCCTGAGGAAGGAGTTGGGTATAACTCCAAAACGCATTGGAAGAATTGCAATAAAAGCCATCATTGCACGCTTGTGTACTCCAATCGGTCTCATCATGTGACATCATGTGAGCAGCGCGGATCCAGGAATCACAGTCCGGTTCTTTGTTTTGTCTTTGGCACTTCTACTGCTCATAGAACCACTTTAAGTGCCAGACAGGCACGAAACGGACCGTTGTCCACCGATCTCCACCCCCTTCTCTGCCACCTGTATAATGGACCCAGAATAAAGGTGACTGTTTGCACAACTTATGGGTGAGTGCCCTTATTTTTCCTTCTCTGATGGATTTGGTATTATTTATGTGTTCAGTGTTTTATGGCATTATTCAGTAGTACTGTATGGCACTATTATTTCTTGGTATAAGTTAGTAGCATTATTTTTTTTTTTACAGTATGGCGGCATTATTCACGTGCACCCTGGTAATACTTGTTTAATATTGCATTAATTTGTTTCTTGACGTACATTATTGTAGCATTACATTTGTCAGCGCTGTAGGTAGACTGTAATCCCGCACCTTTGTCCTGTGTAATCACCTTGTTAATGATTACTGATGAGACCACAGACGACCTTCTGAAATCACTTTATTTTTACGAGAGAAGAATGTTAGTGAGGAGAAGTTTACACGCAGCAATAAGGCTCAGGGTCTTTTATTTTTTATTGCACAGATGAAGCGGCGCTATAAATATAAGTTCCCCCAGTCTGACACCTTCCAGCAGCTTCACCTACCTCCAGCACCACTCCAGTTGCCCTCCGGTAATTTGTGACCTGCGGCAGCTCCAGTGTTTCATGGAGCACACCGGAGGTCACAAATCAATACATCTCTATGGGAGCCTCGTTCTGGTCTCGTACTGACCTCAATCTGGTCTTGTTCTGGTATTGCTTTGGCTTCGTTCTGGCCTCCCTCTGGCCTTGTTGTGGTCTTGCTCTGGCCTCATTCTAGTCTCATACTGACCTCAATCTGGTCTCATTCTGGTATTGTTTTGGATTCATTCTGGCCTTATTCTGGCCTCGCTCTGGCATTATTCTGGCTTTGTTCTGGTCTTGCTCTGGCCTCGTATTGACCTCATATTTGAAGCACAGCGCCCCAGACACAGGTGGTGATGAAAAAAAGTTTCTCCTTTATGTATAATGCATATAATGCAGGGACCAGTGTCTCCATACAGGAGCAATGCAGGGACCAGTGTCTCTATACAATGCAGGGACCGGCGTCTCTATACAATGCAGGGACCGGCGTCTCTATACAATGCAGGGACCGGCGTCTCCATACAATGCAGGGACCGGCGTCTCCATACAATGCAGGGACCGGTGTCTCCATACAATGCAGGGACCGGTGTCTCCATACAATGCAGGGACCGGTGTCTCCATACAATGCAGGGACCAGTGTCTCCATACAATGCAGGGACCAGTGTCTCCATACAATGCAGGGACCAGTGTCTCCATACAATGCAGGGACCGGTGTCTCCATACAATGCAGGGACCAGTGTCTCCATACAATGCAGGGACCAGTGTCTCCATACAGGAGCAATGCAGTGACCGGTGTCTCCATACAGGAGCAATGCAGGGACCAGTGTCTCCATACAGGAGCAATGCAGGGACCAGTGTCTCCATACAGGAGCAATGCAGGGACCAGTGTCTCCATACAGGAGCAATGCAGGGACCAGTGTCTCCATACAATGCAGGGACCAGTGTCTCCATACAATGCAGGGACCAGTGTCTCCATACAATGCAGGGACCAGTGTCTCCATACAATGCAGGGACCAGTGTCTCCATACAATGCAGGGACCAGTGTCTCTATACAATGCAGGGACCAGTGTCTCTATACAATGCAGGGACCAGTGTCTCCATGCAATGCAGGGACCAGTGTCTCCATACAATGCAGGGACCAGTGTCTCTATACAATGCAGGGACCAGTGTCTCCATACAATGCAGGGACCAGTGTCTCCATACAATGCAGGGACCAGTGTCTCCATACAATGCAGGGACCAGTGTCTCTATACAATGCAGGGACCAGTGTCTCCATACAATGCAGGGACCAGTGTCTCCATACAATGCAGGGACCAGTGTCTCCATACAATGCAGGGACCAGTGTCTCCATACAATGCAGGGACCAGTGTCTCCATACAATGCAGGGACCGGTGTCTCCATGCAATGCAGGGACCGGTGTCTCCATACAATGCAGGGACCGGTGTCTCCATACAGGAGCAATGCAGGGACCAGTGTCTCCATACAGGAGCAATGCAGGGACCGGTGTCTCCATACAGGAGTAATGCAGGGACCAGTGTCTCCATACAATGCAGGGACTGGTGTCTCCATACAGGAGCAATGCAGGGACCAGTGTCTCCATACAGAAGCAATGCAGGGACCAGTGTCTCCATACAATGCAGGGACCAGTGTCTCCATACAGGAGCAATGCAGGGACCAGTGTCTCCATACAGGAGCAATGCAGGGACCAGTGTCTCCATACAATGCAGGGACCAGTGTCTCCATACAATGCAGGGACCAGTGTCTCCATACAGGAGCAATGCAGGGACCAGTGTCTGCATACAATGCAGGGACCGGTGTCTCCATACAGGAGTAATGCAGGGACCAGTGTCTCCATACAGGAGCAATGCAGGGACCAGTGTCTCCATACAATGCAGGGACCAGTGTCTCCATACAATGCAGGGACCGGTGTCTCCATACAATGCAGGGACCAGTGTCTCCATACAGCAGCAATGCAGGGACCAGTGTCTCCATACAATGCAGGGATCGGTGTCTCCATACAGGAGTAATGCAGGGACCAGTGTCTCCATACAGGAGCAATGCAGGGACCAGTGTCTCCATACAATGCAGGGACCAGTGTCTCCATACAATGCAGGGACCAGTGTCTCCATACAGGAGCAATGCAGGGACCAGTGTCTCCATACAATGCAGGGACCGGTGTCTCCATACAGGAGTAATGCAGGGACCAGTGTCTCCATACAGGAGTAATGGAGGAACCAGTGTCTCCATACAGAAGCAATGCAGGGACCGGTGTCTCCATACAGGAGCAATGGAGGAACCAGTGTCTCCATACAGGAGCAATGCAGGGACCGGTGTCTCCATACAGGAGCAATGCAGGGACCGGTGTCTCCATACAGGAGCAATGCAGGAACCAGTGTCTCCACACAGGAGCAATGCAGGTACCGGTGTCTCCAACAACGGTTGAAGAGACAGGGAATAAATACATATCAATAACCTTTTCAATACTTTTCCATGTGTCATTTCTCATTATTACACACAATTTATGGAAGTCTATGGTGATTTCTGTGCCTGTGCGGATTGGATGGGTTGTAACTGACATCTGGTGAGAGTACCATGTCAGTAGCACCTTTAGAAATATATTTACTTGGACAATTGGTGACCTGTTCAATACCTATATCATCTGCTGCATATGTGTATATATACATATATATATACACATATATACATACATATACACAGCGGGTGTAATAAGTATTGAACACGTCACCGGTTATCTAAGTAAACATATTTCTACAGATGCCATTGACATGAATGTCTCACACATGTATTACTGTAGTTTTTTCACAATACAGGGAGGCAGTGGAAATAAGACTGAAAGTAAAAGTAGAAGTAGACTTTACACCTGAGATGAACATGGAAGCCTCGCCGGTGGTCCTCCTCCTTCTCCTGCAGACAGGTACGTGTGTGGGGTTTATGTTATTAGTAGAAATTAGTGATGAAGACAATTAATAAAATAATTGTCCTAATCCGGGGCCGGAGAGGAGGCGGCAGAGCAGGCACTGTGCACATATTACAAGGCAGAACAAAGGACAAAGGCGAGGAGTGATGGATGTGATGAGGGGTGTAATATGAGGAGAGGACGATCTGCAGGATTTAGGATGTTTTTGCAGATCCTGTGATAGATCCTCGCTATCATCCACCTGCTCTCTGTATTATCCCTGTGAGCAAGCTGAAAGGAACTTTGCTCCAGTCACAAACAATGGGCTGGAGTTACTTTCTGTTTCTGATAAAAATAAAACATATTCCCCTAACAGCAAAAATTCCCTTTAACCCGTAACTGCTCAGTGCAGACAATCATTGTAGCCAGATCAGATCTGGTGCTTTGCACTGAGGAGGAGCAACAACTGGAAACACGGGTCTGCAAACACAGTTTCCAGTTTGGCTTAGGCTGCTTTCACATTATGGATTTTTAAAATCCGATGCTGTCCGATAAAAATCGGACAGCATCGGACCGATTTTGGCCCCATGCAGCCCTATGGGCATCGGACCGAATCGGATGTGCACTAAATGCCATCCGATTTGGTCCGATCCGATTCTGTTCGATTTTTTTATCGGTGCAAAAATCGGAGCTTGCTCCAATTTTTGCACCGAAAATGAAATCTGATAGAATCGGATCGGACCGATTTGGATGCCATTTAGTGCACATCCGATCCGACCCGATCAATTTAACATGGGGCCCTATGGAGAAGGGTCCGAGGAAACATCTGATGTCTCCTCGGACCCGATTTTACTGTACTGAGCATGCTCAGTACAGTGAAAATGCTCAAAACTGGGAGCGCAAGGGTTAGAAAAAAAAAAAAGTTTATGCTCACCTTCCCCCGAGCCCCCGCCGTCTCCCGCTGTCTTCCTGCAGGCTTCCGGTGGCTCCCGCAGGCTCCCGGTGTCTGCAGACACAGGTCTGTGACCGCGTGTTACCATGGTGGAACCTGCTGTCACGTGACTGTGACATCACCGCAGGTCCTGTACAGCAGAAGAAGACCTCTGCAGACACCGGGAGCCTGCGGGAGCCTGCAGGAAGACGGCGGGGGCTCGGGGGGAGGTGAGCATAAACTTTTTTTTTTTTTGCCCGGAGGCTACGATTTAATGCTGTAATCGGATGCCTATTTGGCATCCGATTCTAGGCATCAGAAGGGAGCCGATGCTGTCCGAATTTATCGGACAGCATCGGCTCCCTTCAAAATCGTAATGTGAAAGTAGCCTTAGGACAAGGCTCATTAAAGGGTTGATATTGACTTTTAGGATTGTGTGGAGCCCACTGGGACAGGGTATTCGTTACCAGACCGGGTCGCTGCTGGGGATGTCACGGAGGGCCTGGTCCGGACCGTGTCCCGGGCCCACACAAGTAAAGGGGGATATTTACAAGGGATGAATGTTTGTAGTGACGCCACCCACGATGTGTGGTCAGTAATGGGACCACCGCTGCTGCAGAACCTCCGGGGATGATGTTGGGCAGCTTAGATGGAACGGCTCTCCGTAGGTAGAGGCAGTGGAAATTAGAGTCTATGGAAGATGTGACAAAAATCACCGAATTGGTACATAGAATAAATATATAGCCCCCGTGTCAGGGTTGTAGGGGATGGAGCACCGGTGTTGAGAGATGTGGGTTGCTTCTGAGGTGGCTGATAGTATCCTGTTAAATGCAATGATATCTATAAGAGGCCAAAATTGGTGAGTTGTTTGTTTTTTTTTTTCTATATATTTATTCTATGTACCAATTCGGTGATTTTTGTCTAAAGCTAAATTATACATGTGTTATACATGTGGATAGGTACTCGTAGGCGTGAGGGTCCGTGACGGGGGCTACGAGCTTACGCTATTTTGGTCCAAAATATCAAACTAACTCCTCACTCTCATCTATAGAGTTATATTGCATTTTTTTATCCATCTGCAGTCTACAGCTGTGTCCTCTAGGGGGCGTCAGTCACTTGTGTTACATATTTTGTTGCAGAGCGGCCCACCTTGTCTAACAGCTGGGCGTCATTAATAGGCTGCCTTCTGACTTTATGCCTCACTCTTGGAGTGGCTGCCGCCCTGTAGTGATCTCATGTCCAGTGACACCACCTGTCTCCTCCTTGTGGCACGGCTGGACGCTGGTGCCACAACCGCCCCCGTGTCAGGGTTGTAGGGGATGGAGCACCGGTGTTGAGAGATGTGGGCTGCTTCTGAGGTGGCTGATAGTATCCTGCTAAATGCAATGATATCTATAAGAGGCCAAAATTGGTGAGTTTTTTTTTTTTTTTTCTATGGAAGATGTGCTAATAAAGGGATTGATAGTGGAGACGGGTTCAAGGATCACACACTCACGTTTCTGAAGTTTTCCAAAGCTTTACTGCAGATGTTGTAGCAGATTGTTGTCCACGGAGTCTGTACTGGGGCCGGGTTGCTCCCACCCTGTCCGGGTCCTCAGCTTCCTCCTGCTGCACTGTGTGTGTGGCCCTGATGCTGCTTCTAGCTGAGCTGCTGGCACTGTCTCTCTCCTCACAGGTACCCCTTTGCTAGGCAACTTGAGTCTTCCGTGTGCTGCTGACCCCGCCGTGTTGCTTTGCTCTGGAACAGTGTCGATCTAGAAACTCCACTATTCCTGGATTTACTGTGCTGTGTGTGTGAGTCACAGTCTCGGATCCGGTGTCCGTTCTGTGCGCTCCTCTGGGGCGAGTGGTGATGGCACTCAGTCTCCCAGCTGTGTTCCTTTTTCTTCAATTCTCCTTCCCTCAGACCCTGGCTAGGCCTGGAATCGATGAGCGGATTGTAGAGAAGCCTGACGCAGCTCCTTTACTCTACAGTCTCCCTCAGTTCTCACAGGAACTGGACTCTTCACAGTACTACCTCGTACTGAACTCTCCTCTAAACTAGACTAGACTAGACTAACTACTTCCTCTTGACCCGGAGTATATAAGGGAGCTAGTTTAGCTCCCCCTCCTGGCCCAGAGGTGCTAGTGTCAGTGTGTTGTTGGGAGGGAACCCATGTGATGTTACTGTGGCACATTAACCCCTGGGGTGCCACAATTGCTACTTCCAATAGGTGGCGCTAGATTTCAAGGAGTCATTCACAGCAACTTTTCTTTGCTCCTGATTTCTGTTGGCTAATGGGATTTTTCAGGAATAGACTGCAATATTATGAGGAATGAGTGCTCCTAGGAATGATTACTTCCAGATAATCAAGCAGAGTAAATAGGCTGATCACCAGATGAACAAGGAAAACACTTGATCGTCAGGTGAAATGATCTTTGGCAAGCTTAAAAAACATGTGTTCTTGGCAGCACATCATCCTGTTGCCAAAAACAATGACAGCCTATTAGTAATAGATCGTTCTGTGTGCATCATAAGCATGGTCTGCCGGTGTAAACAGGACATGTGCTGCTGAGAACAATTGTGGCGCCCTTGTGACCAGGGTGGCCACATAGGGAACTGCAGCCAGGTAGGAGGAATTGATATACTAAACACCCTCACAGACATCCCACACACCACTAGGAGGCAGCACCCAACCCGGAACTCTAGGCAGGCAAGGGGTGGTGGGTTTAGAGGATAGTGGGTGGGAACGCATGTAGGTCAGGTGACAGAAGGTACAAGTAGAGGAAGAGGAGGAGGGAGGAGTTAGTAGGCCACAGGTGCCGACCAGTAAAGACCGAGTAGGCCAGAGTGAGATAAGCAGCCAAGACACAGAGAGCTGAGCTGAATAGACAAGAGCAGACAGGAAGACACACACGTCCTGGTGGGATTGGGCTGGATGGAGATGCAGAATCCACAGCGTCAGAGAATCCATGGAGAGAAAGCTCGTCCATAGCTGGCATTCCCAGGATGTGTGAGGAAAGAGACGGACCAGCTGCACTGGGTCCGAGGAACACGGCAGCACTGACTAACTGGAGGAGATGTCTTTCCTATTGAAGCTGGAGTCACACGGGTCAGAGGGAGCCTGATAGTGCCTTGCGGGAGAGGGCTATTGCAGGCTAGGCACACGGCAGAGTGTCGGCTCTGACGGGGACCGAAGATTCACCCGGTATCCCCAGATTCACCGACGGGGAGCTCCAATTCCAAGTTGGAGTTCCCACACCAAGGATAGGAAGCACAGTAGCAACCACGAGGACCTACAGGTGTCTGAGCTGCTGCTATACTGTCCGGAGACACACAAAGGGAGAGAAACTACAGTCTGGAAAGGACACTAGAAGGAGTGAGGGGTCTCAGAGTGACAACCTGGCTGCAGAGGGTCTAGTGAAAACCGGAGTAAAGTGACTGTAACTCGTGTTAAGAAGTGAGCTGTACTGAGAACTACTGTACTGCTTGAAGACAACTGACAAGTAAACCCGGTGAACCCTGCCTGTGTGTCCGTGTTTGATTCCAGGGATAAAGAACTGTTTTCATACCTTTCATTCCTGTCAGGAACAGCCCGACCCGCGGCGGGCTCATCCATCTGGCTGCAGCCCATCCATCCTCCTGGCAGAAAAGTGCTGCAGCAGTGGTCCCATCATTGACCACAAGCCGTGGGTGGCGTCACGACAAACTGTATCCTTTGTATATATTCCCTTTTAGTTGTGAGAACCCGGGACACGGTCCGGACCAGGACCTCCGTGACATCCCCAGCAGTGACCCGGTCCGGTACCGAGTACCCCGTCGCGGTGGGCTCCACACAATGACAGCCTATTAGTAATAGATCATTCTGTGTGCTTCATAAGCATGATCTGCCTGTGTAAACAGGAAATATGCTGCCGAGAGCAATGACAACCTAGCAGTAATAGATTATTCTGTGTGCTTCATAAGCATGATCTGCCGGTGTAAACAGGAAATGTGCTGCTGAGAACAATGACAACCCATTAATAATAGATTGTTCTGTGCACATAATAAGTGGCAGTCTGCCTGTGTAAACAGGACATGTGCTGCTGAGAACAATGACAGCCTATCAGTAATAGTTTGTTCATTGGGCATTGTAAGTGCAGTCTGCCTGTGTAAACAGGATGATGTGCTGACGAGAACAATTGCAGTCTATTAGTAATAGATCGTTCTGTGGGCATTGTATGTGCGGTCTGCCTGTGTAAACAGGACATGTGATGCTGAGAACAATTTAAGCCAATTTGTAATAGATCATGGTGTGCGCACCGTTAGCATGATCTGCCTATGTAAACAGGACATATACTGCCGAGAACAATAACAACCTATCAG
Source organism: Allobates femoralis (assembly GCA_033576535.1). Classification (NCBI taxonomy): domain Eukaryota; kingdom Metazoa; phylum Chordata; class Amphibia; order Anura; family Aromobatidae; genus Allobates; species Allobates femoralis. Next base: position 233,253,237 of record JARQOC010000011.1, on the reverse strand, counting down.
TAATAGAGTTTTTTCTATGTGCATCATAAGCATGGTCTGCCTTAGTAAACAGCTGTACTGCCGAGAACAATGACAACCTATTAATAATAGATTGTTCTGTGCACATCATAAGTGACAATCTGCCTGTGTAAACAGGACATGTGCTGCCAATAACAATGACAGTTTATTAGTAATAGATCAATCTGTGGGCAGTATGCATGTGTAAACAGGACATGTGCTGCCGAGAACAATGACAGCCTATGAGTAATAGTTTGTTCATTGGGCATCGTAAGTGCGGTCTGCCTGTGTAAACAGGATAATGTGCTGCCGAGAACAATGTCAGTCTATTAGTAACAGATATTTCTGTTGCCATTGTAAGTGCGGTCTGCCTGTGTAAACAGGATGATGTGCTGCTGAGAACAATATAAGCCAATCAGTAATGGTACCTTTACACGCCGCCACAACAGGATGGATACAACCCGCTACAGGTTACAAAAGTAGCTTGTCGCGCCAATATCGCCCGTAGTAGCGGCGTCTGAAGACGGGACGACACAGCCGGCTACAGATACCTCTGCATCCGTGCACTGCCCATAAACAGATGGCTACATCGCCGATTGTAGCGAGCTGTATCGGCGTGTAAAGAAGCTACAGAAGGGAACTCTGGACACCCGGCGATGTAGCTGCAATGTGGCTAAGGCGTCACCCATGCTCCGTGATACCGCGCCCCTTCAGCGATCATTGGTGGAAGATGCTGCGTTACGATTGGCCCTTGCCTCACAGCCCTCCATCTTGGATGAGCTGTCCCTTCAGCACTACACATACGCGCCGTATGCACGATCAGATAGTAGTACAATTACGCGGACACACACTTGAACGTAAAATCATAAATGGCCCATGATCTACATACAGTGTGCACATCCTATCAACATGATAACGAATAATGCGGGACACAGCGCACAAGTGTGTGTTACGTACCGCTCTGGCTTATTGCACAGCAGCTGCCGTAGAAGTGTTCCGGGTCTGGCAGTGCGCGCAGCGCGCACACAGATGCACACAATCCCATAGCACATCGGAGGAGATTACCCAGTAGACAGATCAGAGCCGTGTTGTACGGACTGCACTGTGGGTCTTCTGCAGTAGGGGCCGCATAAGTGTGTCGGGCGAGTCACTGCGTGTTGGGCTACTTATAAAGGTGCGTCACCCCCACAGCGGTCGTAATGACGTCATGACGTTGGTTTCATTTTCACTCTGCCTGCAAGGTGCCAGCCCCGCCTCTGCACACACCATAGCAGTCATGGCGGCCGTGCACCGCGCCGCAACATGGGGGATGGCGGAGCTGATCATCCTCATTGATCATTGCGACCGTCGGGACTATTGGGGCCACCATCACCACCGCCACCCCAGGCTGCGCAATCGGTGCACCGTGCGGCGGATCCAGCGGGCCCTGCTCTGCCAACTGGGGGTACAGAGGACAGTCAAAGCGATCCAAAAAAAGATCGCTGACTTGAAGCATAAGTGCCCAGGTCGCATACTGGACATCCGTGCCAGGATTGCCAGGCTGCGTGGTGAGTAATTGTTGCCCCAAAACACACCCCGCCACATGTGCATGTCCCACAATACACAAAAAATGATGGAAACATATGACAAGGGACAGTGTGGCCTACACAATCAAACACATCTTCACAGTGTTGTGCTCATCCAGTCAGGCCTAAAAATGTCTCACACGCACAGTCCATGCATACAACATGAGTGTATGCATCCAGCATCACCTGGTTGATGCTAAGTAAGGCTGGGGTCACACACACAGATATCTGCCCACATATTGTTTGCAGATCTCTGTTTGCAGTCAAATCATGGTCACATGTTGACATTTGGAGACAGCCTCAAAATGGAACAATGTGTCCATGCTTTCACTGCAACCAGAGATCTGTCAACAATATCTGGCCACATATCTGTGTGTGTGTGACCCCAGCCTTAGCCGTCAAATACATACCCACACAAGCTCTTTGTAGGACAACAATGTGTAGGCATGATCTTATTACGTCTTTTATGTTCAAATTTCAAACTAGATGCTGAATCCTCATCAGAAGAAGGGCCCCATGCCCCACCCCCAGGTGGCCCATCAAGAACCCCACCACATCAGGCTCAAGTGGCACCCTTGTCCCCAGGGTCAACACCTTCCCCCGGGCCTCAGGAGCCAGACGTCCCGTCACCCACCGGGACAGAGGACGTGGAGGACCAGTCCGCACCTGGCAGCCCGCTGGAGTGTGACCAGCTGTCCCCATCTGCCTGGCTGCTGGAGGAACACATCAACTCCCCACAGGAGGGCGAGGAGCAGCAAGTACCTGGCGGCCCAGAGGAGTCTTTGCCCCGTAGCCCAGGACCACTGTTACCCCTGAACCACATAATGTGGCCACGGAGCCCCAGCCCGGGAGTAACACCACCTCCCACTGTCTCCAGCTCAGTGGCGAGTCCGGGGGTGACCATGTCCCCACACAGTGACTATGGTGGTAAGTGGGTTATGTTGCCACAGACACCCTGCACACTGTTGCTTAAATTTCATCTGGGGCCAAACAATTTATTTAAACAAAGTAAACCATGTTGGTTCACCCTTTTTCCAGATGGTGAACGTGCGGGCTCATATGGATGGAGCTTGACCCCATCTCCCACCCCGTCTGATGGTGAACTGGATTTGGAGGAACAGGGTAAGTGGATGGTTGCGGCCAGTCATGACTAACCATCAGCAGTGACGACTGTGTACTAAAGTTTGTGTTTACTCCCAATACAGGTGCCCCTACCATGGAGGAATTCATCCAGGCCCATCAGGCATTTGTGGCCCGTTTGACCACGGCTCTACAGCGTGGCCTGCAGGACCTTGGCCGCCTGGCTCAAATGCTGGCGGACCTACACCCACACCATGGTTCACACCCATGAATTTGAGGGATGCATTGTATCCTGGCCAAACATGGCATCACAAACAGTTGTCCTTGTTGGACCCTAAAATTTTCACACGTTGGCTTGTTGCCTTGCAAAAGTGAAAATATTGTTTGTTTTTTTTTGCCCCCGTTGGGCTCTTTTCTTATAGTGTCCCACATTGGGACCATCACAAGTGTGGACTGGCTAGCCCCATCTGGCCTACAATCCCTATACTGTCCCACATTGGGACCATCACAAGTGTGGACTGGCTAGCCCCATCTGGCCTACAATCCCTATACTGTCCCACATTGGGACCATCACAAGTGTGGACTGGCTAGCCCCATCTGGCCTACAATCCCTATACTGTCCCACATTGGGACCATCACAAGTGTGGACTGGCTAGCCCCATCTGGCCTACAATCCCTATACTGTCCCACATTGGGACCATCACAAGTGTGGACTGGCTAGCCCCATCTGGCCTAAGCCTTCCTTGTATGATGGCAAATGTCTGTGACACATGTATGTTTACAATACAATGCTGTTCTAACTTTGTTATACGCTCCTTCATGTGACCTTACTAATATTTGGTGACCAAACCTCACCATAACCTAACTATGTGAGGCACATCACAACATCCCTTTGTGAATGTGCTAAGACATTCCAAATGAACCGATGGTGATCCTGCTGAGCGAGCACTGGCCCATATTGTGTGGCTTGGGGAAACCTATTATTGGCCACAATTACATTCACCCCCAAAAACCCACACAATCCTTATTCTGAAATGAATACACAATTGTGTTAATAAATAAAATTTATTCCAGGCTGGAATTTAAAATAAATTACAAATAATAGAATTTTTGTGGAAAAAAATTAAAAAAAAACCACAAATTTTGCCCAAAACTCAATCAACAAAATATACATATAAAACGCAATTCCTGAAATTATAAAGTCCAGACTGCCAATTCTGTGCATTGGCTACTAGTGTCCAAATTACTCCTCTTCTGTCGGCTCTGACAATGCCGCATCCCCCCTCCTCTGAGGGCAGCCCCGACCTGCCCCAGAACGTCTGGTTGAACGACGATGTGTTGAGGGGGGATGGGGTGACTGTGGCGGGGCCGGTCTTCTCACGGGCCGAGATGGGGCAGCTGGTGAAAGGGGCCACAAGGTGTGTTGCATGGGGGGGGGGACGTGGCAGCCCCATTGAAGGGCCCCATCATCGGCAGCATCAGCGGCATTGTGGAAGACCCTCAGAAGGATCTTCTTCTGGAGCGGCTCCATCCCTCGCATTCTGTTGCTCATGTAGAGGGCGTCGGTGTCCATGTGGGTCCGCTGTTCATCCAACAACACGCGTCGGGCCCAGGTCGCCAGCTCCGTCTCAGGTGGTGCAGGACGTCGGCGGCGACGGATCCCGGAGCTGGGACCTGGGCCTGGACCCACATCACTCGCCCCGCCCTCCTGCTCAGCCCCAGATGTCATGGGCTGAGCATCATCAGCAACAGAATCCTCGGCAATGGAGCCGTCCTCTTCTGGGGCCTGTGGGTGGGGAAAAAAAAAAAAAAAAACCATTAGTGGAGGCAATATCAACTGTATACATTCACAACAGGACTCTATATACCACTCCCACACACACCAAGGCCAACTACCAGAATGGAAAATGAGGAATAACACAGTAAAGCAAATAAGGTTCAAGACCCCAACACCAGTGGTTCTCCTGTACACTCACCTCGACCATTCCAGGAGCTCAGCTAAATACATAATTAGTTGTTTGTCACGTAGCCGTAATCCAATATTAGGACATGTCACCACAACACCTTGATACTGGGGGCTGTGCTGGCCAATGACACATATTGGGCACCTTCCCATTAGGACTTCTTTATGGTGAGAATCCACCCTCACTCAATTACCTTTAACCCACTGGCAACAAAGCCAACACACATGTGAGACAGCACCATTTACTACATGGTACTATGTGGCTGTTTGAGAACAAACCACCTGCTATCTTGAAACCCTTAAATAACTAACCTAAACATACCAAGATGTTGTGGAAGAAGCAACATTGCAATACGGCTGGAAGCATAGAATAGAAAAGTCTGGCAAGTCATGGAAGGAGGGCAGATAGATTGACACCCCAAGGTGTGCCGCAGCAAGGAGGTAAATATGCCAACACATTTGGTGTGAAGGATTTATCGAAGCACACATGTGAAGGAAACATTGTGGCCCACCACTGTCACACAATTACCCACCTCCTGTGGCGCAGGTGGTGATGCAGCCGGGCCTACATGGGACGCAGCAACGGGGCAGTTGGTGGTCGTTCGATGCGGGCGAACCTCGCCCAGGATGAAGGTGAACAGGGGATAGTACCATAGGGTAGGTGATGGTACCTCCTCTGCTCCAGCCCCTGAGCGACGACGCTGGTACTGAATGTGAGCCCGCATGAACGCCGACCTCATGTTTTTGATCTTAAGTGCCACCATTTGCTGGTCCCACGTCTTGCCTACCCTTGGCTCCAAGCGATTTGCCAGAGCCACAAGACTCCTGTAGGCCTCGGCCCTCGCTGCCCGATTTTTATATTCGGGCAGCGAGCTGCGCCACAAACATTTGTGCCGCTGATACTCCGTGAGAAGCTGGGATTCCAATTCCACAGTACCCGTCGGCATCTGCCGATGAAAAATTAAAAAAAAAAGAACACAGTCACAACACAAGGCATACCGACATTTCAAAACTTGCCACAATCATACACATAATCATTAACTTTCTACAGTGATCATCTATGCAGCTATTTTGTGGAGTGAAACTGGCCATGAGTGTGCCATTTTCTCAATCTCAGACCGCTACTAACTCAAACACATGTATGCTGCCAATATCAAGCCCCGGATATCGGTGTCCACCTACAGATGTTTCAAACATGATTTCTGTCCCCATTGTACCTATTGCAACACACCTTGACACGGTGTGTGCGTACATACCTGTAGAGGGCAACATGTGACCTAACACGTTGTGTGCTAACTAGTACCTGGCCAGTGTCCACAATGGTAAGGGGTCACTATATCAGAAAGGCGGGCTGGGTGTGTGCCAACACTGCACATACTACATGTAATGTGCACCCAGATGATCATGTAGGTGTTCCTCCAGACGTGGAAGTCCCATTTTAACACATGTACCCAACATCCCTGGAATGTCCGCCACAATTCTACCACCCCTGAAATGTTGATGTGAAGTACCAGCCAAAGAAATAACACCGTGCTCTTTTACCATTGCCAAAAAGCAGAAGGTGCAATACATACTTACACTATATAAGTAGAGGCACTACCTGGCTACTGGGCGACACAGAATAAGGTTCACATATTTAATATTACGTGTTCAATATTTGCATGCCGCTTCAAACATGGCCATACACACATCGCCTAAGCTGCCTGTGCCAGAACCAGCTGCGTTCATTACATTTTCTTACAAACCGCTAAAGAGGCTTACCGTCAGAGCAACAGAAGTCAAACAGGACACTAGTAGCTCAATGCACATCGACGTCTGGACACGGAGCAGTGGCCATTGACCTGCCTTTATAGTCCGGGACACCAATCACAGCGGACACAATAATGCACATCCTGAAGGGGCACCTGGGTGCGGATTTGCCTTCCGCTAATTGGTGGAGATCGCTGAATCGTGATAGGTTGGCGGCCCTTTAAAAGTTGCCCATCCCGCCAAACATTACGCTTGCTGGCCAGACCCATTAGGTAAGTTTTTGTGGACACACATGGAATTGGCGCAGGGTGGGGTGCATATGTTGATGTTCTTGGAGAGCGCCGGAGACTGGTGTAGCGGCCGATATAGGGGTTTGTATTTTTGGGGACGACATATAGTGTAGTGTGTGGGTTAGGATACGGCATTTTGTGTGGGCCTTGACACTTTTGTTGAGATACATTGCTGTGTTTGTTTGCAGACAACATACAGGAGAATGGATGCATGACTGTAGACGGAACTGTGTCACTCATGTCGACTGGATCGATTTCTGCATACTGGTTGTGGCCAATGGAGACTGTGTTCAACGGGAATGGGATGACACAGGGCTTTGAGGTGTTGGGCGCCAGACATGGCATACATGTGTATTTAAAATGACACCTTCAAAAACCAATTACACCATGGGTAACCATCCGCAGTCATGTGCAATGTTGTTTGGTTCATGTAGCCTTCCTCAACCTTCCATATCGGGGTACGTCACATTCGTTATTCTTCTCATTTTTACTGTAATCAATTGACATTATGGGCTGTGTAATGGATTATGGGACCTGTTTGACCAACATTATTGGTGACACATGTCCCTTTCTAACTCACCTAGGTGCAGATGTGTGAATTTTGGGAGCTCCCATTGACGTTGATGTAGAGGAGGCCACTCTCAATCGCCGTGTGCCATGTTGTTTGGGGTGACTACTGGGTGTTTGCCGTCCTTGCTTCAGGGTTGTGTTTTGGGCCCACACAAGAGATGCCATCCTCTTGGCTATAGTGTGTAATGGAAAAGAGGTGTGGGTTGCTGAACCTGCTGACTTGCACACATTTTGGTCTATGTACTCATGTTGTGCTTTCACATCTACAGGTGCTGATATTGAGGATGCAGAATATCCATGACCGCAATGTTATCGTGGCTCTTGCGTTGGTGGAAGAGCAAATGTGGTATCAGGATCGGTATGAAAGGTTGATGAGGCGCAGACAGCGGCGGATGTGGACCCGTGATTGGCTTCTGAGGCGGGAAACCCGGGGCCACATGCAGCTGTTGCGGGAGCTGGAGCTTAACTGTCCTGATGATTACCGAAACTATCTCCGTATGCCCGAGGACTGTTTCACCTTCCTATTGGAGCGTGTTGGGCCAATGATAGCGCGTCAGGACACTATAATGCGCCCATCAGTATCAGCTGCTGAGCGGTTGGCGATCACTTTGCGGTTCCTGGCTACAGGGCAGTCCATGACATCCCTCACATACGTGTCACGTGTCTCCCTGCCCCTGCTGAGCCGCCTGATCCCTGAAACGTGTTGGGCCATCTGGAGAGCTCTGCAGCCAGCCTACATGAAAATGCCATTAACCGCCGCAGAATGGCTGGAAGTGGGCCAAGGGTTTGAAACCCGGTGGAACTTCCCCAACTGTGGCGGGGCATTGGATGGTAAGCACGTGAGGATTACCAAACCTGCCCACTCTGGCTCTTTGTATTACAATTACAAAGGGTATTGTAGTATAATCCTCATGGCTGTAGTAGATGCCAACTATGAGTTCCTCTACGTGGATGTTGGAATGCCCGGTCGCAACTCAGATAGGGGTGTGTTTGCCCTAAGCTCCTTGGCAACACTACTAGGGAATGGTGGGCTAAACTTACCCTCAAATGAGCACACGACCGAACATCTCAACTTTGCGTTTGTGGCGGATGAAGCATTCCCACTTCAGGAACACCTACTGCGGCCATATCCCCAGAGGGCCCTTACTTCTGAGAGACGCATTTTCAACTACCGGCTATCCCGGGCCCGCCGTGTAGTTGAAAATGCGTTTGGGATAATGGCCAATAGATTCCGGATTTTTCATACACCTATACATATGAAACCGGAGTCTATTGACGCGGTAGTGGTGGCCTGCTGTGTGCTACATAACTTCCTGCGTCGTAGGGATAGGGCATCATACACGCCAGGAGGTTATGTAGATAATGCAGACGCTACAACAGGGGAGCTCCGTCCAGGGTCTTGGCGTGATGAGGCCCATGTGATTGTGCCACTCCAGCCGCAGAGCCATGGCCGCACTCGGCAGGAGGCCAGGGACAGTAGAGAAGCTTACTGCTCCTACTTCAATGGGTCTGGTGCAGTGAGCTGGCAGGACCAGGCCATATAATGTGGCTGGCTCTGGGAGTTGCTTTTTGTGTTTTCAATGAAGGTGACAGCAGGTTAGCTGCACCCCTTTAATGTTTGGTTGACCTTTTCCATTCTCTTTGTTTTCATTATGTGCATGAGTTTTCATTATGTAGTTATTTAGTTAGTTAGTTTAGGTTATTTTGGTATTTTTTCCATGCACAGTTTGCAATGTGTGGTGATTTGCTTATCCATTGAATTTGCCTGATTAATGTCACCTGCTCTTGAATTCTACAATGTTTTTACTTTATGTATATTTTGTTTGCACAAGACAAGGTCAAGATTCATGCAATATATTAAACCTTTTTCTGTTGGATCCAACATAATCTGTGTGAGCCTGATTACTTGGTGGAGGAGGGCAATGTGATGCAGGGTTGGGTGGGGGCCTGGGATGTCATAGCCACCTATTGGCTGGGATTGTGCACACAATATGTGTGGGTAGCCATGTTTTTCTGAAAGTCTTTTGCCCAACAGTGTTTGTGGCCATTGTGCGTACATGATCCTTTATTTTGTTGTAGGCAGAGGGTCCCCTGCACACAGCACATTGATGCAGGACATATTCTTGTCAGGTGTTTGCTAATACACTGTCACACAGATCTTTGACTTGGTGCCTTGGAAGCTGATCCACTACATTCACATCTGTCAGCACATATATTAAACCCCATTCAGCCTGTATACATACACATACTTCGCCACAGTTGTCACAGATTTTTGACAGAAAACGCACATACTGTCTTTTGTAAGACGCTAATGTGTGGCACACAAACGCACCTCAGTTCAATCTGCACACGCGGCTGTCACAAGCGCTGATCGTGCGTGACAAGGCAAACACTTGTACTACGCACACATAGCCCCGGACCGCTACTTTCATACACACGGGATATGTGACTGGCCACCGCTCTAGCGTGACCCATTACCATCGATTTGGATGCATTCGCCAGGCTCCGCCATGTCACAAGCGCTTATTCCGTGCCACACTCCGCTCACTAGTACGGCACGTCTCGGCCATCCGCCCTTTCCGTCGTGCCCAATCACAACTCCGTAGTGTTGGCCAATGGTTGTGGTTTGGGCGCGGCGTACAGGTCTGTGGCACGCCTATTTGTTTTACGTCCTGCCTTTGTTGCTCCCAGATCACTCTGTGGTGGCGGTGTGTAAAGCTGGTACGCTGAGCTACAGACGGCTACTTGCGACACCCGGCGATGTATGTAGCTGTAGATGTAGCGTAGCGTAGCGCACCTTGTGGCGGCGTGTATAGAGGGTGCGGTTCCCGTTGGTAACCGTTCGGCCGTGCTCGTGCACGTGAAGTTGCCGTTGGTATCCATCCTGTTGTGGCGGCGTGTAAAGGTACCATAATAGATAGTTTTGTGCTCATGGTAAGCGCGGTCTGCCTGTGTAATGTAAACTGGCTCCATGGATACATTATTTTCTAATATTGAACAAAACATTTAATCCTCGAGCATTAGGGCCATACTATGTCACAGACATAAATTCGTAGACTCCATATTAACACAGTAAACTTTTTATACAAACAATTGGACTCTGCCAAGGTCAGCGGTTGGATAATGACTGTACAGGTGCTATTAGAAGGGCCCATGACCAAGCGCCAAACTACTATATGCAGGCTGATCAATACTCATATGCTGTCAGTATACACCGATGTTTCTGTTCCATGCATAATTACACACCTGGTATAACGATGGATTGCTTTCAGTGGGAGAAACAAAATATTAATCTTGTAGTTGTGACACCTTTTAATGGCTAACAAAAATAATATAAATGATGGTACAGAGCTCTCGAGACTGCTTACCTCTCTTAATCAGGCATGGTATGGTATGTGTACCACAGGCTTCTCCCGAGGTTGTGCAAGGGTGCGCAACCTGAATAGGTGAGTGGATCCCCTCTAATAGAAACCCCACTAGACCACCAGGTATGAGCGCCCCCTGCTCTGTTTCATCTATAAATACACCTTTTATGTGTAGACAGATCTGGGAGCAGTGAAACATGTCCAGGCTATCTGTCTTTAAAGGTTGTTGTTTCAGCATACTATGTATAGTATTGTCCCCTTTCATTTACAATTGACTCTCAAGGCGGAGTCTCAGGTAGATCTATCTCTGGCCCATAGAACTTAACAGCTCATTTACATATAAACAAAACTTGGATTTATCTGTAATTAGACATGTGATTGCATATATGCCATTGTACATTACTCTGAAAATATCATCACCACAATCACACATGTTGGTGGCAGCTTCATGCTGTGGGGAGGCTTTTCTACAGCAGGGGCAGGGAAGATGGTCAGAGCTGATGGAAGATGGATTGAAAATTCAGTGCAATCCTGGAGGAAATCCTGTCAGAGGCTGCAAAAGACCCAAGACTGGGGCATAGACTCACCTTCCAGTAGGACGATAACCCAAAAGAATTGTAGAATTGCAAGTTTTGTACAATTTGATCAACCATTCTTTAGTACATTGATAAAAAGGATTCTGTAATTCAACACTATAATTGTCCCAAACACAATAAGCTCTGAAATAGCTATGTGGAGAGAAATTGTAGGTATTTACAAGGAGGCGTGACTCAACGTATTCTCTGAGGTGTGTCTTTAGACAATTACACTGTTAGCCATGCCCCCCAGGTAAATACGATAAAAATAAGCACCAAATAAAAAGGCCCAGTTCCTGGCACCATGTGGTGGAATTAAAGAGTAAAACATGGATTACTCACTGGCCACTTTTGCCATGGTGTCAGGTCCTCTTTAAGAAGTGAGGCTCCCACATTGCTCCCAGTCTGGGAGAGCACACAGGTGGACAGTGTGTGCCAATATCTGCGAAAATCACAACCAGGAGGAATGGTATAAACAAAGCGGCTGTTTTGGAATTCTGAGCAGTAAGATCACAGTCTGACGAGAGGACACTGCATACTGTTTGGTTAGGCTGCCTTCACACTTGCGTTTGTGTCTGCATGCATATGGCATGCAGACGCAAACGCAGTGCAACGCAGCACATACTGATGTGAACGCAGCGGCGACTCTCCGCATGCGATCACATCAGTATGCAGCCCGCCAGCCAATCAGCTGTCTCGGGGGCGGCCGAGAGGAGATCAGCGGCAGAGATCTCCTCCTCCCGGCCACAGCTGATCTCCCGCCGGTGTCAGCGCGGGAGATTTGAAGATACAGTTGATCTGACAGCTGTTTAAATCTCCCGCGCCCACACAGAATAGGTGATATCTGTGCAGGAGATAAGAAACAGCTGATCGCTGCTTCAAATCTCCCGCGCCGACATCACCTATTCGGTGTCGGCGCGGGAGATTTATGTACCATAGAGAAGGAATTGACAAATCAATCTGTCAGATCAGCTGTTTCTTCAAATCACCGGCGGGAGAGCAGTGGCGGCTGTAGCTGATCTCCCGGTGGCTGCCGCTGATCACCAGCAGCCACCAGGAGAGATTTCAATGAGATCCGCAGCGTTCTCCTGCGCTGTCATGCGGAGGACACTGCGGATCCATTGACTTCAATGCATGGTTTGTGCGCTTGCGGGCGCTTGCAGATAAAACAAGCGCCTGCGAACGCACAAAAAATGCAACATGCTGCGTTCAGAGGGCGCTCGGAGGGCGCACAAATTATACGCATCTGAGCGCAAACGCAGCCAAACGCAGGCACATGCATTCCCATGTTAAACATAGGAACGCATGTGCGCAAGCGTTTGGCTGCGTTTGGTGCGCTGCATGCCAAACGCAAATGTGAAGGCAGCCTTAGACACTGGAAAAATCACATATTTTTGTACCGGTACTTATTTTGCTATTTGTGTATATGCATTGGATATAAGGGCCCTTTCACATCAGCGTTTTTTGAAATTTGCGGCAGATGCGGTGAAAAAAACGCATCTGCCGCATACCGGCTGCACTTGCGGCGCGGTTGCGGTAAACGCCATGCAAAGTATAGGCGTACTTGCGGCAGGTGCGGCAAGTGCGGTTTTGCACTTGCGGCAGGTGCGGCTGCGAAAAAAAAACGTTTTTTTCACCGCATCTGCCGCAAATTTCAAAAAACGGTGATGTGAAAGGGCCCTAAAAGGTCTATACACGCCTGATAAATTCTCAGGTTTTTGTCATGTTAAAAAATCCTACCAAGAAGGACTATAATATGTAGCTGATAATCTGCAGAAATTCATTAAAAAAATTAATCTTTTATGGTAGAAAAAGAAAGAACTAAATAATATACCGGTAGTTGCATAAATCTGCACACCATTACACTAATATTTTGTAGACGTCCCCTTTGAATTTCTGGTATCCTTCAGTCTTTTTGGGTTGGGGTCTGTGTTAGGGCACATCTAGATTTCTTCTTCTTTGCAGCTGCTCAACATCTGCCAGATTGCGGGGGCGTCTTCAATGTACAGCGCACTCTTCAGGTCTGGGCACTGGCTGGGCCATTCTAAAGATTTCATCTTCTTCTGGAAAAGCCAATATTTGGAGGCTGCTTACGGTCGTTGTCATGCTGAAAAGTGAAATTCCTCTACATATTCATCTTTTTAGCTTGGACCTGATGAATTTGTTGCAAATTTGATTGACATTTGGAACTGTCCATAATTCCCTCTACCTTGACTAAAGCACAGGCTTCTGTTCCAGTTCTCATAAAACAGCCCCAAAGCAAAATGCAGCCTCCACCCTGCCTCACTGTGGGTATGGGGTTCTTTTTGGCGATTCACAGTGCTTTTAGAATTAGAGCTAGAAAGTTCCATCTAGGTCTCATTAGACACATTTCCCCACATGCTTTTAGCAGACTTGAAGTATATTTTACCATAATATAGCCAGACCTGAATGTTTTTCTTTGTAATAAAAGTCTTCTGTCTTCCCACCCTACTCCACAGACAAATATATAATGAATACAGGAAGTTGTTGTCACATGCTGGACATAACCAGTACTGGCTTGAAATTCCTGCAGCTCCTTTAATGTTGCTGTAGCCCTTTTGGCAGCCTCCCAGAGCAATTTTCTTTTTATTTGTTTTTTCATCAATTCTTGAGGGACGTCCAGATTTAGGTAATGTAACTGTTGTGCCAAATTTAACCCATTTCTTGATGGGGTCTTCACATTGTTTGTTACATGGTAGATAAAAGGCCTGGGAAATTTTAGTGCCAAGATGACAATACAATCTTCTGCTGTTGGATTCGTAACTATATGTCATCTCTCTCTCCTTCTCTACAGTTGTGTCTTTGAAGCTGCTTGTCTCGCAGTCTCATAAAGCCTGGTTGGGGAAAAATGTGCAGATACCGTGCTCGTTCTCTGTGGATAGACCTCCCGTCGACCGCTCACTGCTGAAGATAATCTGGTATTTTCAAGGAAAACAAGTCCTAAGTGTAGATGACAAATCAGAGAAGACGACAGATCCTAGATTGTTCTATGTAGACAGATCCTGGGATGGGAGAGCCGATTTGTCTATTTCTAACACCTCGCTCTCCGATGGTGGACTGTACAAATGCTCTGTAACATACAGCAACCAAAGAAAAGAGGCGGAAGTCAGGCTGGACATTCAAGGTAAGGATTCAATAAAAATTCATCAAGCACATTGTTAACAGTTAACAGTCCCTAGACCATCAGATCTTAAATGTATTACATGGCTATACTGATAATAATAATAATAATATTTATTTATATAGCGCTATTAATTCCATAGCACTTTACATACATGAGTAATGCTGTCTCTCTTGGAGCTCACAATCTAAACATCCTATCAGTATGTCTTTACAATGTGGGAGGAAACTGGAGTGCCTGGAGGAAACCCACGCAAACATGGGGAGAACATACAAACTCCTTGCAGATGTTGTCCTTAGCGTCCTTGGGGGGAATTGAACCCAGGACCTCAAGACCCCAGCGCTGCAAAGGCTACAGTGCTAACCACTTGAGCCACCGTGCTGCCTACTAAGTATTGATGAGTGAGCATTACTATGTGAGTACTCAGTACTTGAAACGAGCTTGGAGGGGCACCACTTAACTACCCAAGTATTATGGAAGTTAATGGGTAACTCATTGTTTCAAAAGATTTTCAGGAAAAATGCTTGAGTTCCACATTGACTTCTATTGTACTCGGGTACTCATGTCGTGCCCTTCTGAGCACCCAACTGCTCATTTTGAGTACTGAGCACCCATCAATACTAGTAAGCAAAAGTCCTTGTTTTCTACTGTTTCTTGAAAAGCTGACCCTTTACATTAACATCCATGTACAGAAACATGGACAATTGTCACTGTTAGCGAAAACAAGTTTACAAGGTTCAGTCCTTGACTATGTATTAGGTTATACAGCCTTCTTTTAATTGATGTGCTATTCTTAGTGGAGGTCATTTGAGATGATCAAAAATTTATACAGGACTGTGGTCAAACACAACTACTTAAGTAATCTGTGGTCATTGGGCCACCACCATGTGAACATCCCTCTACCTGCCAGGATCCCCGGCTCTTCTTTTGATTATAAGATGTGTTGTGCAATCCCAATAGAGGAGCCAGGTATGCCAAACGTTACATGGAGGTTGTCCGAAGTCAAGGGACTACCGAATTGTCTGCTGAACCAGTCCTGCAATACTTTTTGAACAACTACTTAGGCCACGAATATTAAACTAGTGTGGATCCATCGTCATTCAGTTTAAAGTGGCTGTGGTACTTCTGTGAGTTCTGCAGCTTCTTTAATGTTATCTTCAGCTTGAAGATGTGTTTGGACCACATTTTTTAATGTATGTACAAGGTATCGCAGCCTGACGTCTTCATTTGAATAGTATAACATGGGGAAGGAAGAACTAGTCTACGAATAGAATTCAGCACTGAAATGGCTTAAAACTCAAGAGATTCTCTTAAGCAGCTGATTGGTGAGGATTGTGATTAAGTATTGATGGCACAGTCTAATGATGGGTTCAGGTCCCATAAGGGGTTTAAGAAAAAAAATAAGTTTTTAAAATATAAAAAAATAATTAAAAAATAAAATCACATTCTGTTTTGTCAAATAAAAATATTGGCCAGATTTTATGAGATTCAGATGATTTCTTACATTGCAGCAAGTATGTGTAATGGTCTGTAATATATTTCTTATATTTTCTTGATTTCAGCTTCTCCAGAGGTGACAATCACACATAAGACAGTTGTAATGAATGCAGAGAGTGTCCTGCGCTGCTCCATCAGTAAATTTTACCCTGTGGATATTGATATTAAGTGGTATAGAGGCTCAGAAAGGCTGAGTAATGTTACTGAGGATCCGCCCCTGAGGAACAAGATGGAGTGTATAGTGTGAACAGCTCCGTGACCATCAAACCCACTGAGGAGGACAGAGAGCAGTACTTCTCATGTACAGTCCGACATGAATCTCTACGGCAACCTTATCAGGAAATATTTCAGCTTTTATTTGGAGGTAACTTGATCGAAACAGTGCCCTACCACATTTGTATTGTAATTTAAATGAATAGATAATACAATTGACCGGATACTAAAGTACATTGTATAAAAACCACAACATGGCCTGCAACATAGAGTGCTAGGATAACCAGGGTTGTGGAGTCGGATTTGCGGAGTCTGTGTCCATTTTGGGTGGAGTCGGAGTCAGATTCAGGGAAATATAGGGGTCAGAGTCAGATGTTTCACTTACTGACTTCACAGCCATGGTTGTGGAGTCAGAGCCGTGGAGTCAGAGTCCATTTTGGTGGAGTCAGAGTTGTGGAGTCGTTGTCCATTTTGGTGACGTCGGAAGCATGTAGTCGGTGTCCATTTTGGTGAAGTCGGAGTCATGGAGTCGGAGTCCATTTAGGTGAAGTCGGAGTCATCGAATCAGTGTCCATTTTGGTCAAGTCGGAGGTGTGGAGTCGGTGTCCATTTTGGTGAATTCGGAGTCATGGAGTCGGTGTCCATTTTCGTCAAGTCGGAGTCATGGAGTCAGTGTCAATTTTGGTGAATTCGGGGGCGTGGAGTCGGTGTCAATTTTGGGAGGAGTCGGATTCAGTGAATTTGAAAGTCTGAGTTGGATGTTTGGATTACCGACTACACGGCCCTGTGTATAACATACGAGTTAGTCTAATGTGTAAAATCAATTTTGGGAAAAAAAGAACACAGATTTATGAAAATGACCAAAAACCAAGGCCAAGAAGTCAGTGGTCAAGAACAATGAAAGAGAAAGAGAAATGGAAAAAAGGGGGAAAATACTAGAAGAAGAGTAGATCTATGGCAGGGCTACTGTAGATGAGAAGGTGCAGCTAATGAGGATCAAGTTTGCTAAAAGTTATCTAAGGAATCAAATAAGATGTCAACTAATTTTTGTTAAACATATACCAAGATATACAAAATGGACAAAGAAGTCAGCTCTCGTAGAGATTCATCATACAGTCGTTCACCACAGCACGGAGATGCCCCGGTTCAGGCGGGAACAGCAATGAAGAAGTAGAGCAAAGCTCCAGAATGAGAAACAATCGAGCCAAACATATACCGTATAAAACTTCTCATTTATTATAAATTGTTGAAATCAGCAACACGACCATAATATAAAAGCCGAACAATATTAAAGCCTGAAACCTACGCGTTTCGGTAAAGCCTTAATCAATACTTTTGGATCACTGGAGTTTTCAGCTATTTCTTCATATATCAAGATACTCCACTTTTAACCTCTGCACATTCATCCGTAGTCTAATAGCTATAGGACACGACTTACTGTAAGTCTGTCAAATCAGCGCTGAGGCTGCTGCAATCACAAGTATTCAATTCCCTGTTTGAGAATTATATTCAAGTTAATGTATATCTATATCTTTTAGGGTTATAAGCAAAAAATAATATGTTATCCCCTATCTTTGCTAATTCTTGTGACCTGACTGCTGAAACCCCAGTGATCCAAAATTGAGGCTTTGGAACCCAGAGCTCTGCAGTCCTAAATGTAGGGTATGTGCATATAGAGAATGAATGGAGCAGATGTCGAATAAACATACCTTTAACTTCCTTAGTTAGCAATAGCAGTGTCATGATGACTATGGGATCACGGGGAATAAGGGCACCTTATCTGTCCCTCAAGCTAGGGGTCCCTATACTATCCCTATTTCATGAGTGTTCTAATGGTGGGGAGGTCCTGAGTCTCCAACCTGCCCTTGCTCCTTACCAGTCCTGATCTGATTCTTCCTCCCCCTACCGCCGAGACAGGGGAGTAATGAAACGCACAGATAAAAAACAGACAAGGGAAAAACAAAACTTTGTTACTAAGCATGCACACACAAAGGTAAAGACAATAAGAGTAGCAGGAGGAAAAACAAGAGCAGGTAAGAAGCAACAAAACAACTGGGTCTTCACCGCACCTGGTGTATAGCAGAACTTTCAACAAAGTCTAGGACACCACACCTCACAGACCAACATAGGACAAACTATAGCTGTCATGGTTAGAAGGATTCCTCCAGCATAAATAGGATGGGAACTGCTGTGATAGGAGCAAATAGACCAGCAGAGATTAACTCTTGCTAGCCTGACTGTGAATCAGCACACAGCTGGTCGACACCTGAGTCTGCCTATATTGATCCCAGACACCAGGGAAACCATCAGGCAGAATGTCACAATCAGCAATCAGAACAGAACCCAACGCCGCCATGACTGTCAGCCAAGTTTGTGAAAACTCTGTGTGATGAGCAGGGAGAAAGTAAAGGGCTGCAGTAATCTTATTATATTAAGTAATAGCTGTAAAGCCCGGCGTTGCCCGGGCATAGTAACTAACTGTGGGGCTATGAAGTGGGTGGGGTAAACCAGAGAGGTGGAGCTATGGAGTGGGTGGAGCTAAGAGGACAGGGCTATGAAGTGGTCTGGGCAAACCGGACGGGATGTGGCTATCTGAAGGGGTGGAGCTATGAAGTGGGTGTGTCTATCCAGATAAGCAGAGCTATCCAGAGGTATGGGGATATAAAGTGGGCTGGGGTATCTGGAGGGGCAGAGGTATGACACATACATACACACACATACATGCACTCAGCTTTATATATTAGATGTTATCTTATCAGCATTAAATTAAGCCACCAAAAACACTCTTTTTCTAAGTAATAACCAAAAATATGGATCACTGTTTGCAAACATAAATATATTACACAGTGTCCGACATGTTAATGCCTGGAAATTACATCTCTAAAAACTATTTTCAACCTTATTGTGATATTATGATTTTATAGTATTAAGAAACAATTTCATTCTTTATTTGCAGTTGTTCCGGCAATTCACATCCTTCCTCACACATTTATAAAGAATGTAGAACAGCCATTGGTCTGCCTCGTGTCCGGATTTTACCCAGAATCCATTGTGGTGAATTGGATTTTGGATGGGACGCCTATGAAAAAAACCGAAATAAAGAGAATTAACAGCTCAGCCTTGGAAGCCGTCCTTCATCTGACGCCAACGGAGAAGAACTGGGGCAAGGAGGTCTCCTGTGTGGTGGAACATGAAACCCTGCTCCGACCGCGGATGGAGAGCCTGATCATACATGGGAAAGGTGAGTATAATCTGTATGTACAAGATACTGACTGTACATGGGAAAGGTGAATGAATGTCTGTATATACAAGACACTGACTGTACATGGGAAAGGTGAATGAATGTCTGTATATACAAGACACTGACTGTACATGGTAAAGGTGAGCGAATGTCTGTATATACAAGACACTGACTGTACATGGGAAAGTTGAGTGAATGTCTGTATGTACAAGGCACTGATTGTATATGGGAAAGGTGAGCGAATGTCTGTATGTACAAGACACTGACTGTACATGGGAAAGGTGAGTGAATGTCTGTATATACAAGACACTGACTGTACATGGGAAAGTTGAGTGAATGTCTGTATGTACAAGGCACTGATTGTATATGGGAAAGGTGAGTGAATGTCTGTATGTACAAGACACTGACTGTACATGGGAGAGGTGAGCGAATGTCTGTATATACAAGACACTGACTGTACATGGGAAAGGTGAATGAATGTCTGTATATACAAGACACTGACTGTACATGGTAAAGGTGAGCGAATGTCTGTATATACAAGACACTGACTGTACATGGGAAAGTTGAGTGAATGTCTGTATGTACAAGGCACTGATTGTATATGGGAAAGGTGAGCGAATGTCTGTATGTACAAGACACTGACTGTACATGGGAAAGGTGAGCGAATGTCTGTATGTACAAGACACTGACTGTACATGGGAAAGGTGAGCGAATGACTGTGTATACAAGACACTGACTGTACATGGGAAAGGTGAGTGAATGTCTGTATATACAAGACACTGACTGTACATGGGAAAGGTGAGTGACTGTCTGTATGTACAAGACACTGACTGTACATGGGAAAGGTGAGTGACTGTCTGTATATACAAGACACTGACTGTACATGGGAAAGGTGAGTGACTGTCTGTATGTACAAGATACTGACTGTACATGGGAAAGGTGAGTGACTGTCTGTATGTACAAGACACTGACTGTATATGGGAAAGGTGAGTATAATCTGTAAGAACAAGAAACTGACTGTAGTAGACATTTTGTTAGAAGCAAAGTGTTCAGATCTGCATTTGAGAGTTATTATTAACCAGGAGAGAAGATGCTGTAATTATGGTGAATTCTGACATTATGAAGTCGGAGCGCTCAACAACACGTTACAGAAAAATTATATGAAATGACATTGACCTACGTGACTGATTTATTGTTCCATTGTTATATCATCGCTTCCACTTTGTCACATATTATTCACGATCTATTCTTCTCTGGTTTCAGATCTGACACGTTATCACTTCATTGCCATCGCTGCCGCATTCCTGTGTGCGCTATCAGCAGCGGGGACTATTTCATTTTATGTGTACAGATACAGACAGAAACGTAAGAAATTAATACATATTGAGATATTTTGTTGGGTTATTCTATGTACAGTGCTCAGCATAAATGAGTGCACCCACCCCCTCTGCAGAGTAAGATTTTAATTAATATCTCACTCAACACAAGAACAATTTCCAAAATTCTTACAAGACTGAATTACTTAGAACATTTTTTAACCCATAACATGAGATGATGCCGCCATCACTCCATGCCCTTGGAAGATGAGCACTTTTCCAAAATAACAATGATGCAAAACACATATCTGCTGCATATCCAAATAAAATGGTGAAAGTGATTTAGTGACCCTGTCTCCTGATCTGACCCCAATTTAGTACCTATGTTGAGTCCTAAGGAGACAAGTTCTCATCATTCTCCACTGTTATGCACTAGTAGTAACTCACACAGGAACCTAAGGCCAATCTCAGGATAAATACAAATAACCCACCTGGTTCCTGTACAGACTATAATTCTTAGCTGTGCAGTCCCTAGTGGCCCCTGCACAGCCTGGAATAATCCTAACCACAGGAGTAAGCTATGACATCTCGGACCTGGCTTCCTAATTGGCCATTGAGTGTTCTTCATACCTCATTAGAAAAGGGGAGAAGCAAGAGAACACTGAATCAGGAAGGCGTGCAGAGATAGATGCAACAGATAGAGATAGATCAGAGGATCCCTGAGTGAAAAAATATGAAACCATGAAAACAAAGTGAAGTACGACTGTTAGAAAGAAATGCCTTCTACCTCCTAGCCAAAGAAAGCAGAAAGGAGTCGGGCAGATAGAAGAAATCACAGAGATAAATAATCTAGCTGACCTCAATCCAAATGGCAGAAATCCAAAGAAAGTATGGCTGTAACTCCATGTAGGATTCACAAAGAGTAACACCAGCAGGAAAGATCAGCCAAGGGAGAGTTAAAATAGCTGCATGCAAAAGGTGATAGAGTAAACTAAAGTGACAAATGAAAACACCTGTTGTCCGAAAGGAATGAAACTAGGACAACAGATAATAATAACCTGTAAAGAAACAGAAACCACTGTAGCTCAGCAGAGAAAAAAAACAAATCACACAGCACAATGTGTCCATTCTTATTGTACCGTATTATCAGTACATTATATATTTGTATCATAAAAGATGGCGGGAGCAAACAATTTGTTATGATGTCTGTAATGTGTAGGTCTCTGTGATCTCTACAATTCTTCTTGTTGGTGATTTTATTTATTTTCAATGGCATATTGATTTTCCTGGTAGTGATATCCGGTCACTGGGAGTGGAGATGATTAGTTCATCACTTCTTTCTCTGCACTTCCAAAGTAGAATTCTCTCAACACTTTCTTATTATCAATATTTTTTTTACAATTTGTATCGTGATTATATTTGATTCCACCTTGTGATTGATTCTGAAAGTTTGTGTACATATTCCATTTGCTGGAAATATAACTCAGACTTTTGCTTCTTGCTCCAGGTCATCCGAAGCTACGAAACATCGCTCCCTCCGCAGACGGCAGCTTCAGTCTGAATGTGGATCATTTCTATCCTGAGAAAATCTCGGTGTCTTGGGAAATCTTTCAACCTCCTTCTAGTAATAATCCACAGATCCTGCAATCTACAGACCTCATGCAGGAAAACCAGGACGGCACCTATAACGTGATCAGCACTACGGAAAGTCTCAGAGGAAAAGTCGATGAAAGCGAGAAATATTCCCTTCGTGCTACGGTAATACACAAAAAACTGAGACATCCGTCCTACCGAGAGTGGACTAATCAGGACAAGGACCACACACGTAAGTACCGTAATGGATGGGGTTGTCCTCATTTTTACGACCAATGCTACTTACAGACTTTTGTAATATATAATGCTAAAAAACATTGACAATGGCAAAAAAACTGAATTAGTCCTTACCGGTAATTCCTTTTCTTGGAGCCTTCCACGACAGCATTGGAGGATGTCGTCCACGCCCTATTGGGGGACAGGAACACAGAGAGGTTAAAAGCCCCTCCCCTTCCTCAGTACTCCAGTGTTTACCAAGATCACCCTTAGCCATGGATAATCTGATACAAACCGGAATCAAACACCAACAAGGGGGGGAACTGATGCTGTCGTGGAAGGCTCCAAGAAAAGGAATTACCGGTAAGGACTAATTCAGTTTTCTCCATTCGCCTTCCACGACAGCATTGGAGGAATACCACCGATACTCCTCAGGGTGGGACTATTGCCTGTAGGATTCTCCTACCAAAGGACAGATCCCAACTGAAGGACAGATCTAACCGATAGAGGCGAGAAAAAGCGAGGAGAGACCACCACGTAGCCGCTCTGCAAATCAGCTCCGATGAAGCTCCAGCCTGCTCCGTCCAGGGAGTAGCAGCAGCCCAAGTTGAAGGAGCCTTCAACCCCACCGGAGGAGCAAGGACCGGAGCGACGTAGACCTCACAGATCACCTTCCTGATCCAGGAAGTGATGGTAGCCTGGGAAGTCTTCTTCCCTGTATTATTCCCAAAAGCCGAACAAACAGGTTCTGATCTAACCTCCAGGAAGCAGACTCTCGGAGAAAGAGGAGGACAGTTCGACGTACATCCAAGGAGTGAAACCCGGCCTCAGCCGCATTAGCAGGAGATTGACAAATTGAAGGCAGAACCACATCCTGGGACCGATGGAAAGCTGACAACTTTCAGAAAAAAAGATGAATGCAACCGAAGCGTAATGTGAACAACGGACAACATGAGGCACGGAGCCCGGACATAGAGTGCGGACACCACGAGGCACGGAGCCCGGACAGAGAGTGCCTGCAGTTCTCCAACTCTGGAGCAGAAGAGATGGCCACCAAAAACGCCACCTTGTGAGAGAGAGACGTAAGGGATGCAGCAGACAAGGGTGCAAAGGTACTTTGAGCAAGCCCTTGGAGAACAAGCATCAAATCCCAGGGAGGGACCGAAGGCCGAATCCGGGGACGCCACCCCCAAGCAGAAGAAAAAACTGCTTGAGCCATGGATGGGAAGCAAGATCCTGGCAAAAACCGCCCCAAGTGCCGACCTCTGGACTTAAAGAGTGCTCGGCCGAAGCCCCAAATCCAAGCTACGCTGCAAAAATCCAAGAGTTGGGCCACATTAGGATGATGCATGGTCGGGATGGAAGGAGCACATCAGGACAGGAACCGATTCCAGCCCTCCCGTAAATAGCGTTTGTCACAGGCTTCCTGCTCTGCTGAAGCGTGCGGATCACTGCCTGGGAGAGACCCTTGGTCCTCAGGATCCCGGCCGCAACAGCCAGGCCGCCCGAATGAGCCACTGAGGGCCCGGGTGAAACAGAGGACCCTGGGACAGTAGGTTAAGACTGGGCTAACACAATCGGTCCCTCCAGGCCCAGGTCTCGGATGGCGTCGTACCACGCCAGTTTGGGCCCCAGGGGAGCCACCAGGATAGTGTCACCCCCTCCGCCCGAATCCGTTGCAACGTCTTGGGAAGTGGCGGGATTGGAGGAAATGCATACACCAACCGGAAGTCCCAGGGATGGGCAAAAGCGTCCAGCCCCCGAGGATGGTCCAACCGCGTCAGGGAGAAAAAGGTTGGCACCTTTGTATTCGAGCCCGAAGCGAACAGGTCGATCGAAAGGACACCCCACCTGTCCGTAAGAGAGCGAAATACTTCCGGATGGAAGCACCATTCTCCTGGGTGGACCTCCGTGCGGCTCAAGAAATCTGCCTGTACATTGGCCATTCGTTTCAGATGTACTGCCGAGGAGGAGAGAAGATGGCATACTGCCCACAAAAAGAACAGTCTTGCCAGCCCCTGCAAGTGTAAGCCATGAGTACCGCCTTGGTACCGCAAGAAAGCATCCGTAGTCACATTGTCAAGGTCCTGTCAGACATGATGACCCCGGAGAACGTGAGCTGCAGCAAGAAGCGCTTCCTCCACTGCCAGAAGTTTGAAGACTGGCGACTGACCGAGCGACTCCAAATCCTCTGGAACGGTGTGCGAACTACCATCGTGCCCCAATCGGGAACGGAGGTCACAGGAAGGTGTCTGGGAGTCATCCCCAGGAAAGCGAGGTTACCACCCGGAATCCTGACGTCTGTCCCAGGAACTCAGTATGTGTTCCTGGAGCAGTCGGGAGGAGCCTGAGCCCATGTTACTGACTGAATGCAGGCCATCATGGCCCCTAACAGGGACATTGCTTCCCGCAAGGAGGGCGACCTCCCTGCCCGGAAGCAGGTCAGATTCACGCGGCGCAAAAGTTGATATGCCGCATGAAGGAACGAGGTCTGTCTGGAGGAGGCCAGCAAGACTCCCAAAAATTGACGTCGGGTTGCAAGCACCCGTTTCGATTCCCGAAGATTGGGTACCAATCCCAGGGACTGAAGAATCTCCAATGTGTTGGGAGTCCTTTGTGCGCAGAAGCACTGCCGAAGGAGCCACCACCAACATGTCGTCTAAATAGGGAAGCACACATATCCCCTGGGTCTGGATGAATGTGATCGCTTCCCCCATGAGTTTGGTAACCTCTGGGGCCGACGAAATCACAAAGGGCAGCACATTAAGCCGTGAATGGACCGTCCCGCCTGCCCCGGAGATCGTGAATCGCAGAAAGCGCTTGTGGGACGGGTGAATGGGGACATGAGAATACGCGTTCTGGAGGTCCACAACAACCTGGAGTAGCGCCCCTGTCCCTCCTCTCCAGGAGGAACCGGGGACCCCACACCCGAATCCAACAGGTGTCGCAGACCCAACAAGAAAAACCGTGCGAGAGTCCCCTGAGGAAGGGAGAGGACTCGAAGACACGGAGGGGCTGGCTCTCGAATTCCAAGCGTAGACCCTCCCAAATGGTCGAGAGGATCCAAGGGCACAAGGAGATTGCTTGCCACTGTGGCAGAAACCGCAGGAGCCGCCCCGCAATGGGGAAGGCGACCTTGTTTAGGGGCGGCTGGTGATGCCGCTGCTGGGGGAGCAAGATATTACGGGTCTTGTTCCCGTACTGGAATGCCCAGCGACCAGACTTACCCTTCCCTTTAGACTGGGAGGGTTGGCTGCGCTCAGGCCAAAGGACTGCCTCCGAAAGGGCTCCTGTTCCGGGAGACACCTTTTCCGGTCTGACACCTTTTCCAGGATGTCATCCAATGTCCTTTGCAAGGTGAGGCCACACAGCTGGAGCTTAGACGTGACCTCCCCATTCCACCTTGTAAGCCACACTGCCCTGCGAGCTGTGTTAGCCAACACTGCGCACCTGGCGCCAACGCGGAACGACTCAGCAGAGGCATCGGCCAGGAAGCCCGCAGCACGTCTCAGAAGTGGAATGGAGTCCAAAGCTCCTCCCTGGGAGTACCCTGCAGGATGAATTCTCCCAGCTGGGTGAGCCACTTAAAGAGAGACCTGCTCACATGTAGAGGAAATGTACACCGTTAAAGACATAGCTGCCGCCTCCCAGGATTTTTTGAGGACACTCCATTTTATGAACGAGGGGGTCCTTCAACCGGGAGGAATCTTCAAAAGGCAACGCGGTCTTATAGGCTAAGCTTCCCAAATGGAATACTGCCATAGACCTTCATGTTAGAAGTCCCATTGACTTTATAGAGACTTCCATAGAGATTCCCATTGGGTCTCTCATGAGGTCTCCCATCCAGCCCGTGACTGAGGCTCCTGCTGCTTAGCTTCAACAGTGTGTCAAGGGCATGCACAATGGGTTTACAATAGCAGCTGATTGCTACCCTGGCCACCTGGATGTCCACCTTCGGGACCTCCCAGACCAAGTCATCACCCTCCAATCCACTCGGATGGGGTGAGCCGCTTAGCCGTCAGGCCTCTGAACATTTAGTCCTGCACAGAAGAAGGGGATTCTACCACCTCTACTCCCATGGTACAATGGACAGTGTCCACCAATGCACCCATGGACTCCGTGGAAAAATAGTAGTGTCCAGATTCTCGTGTCTGGACAGAGGCAACAGCGGCAATATCCTCGCCGTCCTCTAACGCTGAGCTCTGGCCAGCCTCCATGAGATCCACAGAGTCACAATCCTGGAGCTTCCTCTCTTACGGAGGGGAAGGCCCGGACGCTGCAGCAAACCCCCGCAGTGCCGAGATAGAAGCCTGCACCTCTTCCCTAACGGATTGGAGCTCCTCAAGCAAGGATGGGGAGTCCATCCTGACAACCCTGTCAGTCATGGCCGACACCTTGTTGTAGGAAGAGGGAAATTTTGTGCCGCAGCCACATTATTGCTGCCTTTCACAGACGGCCCTTGTCTCCCTATAGACAAAAAGGGAAGAGAAGGGGGTCCCAGTGTGAGTGCAGGGCTTAAATAACTCTACCCCTTGTGACCACCCCCAGAAACACTTACATGAGCTGGGGGAACGCTGGGCTCTGCAGAAGCAGAGGTGGAAGCCTATCACCCTCCATGTGTCAGGGATCAGCCTTACCTGGGTGTAGCTTCCGGCGGGTACTTATCCAGAAGTACCGTGCCCCCAACGAGGAACACCTGTTCCCTCCCTCCTCCTGGTCACCGGCCGCGGGCAGTAGCGCGCGAAAGTCCTGCTGGGTTCCCTGGAGCCGCGCCCAGCCTGCCACAGCCCTTACAGGAGCCGCCGCCCGAAACCGGAAGTGCCATCCCGGAACCGGAAGTGCCACACCCGAAACCGGAAGTGCCACCCCCGAAACCGGAAGTGCCTCCGCGGCACCTCTGATGCATGCCCCAGGGACCGCAGCTGGAGGAGGGAGACGCCGGAGAGCTGAACAGGCCTCCGGCGTTGCAATACACGGCCTGCTTTGCCCCGTAGGACGCAGGAAGGCCGGATGGTCCCACCATGGGAGCCCCGAGAAGGAGGAGGAGGCCGCCCCCGACGTCCATCCCTGGCCCGGCTGTAAGTACACCCCAATGCTGCCTCTGCCGGCCTGACAGCACTGGAACCTCTCCATGCCCCAAGGGGGACAGGAAGACACTGGAGTACTGAGGAAGGGGAGGGGCTTTTAACCTCTCTGTGTTCCTGTCCCCCAATAGGGCGTGGACGACATCCTCCAATGCTGTCGTGGAAGGCGAATGGAGAAAAGCCAGATAAATACAAAAAAGAGAGAGAGAGAGAGAGAGAGGCTCTGAACAATCCTGAATAGAAATTGGGCTGGGAGAAGCAGTGCATTTGTTCTGAGCATGCTCAGTATTTAAAACCGGATCGGGGAAACAATCCTTTTTTTTTTACAGATCTGGCTTCATAGACCCCTTCTTAAGTGCTCTGGACCGTGTCGGATTAGTTTTTGTCCAGTGCGCCCAAAAACAGTGCAGTCTATGATTCTGGAAACGGGAAAAAAACAGGACACAAACGAATCCGAGACTGAATTGACACATATGGAATGCC
The DNA here is from genome assembly GCA_033576535.1 of Allobates femoralis. Lineage (NCBI taxonomy): Eukaryota > Metazoa > Chordata > Amphibia > Anura > Aromobatidae > Allobates > Allobates femoralis. Next base: position 233,225,298 of record JARQOC010000011.1, on the reverse strand, counting down.
ATATATGACTAATCTGCCACCGTAGGGATACATGGGAGGCCAAAACGAATCCTGGTCTATACATTTCAAAACGGATAGACCCAGATCCCCAAAAACGTGGTGTGAAGCCAACCTTACAATCAGTTGTTCGATAAGATGAAACCTGTTTAGAAACATGTTTGTTCTTTTATAAACATAAGCTTCATTTCTCATATCTGCGAAGTCTAATGAAAGTGCCACCCATAGCCATAGGAAGGGAATGGAAGACCAACTCCATGCTTAGCACTTGGGGTGCGTTAACGCTCAGTATTTTTGCTTGATGCAATTACTGGAAAAAACAGAAAGGCGCACAATAGCGTTTATCTGTGTCAATCTATAGAAGATAGAGAGATGGTCACACTTACCTGGGTGGGTTCTAAGGAGTCACAACCACTATGCTCACATATGATACCTGAAGGTATCAGAATATCACGGTTCTTGAATTTAGGAATCCAAGGAAGAGAAAGTAGAGATGGGGTTTACAATACCGCGCTACTGTTGACATCAAGGACATTAAATGTTTAAAAAACAATTGCAATCTTTATTACTCCTCTCAGGGTCTCCATGCCCCTTCTTCAAAAATTGATCACAAGATGTACAAGAGTACATGAGTTGTACATTTTGTGATCAATTTCTGAAGAAGGAGCATGCAGACCCCAAGAGGAGTAAAATAATGATCACAATTGTTTTTTAAATATTTAATTTCCATGATGTCCACAGTAGCGCGGTATTGTATCTTTCCATAATCTTTCCCTAGATAAATTATCACTTTTTGCAATGTACAATTGACTGGGAAGTTGGGTTTCTTCGGCTGATTTATTTTGACAAAAAACTCGGTTAAACCCATTTTTTAATTTTGGGATTCATTTTTATTTACTAAGCAAACTGATAAAATATTGATACATCAGATAGCAGGCATGACACTTTAAGAATAAATCTTCTGCGCAGTCAGAGGCAGAAACGTCACGGTTAAACATGGTGGTACATTTCTTCCATTACATGTTGCAACCAACAACCAAATCACAATGGGAACCTGTTAGGAATACCTTGGTTGCAATCATCCTCCAGTTGCCAGACTTCCCCACCGGTCTGTCCACTATGGGGGCGAGCCCATCACTCACTCTGGTTGCAAGACTATACAGCCTTGTGTGTGAAAGTGGTGTGAGATGAGGGGTTGCCGCGCCTTCAACTTGTTTCGTAATCCAGGAGACATGGGACGCTGTGTCTTCACAACTGTCAGGCAAAGCAGGCTGCTGTCTTGCTTGGAGTAAACTAATAGCGGGAGTGTGTGCACCCTGCTGCGTGGCTCCCTGGATATCACTGAGAAGGATGCCTCACCTGAGTCTAATCCTTAGCATTGGGCTGGCTATTTTAACCCTGCTCCAAACCCTGTCCAATGCTGTTTATTCAGTTGCCTTGTGCAGTGGTGTGGTGAGTGATTTCTGGTAAGCTTCTGGTTGTGTCTCAGCATTTGAGTTCCCTTGTGCAGTGGTGTGGTGAGTGATTTCTGGTAAGCCTCTGGTTGCGTCTCAGCATTTGAGTTCCCTTGTGCAGTAGTGTGGTGAGTGATTTCAGGTAAGCTTCTGGTTTCATCTCAGCATTTGCTAATGGTTATTTCTGATTCTTCATACTGGCTATAGTCCCTGGCTTTCCTTTTGTTATTCTTTTTGGTACTATGCTGCTAGTTTTTTTGTTTACTCCAGTACCTAAGTCTGACATTGTCTGCAGTCACCAGACACTAGCTATCCTGCGACAGCTGTCTTGGAAGGGCTCTGTCAAAGCCCCCATCCCTTTCGGGAGCGGGTGAGGAACATTCTGACCCTTAAGGACTTGCCTAGCAGGGGTGGCTTGCGCCAAGTTTGTCTTTGACTGCACTATTGTTAGCCCAATGCAAGTTTCACCAAGGTTGACCTCTTCTTGCACATAACAGAACCTCCATGTTCCCTTAAGTAGGAATGCCCTGAGAAATGTCACTACGAACGCTCACAACTATTCTCCACTTACAATTGATGACCACATGCGCCTTGGTGTGCCACTGCATCATCAATTCCCTGTAGAACATGTGTAACACCTTGGCCATCTTCTTTCCTATGACCCCAGGTTGGGCTGCACTTCCAACTCCTATCTATTATAGGCCATACTTGCATGAGATAAGGATCCTTCTGCCATCTGACACTTGTTCACTCTAGGACTTGCTATCCGAGACTTGTCTCCCTTCTTCACACACAACACCAATGAGATAATACAAGTTTGCAAACAATAGGGCCACAGGTCTTTTCCTTTCCTGTGCTTTCCAATAACTGGCTATGGCTACTTTCACATCAGCTTATCTCACCAGATCACTTGCAGCAAGCCTGTGTTCGGCCTAATTAATTCCCTATGGCCCTTCCGGTCATATGTGGCACTTGCAGTTTTGCCGCAGTCTGGCCAATCCGGCACTCGCGGCAATGGACAAAAACCGCTGCTAGCAATGTTTTTTTGACTCGCCACAAGTGCCGCAAGTGCAAAACCGCACGTGCCGCACATGTCTGCAAGTCCCATAGGGAAAGAATTAGGCCGAACGCTGGCTTGCTGCAAGTGATCTGTTACGCGGCATTTGCAGCAAAATGCCAGATCTGCTGTGAATTGTGAAAAACACTGATGTGAAAGCTGCCTAACAACAGGGAATGAGTTTCTTTGCCCACGTAACTCCTCTTACCATGCGCTCACCCAAATAGTTTTCCCTGTCCAATGGCTAACTGGTGGAGGCCACAAATCTGGTAAAACCATATATGAAACATAACAATGCCTTATATTACTATACTATATTATATTATTTCAGCTGTATTATAACAGAGACTAGAGCTGTCATAAACATGAGATTATAGGGCTGACTGACTAATCTCTTTGTATGTTTGATCTTGTTATAGGTTTTACGTCTCCTCCAGAACTGGGGGAAATCCTTGCACCAAGTCTGATGCTGAGCAGCCCGGCACAGATCCAGTGCACAGTCTCACGCTTTTTCCCTGACAGTCTCACTGTGAAATGGGTAAAGAAACTGAAGGACAATGAGGAAATAATTGAGACTTGTGAGAAATACAAGATAACGCCCCACAAATCCCAGCAGCAGAGAGATAAGACATATACCTGTACGGCGGGTCTGGCGCTCACCCCATCACTGGAGGACCAAGGCTCAGAGATCATCTGTAGAGTTACACATCCCGGCCTGGAGCGGTCAGTGGAGAAGAGTACAGGACTGTTAAAAGTGAAGGGTAAGTCCAGGAGTGAGTGTAATCCCACCCCCAAGGAACATCCACCCGCTAACCATCTGCTCTCCTTGATCATCCAGTGCTGATATGTATATCCATACAATGAAGGATCTGAGCTACAGCCACCGATTGCCAAGAACTATAATTTTACATCCTTGGCACCAAGTAATGGGATTGTCCATTAAGCACCCTATGACAATTTAATACATACAAATGTAAATAAATGTAAAGGGCCTATATAGAGACCCTGCTATCATCCACACACATAATCTCTGTATTACAGATATATTCTCTTTTTTCTCTTCTAGTAAAACCCACAACTGAGTGTCCAATCCAGCTCTCCATCTCTGACTCCGGAAATGTGACAGCGGCTTTATCACTTCTAAACTTTTATCCCAAAGACATAATGATCACATGGAGCTATGGCCGATCCCAGGAGAAGCCATCAGAGGAGTCAGTCACCGATAATCCTGATGGCACCTTCTCCATTCATACAAAGTGTAACATCCCGAGGGAGATCTTTACCCAAAAAGATTGGAAAATAAAGGTGACCTGGAAACACGAAACAATGGACAAAGCAGAAAGCCGAGAGATGTATGCGGGGCATGAAGGTGAGATAACGATCCAGTGTGACTCTGGCTCCGCACATGCATTAATGCTCTTTTTGACAAGTCTTGATTGTTCATTTTCCAGATTACAATGTGGTTGGGGCTTGACATATTTTGGAAATAAACAAACTAGTGTTGTCTCAAAAACATAACCACTGTCATCCTAATGATTAGTCAGACACGTGACGCCGAGTCCACCATAGCAGTTCTTACTTCCAGCTCCTACAGATTAGGGACCCATATATGACGCCCATAATTCCACACAACAACAGTGGTTCTTGCCATGAGACGACCTCTTTAAAAAAAAGTACACGTTCCTAATAACTGTTACCAAATATATATGATAATTCTTGTCTGATTCTATCATTAATTTTTTTCTAGATTACCCATGGTGTCCAAGAATTGTGGAGATGTCTCCTCTGATTGTACAAGTGGGCAAACAGACCTCAGTCACCTGCAAAATCTCAAGGTTTTTCCCAGATAACTTGGTGGTGACCTGGCACAAGAAGGCGGGGGGCTACATGACACTATGCAGGAGTTACCCATACACAGTCTCCTCTACATCAGAGAGAGAAGCAGATAACTCCTACTCCTGCACCTCCTCATTTTCCTTCACAGGCACAACTCAGACTGAGGACCCCGAATTTATCTGTAAAGTCTCACACCCCAGCCTAAAGGATCCGATAGAGCGGAGCACAGGGAAAGCCATGACGAGAGGTGAGCGGAACGTTTTACACCAAGTTTAAACATATTTTTGAATGAGATGATTCCAGAACAAAATGTTGATAACACGTTCCAATCAGCACAGTGATGATGTGTGCAAAACACTGCAGAATTAATGGTGCAATACTGTATAAGTAAAATGCTGTACGGCTCAGGGAATTTGTGGGGCTTCATCTGGAAATGCTGATCCAAGGGTGATGAGTGTGCACTGACATCGCTGTACTCCGATCAATCAGGGAGCTGCACCGGATGTAGCACCACTCATCGCTGTCACCGCTACCAGCATCCTCTGCCGAACGAGGGATAACATGACTTCTTCAGAAATAAATTGCTTTTTGTTTACTTCTCTATAATAAGTTTTTCTCTTTTTCTCCCAGTGATTCCAGAGATGGAGAAGCCGGTGACGTTCACCCTCAGTGGAGCAGACAAAGTGCGGTGCTGCACAAGGTTTAAAAAGTTTTACCCATCAGATATTAAGATTACCTGGATGTATGAAGGGGATAAATCGATACCTTCCACCAGAAAACGTATACAGACAGATGATGAACAGACATTTGATGCTACAAGTGAATGTGAAGTTCCCTGGGATTATTTCACCTCCGGAGTGCGAGTGACTTGGGAGCATGAATCACTGACATCTCCTCATCATCAGGATCTCGGTGTGAAAGGTAGAGCCCTGTACACACCAGTAATCAGACAGCCGAGCACCGTAATGGATGATTTACACTTTTAGTTCTCTTCCATCACTACAGTGATAGTGACCACCAGAGATTATGATCTGCACTAGGAGTCATTCCTTCCATATGTGATGGGATCAGCAGGACAAGGTAGTAGGATAAACCAAAGAACGACCACCTGCATATCACATTGTAAGAATACTGATACCGTGATCTTATATGGTGGATTTACACCGGACCCTTCTGGTTGTAATCATTAGTACATGAGGCCTGAGAAGGATCGGTACAGAGTTAGCGCTCCAGAGATTATATCAGTCTGTTAGGCTAGGGTCACATTTAAAACATGAATTGCATTCACCGCATCCGGATCCGGATGCAGTGAACGCAATGCCGGTCACACACATTTTTCTCCAAAAATGTGTGCTGAATACCGCACAGCAGTAACCGGATGGCTCAGGATGTGTAATCCTGAGCCATCCGGCAACTGCATAGTTTGCTGATCCCGGCTATTGCTGGGATGAGCAAACTGTCCTATGCCTATTAAAGAGTTAAATTTACTACCTAAAGTAATGTGTGAGGTCTCTAGGGGGGGGCTTAGACCCCCCTAGAGACCGGCCGCCCACTCCGGTGGGCTTCTTCTACAATATCCCCAATGGCACGGGCTCCTCCGAGCTCCGTGCAAGTCCCCAAAACTCCCGCCCCCCGTATCACTATACAGGGGTGCCTGCACCCCTCTTGTATAGTAATTCCTGTATGTGGGCACAATGATTTATTAAAGTATAGATGTTAGGTCATATTTACTTGTTCTTGTCGGCACTCGGCAGTGGTTTTGGAAATCCATGGGCGGGGCTGTTTGCTGCAGCCTCCGCCCCCTCATTCATTATGGCCGCCCCCTCTGTGCTTCATCCAGTGTTGTGAGGGCGGCGCGTCATAAAAGGGGCGGGGCGAACCGCGTCACACATAGGTCACGCATAGGACAGTTTGCTCATCCCGGCAATAGCCGGGATCAGCAAACTATGCAGTTGCCGGATGGCTCAGGATTACACATCCTGAGCCATCCGGATACTGCTGTGCGGTACAGGGAACCGCTGCGAAAACTGCTGCCTGCATGATTTTTAACGCAGGCAGCAGTGCCGGAGACGGCCACCGGATCGCTTGTGAAGCCATCCGGTGTTTTGCATTGGCTCCTATGAGGAGCGTTTCCTGGTCCGGTTTTGAGCTTTTTGAAAGCTCAAAACCGGATCAGGATTCTATTCAAAAAACGGAGATGTGACCCTGGCCTAAGTCTCATGTGCCTCTGATCTGACCCCAAATTTGTTGTCAAGTTCGATGTAATCATTATGAAATTTGGAGACATGAAAAAATAGAGAAAGCAAAGGCAATCTATCAGGATAGTACACATCACCAGAGAAATAGTGTGGAGTATAGGAGAATAGGGGTATTCTAGGATAGGCACAACTCTTTCCAGTAGACTGTGATCATTAGTAGACGATGTCAATAATGGAGCACCAATGCCACCAATACCTGAATCCCTCAGGAGCAGGGGCCAACATTACCTAGAGAAACTCAAACTGGAACACGGTAACCAAGCAATTCAATACCTATACAACAAATAGGAGTATGTGAAGGCACAATGGATGTCGTCTTGAGCAGGGCTGTGGAGTCAGAGTTGTGGAGTCGAAGTTAGTGCCCATATTGGGTGGAGTCGGATTCAAGAAAATTGAGGAGTTGGGAGTCGGATAGGTGGCTTACTGACTATGCAGTCAAAGTGGTGGAGTCGAAGTTGGTGTCCATTTTGGTGGAGTTGGAGTCGGATTCAGGGAAATCGAAGCGTCTGAGTCAGATGATTGGCTTGCCAACTCCACAGCCCTCAAGGTGGATAAAATTTATATAAAACTTACATAAAAACAACACATGACAAGGATTTGAGCCTCCTTTCTTAAGTTAACAGAAGCACAAAGTGCACTGTCTAATCTGTCTGTACCTAACTTATCTGTGCCAATGGTGCACTGCCAAATATTAGAACCCTTCTCAACATATGACTTACAGTTACATTATATTTCTGACTTTGATGCAGGCTCTCCAGCCAAGCCTACATCTTTTCCGACAGATGATGGCTGAACAATCTACAGCTGTCAAAGAGCGAGAGAGGAGGGATAGAGAGGAGCTAGTCAGGCTTGATGAGGCTGGTAGGGTGCAGCCCAAATAGCTTTGACTCATGATCTCTCACTGGGCTGATAAAATGGTTATAATAATATTAGTATTATAACCCATTGTTAGATAGATTTTCAATGTATGTACGCCAGCCTCGTTATTGGGATTTATTAGGGATCATCAAGAGATCTACTATGGTAACATAGCACTATAACAATATGAAATCTGGTGACAGATCCACTTTACACCTGATTCCTGATGGTGACCGCAACAGTGAAAAAAGCGACTATTTGTCATCATCTATACAGTCACATTACAAATTATCAGCTCGAGAAGACTCTGTTTTTATCTTTTCTATCTCCAGTTATTGTTTCTTCACCCATATTAATCATCAGTTATTGTTTTGTGATTTATCTCCAGATTTTCCTTGGCGTCCAGTCATTGAAGAAATAGACAAACCAGTTTTCCTTGTGAACACTAAGGCCACATTACAGTGCAAAATCTCCCAATATTTCCCCAAAAATCTCACTGTGACCTGGTACAAGAAGAAGAGGGGGAATCTAAATCTGGATCAATGCTTTAGCAATGCACCCGCTACAGACAAGCAGCCTGATAACACCTACAGCTGCACCGCCAGCCTGATAGTCAAACCAACCATAGAAGATGACGGAGCAGAGTTCATCTGCAGAGTGCAGCATCCCAGCCTGGAGCAACACATACAGCAAACGACGGGACCAATACAAGTCTGTGGTGAGAGCTTTTTCTAGAAATGTCAAATAGCAACCAGAAATAATAAATAATTACAAAGTAAATATCATTTATTTTCATAAATCAATAGTACAAGTATTGATAAGAAATTTTGTAATATATTTTATCTGAGAAATCTGCTTATTTCTCCCTCTGGACTGATCTTTCAATCTGATATCAGAGGTAAATTCTATAAGTATAAGTAGTGACTACAGACTTTCCCATTACTGAGATAGGAGATGACAGTTGGTGCTAATAAAGTTCTATGAAGATGGGAGGAGCTAGAGGTGACACAGACACAATCTGTAATGGCAGCACAGTGTGGGGACAGTTATCTGGTATTAGATACCTCCACACTTATATGTTAGGGAAGAGGGACACATCCTCATCCTCATAACATGATGGGGACTCTACAAATGTATTATTTTAGCTTTTGTATTTTGAAACTCTAAAAATGTACTTTTAGGAAATTTACCAAATAAGATGAAACCTTCCCCTAATATATCTGTGTAATGTGTGTTTTCTTGTCTAGCTCCCCCCAGGATGAAGGACCCCATACATTGGTCTATCGGTCCGGGAGGAGATGTTGTCTGTTCTCTCTATTTGCAGAGGTTTTACCCCAAGTCTATAGACATCAGGTGGAGCTGCGGCTCTAACAGTCATGTGGAATCCACCTATGAAGAGAACGCTGACTCCACGTTTAATGTGAGGAGTGAGTGCAGAGTCGCTCAGCAGAACATCGATGACCCCAACTTTAGGATCACAGTAACCTGGAGACACGAATCAATGGGAGAACCGGAGACGAGAGATGTGAACTTAAGAGATGCAGGTAATACAACTTGGAGAAGACAATGCAGTGACTGTCGTGTCCTTAACGTTTTATGTAATGCCGAAGAACCAAAAAATATACTCAGATTTCTATTGAGCAGAGTCAGCAGATAAATTAAATGCACACCCCCCAGTTAGAAATACCTTTATAATAAAGCATTAATATATACAAGAGCCAGAAGGTCCTGCAACCTATCTGCTATACAATGTATACAGATGACTCTTCCCACAGTTCAGTGCAATGACTGAGCCGGGCTGGTAGAGATAAGCTAACTGATTTACTGCAAAATTAAATTAAATTAAATTTGTAAGAATTTTAGAGACAATTTATATTTCAAATTTGTAAGATTACAAAAGCCAAAGAAGGCTCACATAGCCTCAGATGACTGCACACTCGTGTGATCCTTTGCAGAAGTGAAAAGTTTATTGTCTTGTGTCTAGTAGTGACAAGGATTGCGACAGAAGGATGTTTCGGCCGACACACCGAAGGCCTTTATTAAACACTCACTTGCATTATTATATTTATCAAGCTCCTCTCTAGCATTTGGTTTTCGAGGGCGACCAGCCTTCTTGGGAGACTTGAGAGAGTTTGTGATGTTGTAAAGATGCATTATTCTAGAAATCACAGACTTGGAATGACTATCTTCTGTTGCTATGGCTGATAGGGTGACCCCATCCCTTCATCTGGACAACCTGCTGCTGGAGGGTTTCAGTCACCATTTTTGCAAAGTGAGTGCAAACTGGAAAGTTAGGCTGCCAGTTACATAGGGTTTGTAAGGAAATTAGCAGCAGGTGCCAGATTAATACCAATAACTTGCAGGTATCTGAAAGTGTTGTGTAATTTTGATCAGCCTTAGGGTACCGTCACACCTAGCCATATCGGCGGCAATTTTATAGGCGATGCAGGGGCGTGGCCTATCGCTGCCGACAGCGCCGGTGCGTCACCTAATGTAAAGAGGCGATGTCGGCGCTAACAATCGCTTTAGAGTGGTTGCCTGGTTTCTCAGCAGTGCTCTGAAACCAGGCGAGCACTCTGGGGCGATGTGTACATATTGCCCCATGTAACATGACGATCGCCGATGTTACAGGTGATGGGAGCCATAGGCTCCCATGTTACAGGATCGCCGCTGGGGTGTCCACAGCGCCTGTGATATCGCTGGTGCGTCGCCGGAGGTATCGCCGCGTGTGAACACGCGACAGCGACGCTGGCGGGGCGCCAAAAATGTGCGCCCCCCCGTGCGTCGCCGGTGATATCTCCGCCGATATGGCCAGGCAGTGGCGCAACCAGAAATTTCCCAAGGTAGGGGTCCAAGAAACACACCGGCCCTGAAAGGGGGGTGTCACCCCCCAGCGGGGTTCCGAGGGGCACAGCCCCCAGTGGGGGGTTTTGGGGGAGCAAAGCCCCCCTAAAAGCCAAGCGATTTTTGTAAATTTGAATACCTAATTAATGCTTAATACTGCGCGAAAACGGTCTTATTTGTAATGATGCTGCGCAGTCGGTCTCGGTTGCTCAGCAGTTCCGCTTTTTTATTTTCGTTATGGCATACAGTAAATATCTCCCCCATCCTGGCCCCTTGCCAAACAGTAACACTGACACTGGGGGTACAGGATAATGACACTGGGGGTACAGGATAATGACACTGGGGGGTACAGGACAATGACACTGGGGGGTACAGGACAATGACACTGGGGGGTACAGGACAATGACACGGACACTGGGGGTACAGGACAATGACACTGGGGTACAGGATAATGACACTGGGGGTACAGGACAATGACGCTGGGGGTACAGGATAATGACACTGGGGGCACAGGATAATGACACTGGGGGGTACAGGATAATGACACTGGGGGGTACAGGACAATGACACTGGGGGTACAGGACAATGACACGGACACTGGGGGTACAGAACAATGACGCTGACGCTGGGGGTACAGGACAATGACGCTGACGCTGGGGGTACAGGACAATGACGCTGGGGGTACAGGACAATGACGATGGGGGTACAGGACAATGACGATGGGGGTACAGGACAATGACGCTGGGGGTACAGGACAATGACGCTGGGGGTACAGGACAATGACGATGGGGGTACAGGACAATGACGATGGGGGTACAGGATAATGACGCTGAGGGTACAGGACAATGACGCGGACACTGGGGTACAGGATAATGATGCTGACACTTGTTCTGATATAATGGGAAAGCTGGGTGCAGAGGAAAAGGTGTATAGCACAGCAGGGGATGGGAAAGAGCTTGTTTCCCTCAGCACCCCCACCTTTTCCACCCCCTGCTCTGCTATACACCTTTTCCCCAGCACTCAGCTTTCCTATGCTCTTGTATCCTTTATCCCTCAGCACTCAGCTTTCCCATGCTCTTCTATCCCTCAGCACTCAGCTTTCCCATGCTCTTCTATCTCTCAGCATTCAGCTTTCCCAGGCTCATCTATCCTCTCCCTCAGCACTCAGCTTTCCCATGCTCCTCTATCTTCTTTCCCTCAGCATCCAGCTTTCCCATGCTCCTCTATCTTCTTTCCCTCAGCATCCAGCTTTCCCATGCTCCTCTATCCTCTTTCCCTCAGCACTCAGCTTTCCCATGCTCCTCTATCTTCTTTCCTCAGTCCCAGCTTTCCCATACTCCTCTATCCTCTTTCCCTCAGCACTCAGCTTTCCCATGCTCCTCCATCTTCTTTCCCTCAGCATCCAGCTTTCCCATGCTCCTCTATCCTCTTTCCCTCAGCACTCAGCTTTCCCATGCTCCTCTATCTTCTTTCCCTCAGCATCCAGCTTTCCCATGCTCCTCTATCCTCTTTCCCTCAGCACTCAGCTTTCCCATGCTCCTCTATCCGCTTTCCCTCAGCACTCAGCTTTCCCATGCTCCTCTATCTTCTTTCCTCAGTCCCAGCTTTCCCATACTCCTCTATTCTCTTTCCCTCAGCACCCAGCTTTTCCATGCTCTTCTATCTTCTTTCCTCAGTCCCAGCTTTCTCATGCTCTTCTAATCCTCTTTTCCTCAGCACCCAGCTTTCCCATGTTCTGATTTCCCTCAGCACCCAGCTGATGGAAATCAGAACATGGGAAAGCTGAGGAACAGAGGATAGGAGAGCATGGGAAAGCTGGGTGCTGAGGAATAGAGCTTCTTCCCCTCAGCAGACAGTTTTCTTATCCTCTTATTTGCTGCTATCACTTTCTTCCCTTGGCTATATGATGGACGTGTCACTTACAGCACAACCAGCAGGCACTGGCCCAGTCAATGTAAGGCCTTTTTCACATCAGTGTTTTTGTTCAGATCCGGTGGATCCGGACAAAAACCGCATCTGCCGCAACCGCGGCTATACCGCACATGCCGGACCTGCCGCAAGCCCCTTAGGCAATGCATGGGGCTTGCCACAAGTGTACTGCAAGTGCGGCCGTTAGGCGGCAGATGCGGTAAATCTGCCGCAATCAGCGAAAAACGCTGATGTGAAAGGGGCTTAAGGCTGGCTTTACACTAGCGTTTATGTCTGCATGCGTCTGACATGCAGGTGCAAACATAGTCATACTGATGTCAACGCAGCGGAGATTCTCCGCATGCCTTCACATAGTATGATGCCTGGTCACCCAATCAGCGGTTGGTCTTGGCGGTTGCCTGGAGATCAGAGGCGGCCGCCAGGAGATCAGAGGCGGCCACCACTGATCTCCCGGTGGCTGCCTCTGATTTCTGTGAAGATTTCAATGGATCCGCAGCATCTGCCTGCGTTGTCATGCGGAGGACACTGCAGATCCATTGAGCTCCATGCATTCTTTGTGCACTTGCGGTCACTTGCTGATAAAATAAGCCCCGTGAATGCACAGAAAATGCAACATGCTGCGTTCGGAGGGTGCTATTAAAAAATGCATCTGAACGCAAATGTAACCAAACGCAGCCATAGGCAGGTACTATGCGTTCCCATATTATACATAGGAATGCAGCGCACACGTGTTTGGTTACACTGCGTTCTGTATGCAAATGTGAAACCGGCCCAATAGCCCCAGCCCTCCTCTCACAAGCAGTCACACACACACACCCCTCCCCGGGCAAGTACAGGATGGAGAAGCGGAGATGTAAAGAACTCTCTCTACACCCCCCAAGCACACACACACACAAACATACACACACACACACATAAACACACACACACACATAAACACACAAATACACACACACATAAACACACAAACACACACACACACACACACATAAAACACACACACACACATAAACACACACACACACATAAACACACGCACACATACACACATAAACACACACACATAAACACACAAACACACACACACACACATAAACACACAAACACACACACACATATACATATACACACACACACAAACACACACACATACATATACATATACACACACACACACACATACACACACACATAAACACACACACACATAAACACACACACACACATAAACACACACAAACACACACACACACATAAACACACACACATAAACACACACACACACACACATACATATACATATACACACACACACACATACACATACACACACATAAACACACACACACACACATAAACACACACAAACACACACACACATAAACACACACACATAAACACACACACACACATATACATATACACACACACACAAACACACACACACACATATACATACACACACTCACACACACACACACACACATAAAACACACACACACATACACATAACAACACACACATACACACACACATAAACACACACACACAACATAAACACACACACACACACACACACATATACAAACACACACACACACAAACACACACACACATATACATAACACACACACACACAAACACACACACACATATACATATACACACACACACAAACACAACACACATATACATAACACACACACACAAACACACACACACACAAACACACACACAACAAGCTCTATATTCCCTTCCAGCAATGTCTTCCCCCTTGTGTCCTCCTCCCCCCTCTGTTGTCTCACCCATGTGCTGTGGTGTCGTCTTCCTGAAGTTGAGCTGCACCATGACAGACTTCACTGCAGGGGATCAGCACCGCCCCGCCGCTGACATCACAGGCCTCTGCCGGCTCATGAATATTCATGGACCACGCAGTCTGGAAGCTGCCAGGGAAGGAGAGCACAGCAAGGGGAGGGGGAGGAAGAAAGCCGACATGTTACTCCCGGGGCACAATGTGTTGGCTTCTTCAGTTCTCAGTGCTCTGCGGGACAGTGCTCTCAGGGCCGTCCAAGGGGGGGGTCCAGACACGTAGGTCCCCCCCTTGGGTGCGCCACTGTGGCCAGGTGTGACGATACCCTTATTTGTTTATCTCATTTACATTTTTATTCTGTGCTTTAGAATATAGTCAATTTATGAAATAAGCTTAAAATACTGATAATTTACTCATGTCAGGATATTTTCACAAAGGAAAACCCAATGACCTGAACATTAAGGAATTTGTGTGTTCTCTCATTTTAAACACCAGTGTATGACTTTTCTGTTCATTCTGATATTTTATTGATTCTGTAGTAGAAAATACATCATTATTATTGCTGTAATTAAGCTTCTCAGTGATGATGGATGTATACTATGTGCATGAGGTCATCACTCTCCAGTTTTGGTTTCTCCCTATATTTATAGGTCTTCCTTGGCGCCCAACAGTAAGTGAGATATTCACTCCGATGATGAGGCAGAATGAGGATGTGAAGCTGCACTGTGATATCACTGGATATTTCCCCAAAAAACTCACCGTGTCCTGGTTAGTAAAGGAGCGAGGACGCAATGATTATGTCCCTGCAGACCAGTTCTTAACCCCATAACGACGGCCTAACGCCCAGAGACGTCGGAAAAAATGGGTACTTATGCCTGGCCGACGTCTGTAGACGTTGGCCAGGGAAAGTGCTCTAGCGCCCCCCAGTGGTCAAAAATCTCCGGGGTTTCAGCTACCGGGGGTAGCTGAGACCCCCAAGATTATGAATCGGGGGCTTTTTTAACATCACCGGTAATGTGATGACCGGTAAGCACCGTTTACCGGTCATCACATTACAAAAAATGAGACTGCCGGTAAAAAATGCTTTCACTTTCATCCGACGTGAAAACACACGTCGGATGACAGTGAAGCATTAACCCCTAAGTGTCCTAAGACCCCCGGTACCGGGGATCTTCCTCCCACCCCCACCCCTCCCCCGATCTGTCTCAAAATGGCGGCGGCGGGCGCTAAAACCCGCCACCGCTGCTGCATCTCCATGCGATCTGACATGTCATACATGTCAGA
This sequence comes from Allobates femoralis, assembly GCA_033576535.1. Taxonomy (NCBI): domain Eukaryota; kingdom Metazoa; phylum Chordata; class Amphibia; order Anura; family Aromobatidae; genus Allobates; species Allobates femoralis. The sequence goes on along the minus strand of JARQOC010000011.1, from coordinate 233,209,971 downwards.
TCGCATGGAAATGTCAGTGCTGGTGCCCGACAGCCTCCTCCTGTGCCCATCAGCCTCATTCTGTGCCCATCAGCCCCCTCCGGTTCCCCCCACGTTCCTCCTGCCCAGCTCGCTCCTTCGTCCTCCCTCCTCCTCCTCCCCCTCTCTAAAACAGCGCCGCAGCGCTCAGGAACCGCCGGCTGCCCCCTCCTGCACAATCCTCCCCGATGTGACATGTCACACATGTCACATCGGGGAGAGATCTAATGCACCCTGGCCCCCTGCCCCCTGTTTCTAAGAGCCCCCTTCCCCCCCGGTCATCCCCCGATCTCACCTGTCTTCATCTCCCTGGAGCGGCTCCTTCTTCTCCTGGCTCCCTGTGCTGTCTGCCGGCTTCATGCGCAGACAGAGCAGATAATGCTCTGTCTGCTAATAGACAGTTCATGACCTCAGTGAGGTCATGGCTGGTCAGGATCCTTTGTTCACAAAGGGTCAATTGTGATCCCATGATGGGATCACAATTGACCCTTTGTGAACAAAGGATCCTGACCTAACATGACCTCATTGAGATCATGAGCTGTCAGTCTAATCACAGACAGTGCAGTCTCTGCATAGACTGACAGCTCATGATCGCAGTGAGGTCATGTCAGGTCAGGATCCTTTGTTCACAAAGGGTCAATTTTGATCCCATGATGGGATCACAATTGACCCTTTGTGAACAAAGGATCCTGACCTGACATGACCTCACTGTGATCATGAGCTGTCAGTCTAATGACAGACAGTGCAGTCTCTGCATAGACTGACAGCTCATGATCGCAGTGAGGTCATGTCAGGTCAGGATCCTTTGTTCACAAAGGGTCAATTGTGATTTCATGATGGGATCACAATTGACCCTTTGTGAACAAAGGATCCTGACCTGACATGACCTCACTGCGATCATGAGCTGTCAGTCTATGCAGAGACTGCACTGTCTGTGATTAGACTGACAGCTCATGATCGCAGTGAGGTCATGTCAGGTCAGAATCCTTATTTCACAAAGGGTCAATTGTGATCCCATGATGGGACCACAATTGACCCCTGTGTGAACCAAAGATCCTGACCTGCCATGACCTCACTGAGGTCATGAACTGTCAGTCTGTTAGCAGACAGAGCAGTCTCTGCATAGACTGATAGCTCATGATCTCAGTGAGGTCATGTCAGGTCAGGATCCTTGGTTCACAAAGGGTCAATTGTGATCCCATGATGGGATTACAATTGATGCTTTGTGAACCAAGGATCCTGACCTGATATCATCCTACTGAGGTCATGACCTGTCATTCTCCTGGAAGAATGCCAGATTTTATAGCATATGGGGGACGCCCCCATATGCTGTAAAAGACTGAAAATCATCGAGGGACCTCCCACTGGACTACGTCGGACCTTCCTGCTGGACTACGTCGGACCTTCCTACTGGACTACGTCGGATGCCAAAGAATAATAAAGATGGGGTCTAAATAGTGTCTGTGTGTTTTTTCTAATAAAAATATTTTTTTCTGTCTTGTGTCTTCTTTACAATTTACTAGGGATTCTTAATGGCCCGGTCTAATATTGGCCAGACATTAAGAATCTCGGGCTTAGTACCAGCTGCAAAAAAAGCTGGCATTAACCCCTTATTACCCAGTCTGCCACCGCTACACGGCAGCTGGAAGAGCTGGATACAGCGCCAGAAAATGGCGCTTCTATGAATGCGCCATTTTCTGGGGCGGCTGCGGACTGCAATTCGCAGCGGGGGGGGCCCAGAAAGCTTGGGCCTCCCTACGCTGAGGATTCCAGCCCCCAGCTGCCTAGTTGTACCTGGCTGGCCCAAAAATGTGGCGAAGCCCACGCCATTTTTTTTTTTATTATTTCAAGAAATAATTAAAAAAACAATAGGGCTTCCCTATATTTTTGGTTTCCAGCCAGGTAAAACTAGGCAGAAGGGGTTGGTGGCAGCCCGTAGCTGCATGCTGTACCTGGCTGGACCAAAAATATGGCGAAGCCCCACGTCGTTTTTTTTTTTAAATGTAATAAAGAAATACTAAAAAAAAAAGCAGGAGAGGAGACGACCAGGACACGGTGTCTCCGTATCTTGTGCACATGCTCTAAAAGTGAGAAATTGTGTGAAAAAAAGAAAATGTTCAATATGACTTTATCAAATTTTGTGAAGTAGCTGTAAGTTCTAAATGCTCACTATACTCCTAGATATAATCCTTGAGGCGTCTAGTTTCCAAAATGGGGTGACTTGTGCGGAAGCTCCAATGTTTAGGCACATAGGAGCCCCCCATATGCGACATGGTGTCCGCTAACTATTGGAGCTAATTTTCCATACAAATTGTTAGCAGACACCATGCCGCATATGGAGAGCCCCTGTGTGCCTAAACATTGGAGCTCCCCCACAAATGACCCCATTTTGGAAACTAGACCCACCAAGGAACATATCTAGATGCATAATGAGCACTTTCAACCCCCAGGTGCTTCACAAATTAGTCCGTAAAAAGGAAAAAAAGAAGATTTTGTGGAAAAAAGTACTTTTTCATTTTTACGGATCAGTTTGTGAAGCACCTGGGGGTTCAAAATGCTCACTATGCATCTAGATAAGTTCCTTGGGGCGTCTAGTTTACAAAATGGGGTCACTTGTGGGGGAGCCCCAATGATTAGGCACATAGAGTCTCTTCATACGTGACATGGTGTCAACTAACAATTGGAATTGTAAGCGCATACCATGTCATGTATGGAGAGCCCCTGTGTGCCTAAACATTGGAGCTCCCGCACAAGTGACCCCATTTTGGAAACTAGACCCCCCAAGGAACTTATTCAGATGCATAGTGAGCGCTTTGAAACCCCAGGTGCTTCACAAATTAGTCCGTAAAAAGGAAAAAGTACTTTTTTTTTTTCACAAAAATCTTTTTTTCCTTTTTACGGACTAATTTGTGAAGCACCAGGGGGTTGAAAGTGCTCACTGTGCATCTAGATATGTTCCTTGGGGGGTCTTGTTTCCAAAATGGGGTCACTTGTGGGGAAGCTCCAATGTTTAGGCACGCAGGGGCTCTCCATACGTGACTTGGTGTCCGCTAACAATTGGAGCTAATTTTCCATTCAAATTGTTAGCGGACACCATGTCGCTTATGGAGAGCCCATGTGTGCCTAACCATTGGAGCTCCCCCACAAGTGACCCCATTTTGGAAATTAGACCCCCCAAGGAACGTATCTAGATGCATAGTGAGCACGTTGATCCCTCTGGTGCTTTACAAATTGATCTGTAAAATTTAAAAAGTACTTTCTATTCCACAAAAATGTTCTTTTTTCATTTTTACGGATTCATTTGTGAAGCACCTTGGGGTTCAAAGTGCTCACCACCCATCTAGATAAGTTCCTTGGGGGGTCCAGTTTCCAAAATGGGGTCACTTGTGGGGGAGCTCCAATGTTTAGGCACGCAGGGGCTCTCCATACGTGACTTGGTGTCCGCTAACAATTGGAGCTAATTTTCCATTCAAATTGTTAGCGGACACCATGTCGCGTTTGGAGAGCCCCTGTGTGCCTAAACATTGGAGCTCCCCCACAAGTGACCCCATTTTGGAAACTAGACCCCCCAAGGAACGTATCTAGATGCATAGTGAGCACGTTGAACCTTCTGGTGCTTTACAAATTGGTCCATAAAATTTAAAAAGTACTTTCTATTCCACAAAAATGTTCTTTTTTCATTTTTACGGATTCATTTGTGAAGCACCTTGGGGTTCAAAGTGCTCACCACCCATCTAGATAAGTTCCTTGGGGGTCTAGTCTCCAAAATGGGGTCACTTGTGGGGAAGCTCCAATGTTTAGGCACACAGGGGCTCTCCATACGTGACTTGGTGTCCGCTAACAATTGGAGCTAATTTTCCATTCAAATTGTTAGCGGACACCATGTCGCGTTTTGAGAGCCCCTGTGTGCCCAAACTTTGGAGCTCCCCCACAAGTGACCCCATTTTGGAAACTAGACCCCCCAAGGAACCTATCTAGATGCATAGTGAGCACGTTGAACCTTCTGGTGCTTTACAAATTGATCCGTAAAATTTAAAAAGTACTTTCTATTCCACAAAAATTTTCTTTTGTCCTCAATTTTTTCATTTTCACATGAGCAACAGGATAAATTTCATCCTAAAATTTGTTGGGCAATTTCTCCTGAGTACACCGATACCTCATATGCAGTCATAAACCACTGTTTGGGCGCACGGCAGGGCTCAGAAGGGAAGGAGCGCCATTTGACTTTTTGAATGGTAAATTAGCTCCAAAAGTTAAACAGCGCTCCCTCCCTTCTGAGCCCTGCCGTGCGCCCAAACAGTGGTTTATGACCACATATGATGTATCGGTGTACTCAGGAGAAATTGCCCAACAAATTTTAGGATCCATTTTATCCTGTTGCCCATGTGAAAATGAAAAAATTTAGGCTAAAGGGACATTTTTGTTGGAAAAATTAAAATGTCCATTTTTTATTTCCACTTTGCTTTAGCTACTGTGAAGCACCGGAAGGGTTAATAATCTTCTTGAATGTAGTTTTGAGTAGCTTGAGGGGTGCAGTTTTTGGAATGGTGTCACTTTTGGGTGTTTTCTGTCATGTACACCCCTCAAAGTGACTTCAAATGTGGTGTGGTCACAAAAAAAAATGGTTTTGTAAATTTTGCTGGAAAAATGAAAAATTGCTGATGAACTTTGAACCCTTATAACTTCCTAACAAATTTTTTTTTTTTTTCCAAAATTGTGCTGATGTAAAGTAGACATGTGGGAAATGTTATTTATTAACTATTTTGTGTCATATAACTCTCTGGTTTACCAGAATAAAAATTCAAAATTTGAAAATTGCTAAATTTTCAAAATTTTCGCCAAATTTTTTATTTTTTCACAAATAAACGCAAAAATTATTAACCTAAATTTACCACTAACATGAAGCCCAATATGTCACGAAAAAACAATCTCAGAATCGCTAGGATCCGTTGAAGAGTTCCAGAGATATAACCTCATAAAGGGACAATGGTAAGAATTACAAAAAACGGTCTGGTCATTAAGGTGGAAATTGGCTCAGTCACTAAGGGGTTAAATCAATACAAGATGACACAGGACCAATACTATGAAGCTGGATACAACTCTACAGCCTCATTACATTTCCGCTCATCATTCCATCGTCATCATGGAGGTTGGATCATGTGTAAAGTAATGCACCCCAGTCTGGCCAGTCTGGGCGCCGCTATAGAGAAACGTGCAGGACCCCTCCTCATAACATGTGAGTCTTGTTTTTCAAATAGTTATAATATAAGTGCTAATGATAAGATCTTGATGGCTTTTTTCCAGGATAAAGTATGATTGGGGATACAATTCTCCATCTAGTGATGCCTCACCTTCTGGTGATCAAAATGGCATCAAAGATAAAATTAGAAAACCTCATTAGCCCTTCAAAAAGAAAGTCTTGGTGGGAACGGTTATATAGAGCCACCACAAGACCTGCAACCGCTCCAAACAAATCCATACAGGGCAGATGTCGGCTGTGTCATACAGCCAGAACCTTCCTCTATCAGCCGTGATTACATAGTGAAGAAATGATGCCCAGAATATAATGAAGAGCTGCTGAAAATTTTTGTTAAAAAAAAAAAACAAGAAGTTATTTGCTTTGGACATTCCCTATTTGATAGAAAGGGCCTTGGACAAAGATCATAAAGTGTCTAATGGTCAAGACCCCTAGTGATAAGCTACTAATTTACCTGCATACCTATATTTAATTTCTGTACAGCAGCCCCCCACTGTTGTTACACATTTGCTCCTGGTTTAGGCTCTGCTCTACGACAGGTTTTGCTAGGCCTCAGTCTGGCTCTCATAGAGATGTATTGAGACCTTGTGGCACAAGATGGTGCCTTGGGACCGGAGAGGCATTAGCAAAAGGTGAAGACGTTGGAAGGTGAGTATATAACTGAGGGCAGGGGACTTACATTTAGAGCACTACTCCAGTACTGGAAAGAAAAAACGCTGGCGTGGTGCTTAAGGGATTCTTGGACTCATACATGGGCCCAGGGAATGATGGAGACCTCCCCTGTTTGTGAAGCTCTGAAGGACTGAGCAGAGTGAGTTTGTTGTGCTGCATCTGTGAACTCCAGAGTTTTGTCTGCAACCTGCTCTGGGTGTTGGACCTTCTGTCTTGTGTTCACCTTTCTGTTTTGAGATTTTGAGGTTGTCAGACTTCCCTGAGGACTCATTTATCACAGGTCTACGCAATGCTGCTGCCATCCCTAATTGCTCAGACCATTGTTTCATTTTTGTTCAGTATCTTTGCTACCTGTCTGTCACGCAGGACAAGGGAAGCATCCAGCAACCGTGCGTCCGATGTCCGGCGCACAACACAAACAACAGACAGAGAGACACCAGAGGGATAAATACAGCGGAGGGCCCTGCTCACAGGGAATGGGGAAGAGGTGACATCTTGCACTCATCTGTGGCTGTGCCCTGATCTCCCTACCATCCCTATACGACTTCTTTCAACCTGTCGCCAAGCTGGATATCTAGTCCCTCGCTGACCCTGATGTTAGCCCTCAATAGGGAATGGCTGATGGGAGCACTAGTCCTCAACCACTGTGATAAAGGAGACAAGAGGGAAGAGGAAGTCAGACAAGGAACAACAAGGCAACTTCACGCCTGCTGCCACTTCTCCTAGGCAGTAGACGGCTTAGTAACAGGTTGTGCAGAAAGCTTCCTTCACCTCAGGAAGCTTTTGGCCAAAATGAGTTTAATCACCAGCATAGCATGCTGGGATCATGACACTTTATAAAGGGGAAGGTTGTAATCACAGAATGGCCACACCTGCACAAGACCTAGCTAGGTTGCTGGCAACAAAAGCTGAGATTAACTCCTCAACTGCCAAAGGAAAGAAACATGTTTAATATAAAGTCTCACTATAAACAATGAGACAGAGGTCCAAAACCAGTCACAAGTCTCCCAGGTAAGAGAGACCATCGTGACACTGTCAGTTTTCCATTTGTGATTTCCTGGACTTCATTAAATTGTTATTTTTGTGTTTTACCTCTTCGTTCCGTAAACTTCATCTGGATGCTGCACCGGCGTCCACGTGTCCACCTGGACCAGTGGTCTTAGAGGATCCACTGCCACCATGTGAGCCCGCCTCATGTAACAACTATGAGTTTTCACATCACTGGATTATCTATGCAGTTCAGGACATGACAAGTCCTTCAGAGCGAGAGACAATCTATAACAGCTCTCTACGATGGCCAAGAGATGAGAATGCTGAAGAGAGGACTGCCTCGTCTATTAGCTCGAAATTCCCTAAAAAGGAGTATCTAAACTGAACATCCCCTTTGAAGGTTTCATTTGGACCTCCTTTTGTCCATGGTGTAACATTATATTTGCTGGCAAAAAAAGCAGCTCCATCATGAAAACTAAGGCAATCGTTATAACTGCAGGTCTGGTGCATCTCCGGACATCAAAATATAGGAGAATAGCGGGAAATGGATGAACGAAAATGAGTTTTCTAAGTTGGACTACATCCATAAAGTGATCCCCGATATCTGATTCATTCTCCCTAAACTGCAGGCACCATGTATCAGATATTGGCTCCGTCATTTCTGGTAGGTAGGTTTTACTCTAAAATGCTGCAAAGTTTCAAAGAGAACAAAACATTTAAGCTCCAGTAATCCGGTCCGTGGAGGTGGCTTCTCCCTGCTCCTCTTACTTGAGCGACATGTTTCTGCCTGAGCGGTGAGCTTTTCTCCTTGTGGAGAGTGACATGCCAGTAATGAGGAGACTTAAAAGCCGAAATGTTCCCCTGGGAAGTATCAAATTTGTCTCTTCAGAGAGGATCAATAGTACGGAAGGAATAAAGGGTTAATCTGCCAGGAAGATATCAGTACTAACAGGATGCCAGAAATGTGATTTATTTTGACACGTTTCAGTCTCCTTCTTCAGGAAACAGAAAAGGAAACTTGAGTTCTCCAAAACACGTTAAAATAAATCACATTCCTGGCATCCTCTTCGGACTCATATTGATTAACCCTTTCTCCTTCCGTACTATCGATTCATTTTGAAGATTGTGGCAGCCATATTCTACTGGTGCATCTCAATGAATTAGAAGATCATCAAAAAGACAATTTATTTCAGTAATTGAATACATAAAGTGAAACACATCTATTATATAGAGTCATTACACACAGAGGGATCTTTTTCATGTGTTTATTTATGTTAATGTTGATGATTAATGAAAACTCAAAGGTCATTATCCCGGAAAATTTAAGCAGGGAGGATGAAGGGTCTGAGAGATAAAATATGACCTAAATAGGTATCAGAGGCTTCACCTTGTGTGGTTGTGAGAGTCACAACTACTATAAAAGCAGATCACGGCTGCTGCAGTCCCCAGCGTGGTGCGTATAGAGTAGGAAGAATGAAGGGGTAAACACTGCACTGCTGTATTCCACCAGACATCAAAGGGTGAATATAATACTGATTTATTAGTCAACATGGCAATATAAGATTGAATTTTGATGATATTATAATTCATTGAGATGCACTAGTACATGCTTTTTTGGTGGTTGTGACTGTTTCACAACCATTTCAGGTGAGCAATTCCACTTACAATAAAATCTAATATCTTGTATAAAATCCAATGTACACCTATCTGTTTTTCCACTTATCTGTATCCTCTTCAGAGAGGAAGACAACTTGAACTTTAGCGCCACCAATTGGAAGTAGCAATCCTAAAAGTCAATATCGACCCTCTAATGAGCGTTGTGATATGACTTAGGATTTATAACAGATCAGAATCCCAATTTGCAGACATGGTGTTTCGGACTGTTTGCTCCTCGTCAGTGCAAAGTATGAGATCTGATCTGGCTGTGTGACAGGCCAAGTGGGGTGTAAGGAGTAAGCTTTTCTCCTTGTGGAGAGGGACACACCAGATCCAGGAAGCACACATATAGGGAGAGACCTGTCACTGAGGTGGATTGGGGTGGGAATAAAACGCTGAGGAACCACCTTTTGGACTAGTCACCAGAGCAGCATTTCCCTCAATTGTTTCTCTGAAACCATGCAACGTTCCAGAGTAAAACACATCAGCCAGAAATGAAGGATCTGGAGTCGGACTCAGCTGCTCGTGGTTCAGGCGCCAGGAATCCGCTGTCAGGTTCTCTTTCAACCTATTCTCTACGTACATAATAATTCAGGTCTATAAATCTTCCTATGCAGAACTCTATATTATCTGTCCTTCACCTCATTTCTTATTATGTCGGCGCCTTTCTATAACTTGTAGAACTTTCACCCTGTGAGATATTTATAACCACATTACAATATTCTCCATATTTCTCTATTTTCAGTGCCCCCGGAGCGGAGGGAAGCACCAACAATAACCCCCTGTGGCACAGACCAGGTTCTCTGCTCTGTGAAGATTAGAAAGTTCTGTCCTAAAAAAATTAACATAATTTGGAAGAATAAAGAAAGACGTGAAATAACATCAAAAACAATCGTTCAAGTGAATGAAGAAGAGGAGGAGGCGTATGACGCCATCAGTGAGTGTAGGATTCCCTGGACACTGCTCAGATCTCCTCTGCAGGTGACATGGGAGCACGAGTCTATGGACAGTCTTCAAAGTGTCCAAATCCAACAATCAGGTATGGACAACCGGGAAGAACATAGAATAATATACCGTATATACTCGTGTATAAGCCGACCCGTGTATAAGCCGACCCCCCTACTTTTGCCCCCAAAACCTGGGAAAACCTATTGACTCGTGTATAAGCCGAGGGTGGACCCCAGCACAGGTATACAGCCCCCAGCAGTGTGGTATACAGCAGCCCCAGAGGTATATACAGCAGCCCCAGTGGTAGTATACAGCAGCAGCCCCAGTGGTATATACAGCAGCAGCTCCAGTAGTTAGTATACAGCAGCCCCAGAGGTATATACAGCAGCCCCAGTGGTAGTATACAGCATCCCCAGAGGTAGTATACAGCAGCCCAAAGGTATATACAGCAGCCCCAGTGGTAGTATACAGCAGCCCCAGAGGTAGTATACAGCAGCCCCAGAGGTAGTATACAGCAGCCCCAGAGGTAGTATACAGCCCCAGTGGTAGTATACAGCAGCCCCAGAGGTATATACAGCCCCAGTGGTAGTATACAGCAGCCCCAGAGGTATATACAGCCCCAGTGGTAGTATACAGCAGCCCCAGAGGTATATACAGCCCCAGTGGTAGTATCCAGCAACCCCAGAGGTATATACAGCCCCAGTGGTAGTATACAGCAGTACCAGAGGTATATACAGCCCCAGTGGTAGTATTCAGCAGCCCCAGAGGTATATACAGCCCCAGTGGTAGTATACAGCAGCCCCAGAGGTATATACAGCCCCAGTGGTAGTATACAGCAGCCCCAGAGGTATATACAGCCCCAGTGGTAGTATCCAGCAGCCCCAGAGGTAAATACAGCCCCAGTGGTAGTATACAGCAGCAGCCCCAGTGGTATATACAGCAGCAGCTCCAGTAGTTAGTATACAGCAGCCCCAGAGGTATATACAGCAGCCCCAGTGGTAGTATACAGCATCCCCAGAGGTAGTATACAGCAGCCCAAAGGTATATACAGCAGCCCCAGTGGTAGTATACAGCAGCCCCAGAGGTAGTATACAGCAGCCCCAGAGGTAGTATACAGCAGCCCCAGAGGTAGTATACAGCCCCAGTGGTAGTATACAGCAGCCCCAGAGGTATATACAGCCCCAGTGGTAGTATACAGCAGCCCCAGAGGTATATACAGCCCCAGTGGTAGTATACAGCAGCCCCAGAGGTATATACAGCCCCAGTGGTAGTATCCAGCAACCCCAGAGGTATATACAGCCCCAGTGGTAGTATACAGCAGCCCCAGAGGTATATACAGCCCCAGTGGTAGTATTCAGCAGCCCCAGAGGTATATACAGCCCCAGTGGTAGTATACAGCAGCCCCAGAGGTATATACAGCCCCAGTGGTAGAATACAGCAGCCCCAGAGGTATATACAGCCCCAGTGGTAGTATCCAGCAGCCCCAGAGGTAAATACAGCCCCAGTGGTAGTATACAGCAGCCCCAAAGGTATATACAGCCCCAGTGGTAGTATCCAGCAGCCCCAGAGGTATATACAGCCCCAGTGGTAGTATACAGTAGCCCCAGAGGTATATACAGCCCCAGTGGTAGTATACAGTAGCCCCAGAGGTATATACAGCCCCAGGGGTAGTATACAGCAGCCCCAGAGGTATATACAGCCCCAGTGGTAGTATACAGCAGCCCCAGTGGTATATACAGCCCCAGTGGTAGTATACAGCAGCCCCAGAGGTATATACAGCCCCAGTGGTAGTATACAGCAGCCCCAGAGGTATATACAGCCCCAGTGGTAGTATACAGCAGCCCCAGAGGTATATACAGCCCCAATGGTAGTATACAGTAGCCCCAGAGGTATATACAGCCCCAGTGGTACTATACAGTAGCCCCAGAGGTATATACAGCCCCAGTGGTAGTATACAGCAGCCCCAGAGGTATATACAGCCCCAGTGGTAGTATACAGCAGCCCCAGTGGTATATACAGCCCCAGTGGTAGTATACAGCAGCCCCAGAGGTATATACAGCCCCAGTGGTAGTATACAGCAGCCCCAGAGGTATATACAGCCCCAGTGGTAGTATACAGCAGCCCCAGAGGTATATACAGCCCCAGTGGTAGTATACAGGCCCCCCAGTGGTGGTATACTGACCCCCACCAGTAGCACACAGCCCCCCCTCCTTAGTATGTCCCCCCGAGGCTGCGGCACCTGTTAAAATAACAAACTTTAATACATCACCTTCCGGCGCAGCTCTTCCGCTCCTCCGCTCCCGGCTTCTTCTTCCTTCTTGTGCCGGCTTCTGTGACCGCGCGCAGGAAATGACGTCATCTCCTGCGCCCGGTCACATGACACCGGAAGCAAGAAGAAGAAGCCGGGACCGGAGGAGCGGAGGAGCTGCGCCGGAAGGTGATGTATTAAAGTTTGTTATTTTAACAGGTGCCGCAGCCTGGGGGGGACATACTAAGGAGGGGGGCTGTGTGTTACTGGTGGGGGCCTGTGTAGTGTAATATGCACAGCATCCCCCCGCCGCTGATGGACGGGGGGATGCCGTGCATATTCATTGCACTAATGAGGCAGCCCCACGTGACCGCGGCCCCCTCCTGCCTCCTCCAGCCACCGGTGCAGCCCCCCCCCCACAGCATACCCAGTGACTCGTGTATAAGCCGAGGAGGGGACTTTTCAGCCCAATTTTTGGGCTGAAAAACTCGGCTTATACACGAGTATATACGGTAATACTGCAACACTGAACGAAATGATGTCTAGAAATAGAGATGAGCGGACTGATTCACGGAGGACTGAGTTTGAGTTGAATTTCCTGAAATTCACGGTTTCACACAAATTTAAACATTCTGAGATTTGACTCCTGGTTCCTCCTCCACAAACAAAACGAGCAAGTCTTGTATCTCTAGTGGATCTCTAGTGGATTCTCTAGTGGATCTTCACTTACTGTGAAATCAGACTGGCCGTATAGTTCTACAGTCAAAAGTAAGAACAGCGCCTCACCAGCCGGTATGCTTCAAAATTCCAAGTTTATTCCGTCATCACAGCACAACGTTTCGGTCAAATGACCTTTTTCAAGTGCATGCACTTGAAAAAGGTAATTTGACCGAAACGTCGTGCTGTGATGACGGAATAAACTTGGAATTTTGAAGCATACTGGCTGGTGAGGCGCTGTTCTTACTTTTGACTGTATATCTATGTCAGGTGGAACTCCCTGACTGATGACGTGCGCCTCCAATACTGGGAATTCATTGAGTTCCATTCGCCACATGGTGCTGTGGAATTTGTATTATGGCCGTATAGTTCTGATATTAAAAATGAAAATGTTATGAGTCCAATAAGAGCTCATGAATCCCAGTGTATTCAGTCTTTTCCCCCTCACCTTGACTAACAAGCTCCTCAGAGTCCCTCCTCCTGCTGAAATCTCATATTGTTCAGTACAAGCTGCAGCTGTTAGTAAAGAAGAGGGCAGCAGCATGGAGGAGGGACACTGAGGAACTTGTTAGTCAAGCTGAAGGGGGGTGAAGTCTGAGTACTGGGGTCATAAAATTCAAATTTTAATAGCAGGATTTTACAGCCACTCTGACATGGACTTTCAAAGTAAGTACACCAGCCTCCTCTGAATCTATTAGGAATCATTAAGAGATCTGTTAAGGTACCATTACACGTGGCAACGTTTCTAGGAATTTCACTGGTAACTTACTGGTTGCAGTGAAATCATGGACACATTGTTCTATCTTGTTGCTGTGTACAAATGGAACAATGTGTCCATGATTTCACTGCAACCAGTAAGTTGCCAGTGAAATTCCTAGAAACGTTGCCACCTGTAGGGAACCTTTACATGCTGCAACCGCGGCGTGAAATCTGACCGATTGCGGCGTGTAATTGGGGAATTTGGCGGTGATCAAAAAGGTTGCGCCTGGTTCCGATTTCACAGCACTGCTACAAAATCAGAGGCAATCATGAAGGCGAAATTCCCTGCTTTTGGCGTATGAAGTGGCGATAGGGATGGAATCAGCGTCGCCTACTGATTTCCCGGAGGCGTGCCACAGCGTGCTGGAGACCGTGTCCCGTCAGCGATGATTGGTGGTGGCTACTGTCTTCCCATTGGCTGTCAGTTGACACCGCGCCATATTTGAGTGTGTATTGGTGCCAAACTCCGAAAGAAAATGGCATCATGTATTAGCTAGCCTTCCAGCGCAGGCTGCCCAATCATAGCGCTATTGCGTTGTCCAATGAACATGTTTGGGGCGCGGTGTAGACTAGTCTGGCACACCTATGTTCTCGCCGCTCTGCACATGTACGCCCACATTCCTTTGGGGATTGCGGCGTGTGAAGCAGCGAGGGAAGGCGACCGGATGTTTCCCGCTGTTGGTGTGGTAACGTCCGGGGCGACACATCGCCTTAGGTTGAGGGCGAAATTGCGGCGTATAAAAGCGCCTTCGGCATTCGGAGGGTACCATGAAAAATGTGCAAGCGCACATTAGATTGCCTCCGATCGCCGCCAAAAGTTGCGGCGTGTAAAGGTACCCTTAAGTAATACAATTTGTATTGTGAAATCTGGTGACAGATCCACTTTACACCTGATGCCTGACAGAAACCAGAGCAGTGTAGAAAGTGTCTATTCGTCATCATCTCACAAAAAACATTACAAGATATCATCTCCGAGGGCTCAGATTATCTTTTCTATCCACACGACAAATACTGGTTTTTCTTCAGCCATATCAATCATCAGTTATTGTTATGTGATTTATTTCCAGATTTACCCTGGCGTCCAGTCATTGAAGAAATAAATAGACCAGATTTCTTTATGAACACTAAGGCCACATTACAGTGCAAAATCTCCCAATATTTCCCCAATAATATCACTGTGACCTGGTACAAGAAAGGAAATGAGGATCCACTAGAGAACACCACATTCACTGCAGACAGGCAACCTGACAACACGTACAGCTGCACCGCCAGTCTGACAGTCACTCCATCCATAGAAGATGATGGAACAGAGTTCATCTGCAGAGTACAGCATCCCAGCCTGGAGCAACACATACAGCAAACGACGGGACCAATACAAGTCTGTGGTGAGAGCTTTTCTGGGAATTGTTAAATACCAATTAGAAGTAATATACAATTAAAGGTGATCTGTGAGGGCAGCACAGTATGGGGATGGGTGCACTGTTCTTTTATTGTATGCTATCACTTGTGTAGAAGAAAATCCAGCTCCATGAATAACATCAACTTCTTTATTGTAGAGAGTCCAAAATAAATAAATACAACAACATAAAATGTTTTTGTTGTTTTAAAGTAATAAGAACACTTGATTAGTCACTACAGTGAGATCCTGTGATATCTGGTGAGATCTTATAGTCTGACCGCCATGGAGTGTTGTGGGAAGCCACACAAAATGCTGAGTTTCCACTATTTGGAAGCTTGGAGCTGACTCTTGCCAAAATGTCAGGTCCTTTTACAGGTCTGGGGAACTTGCGATCTACCTTATGGAGAGGAGTTTGCCTGCAACCATAAGAAAACAGTTAAGTAGGTAAGGAGATTTAAAGCCGCATCCCTCCTCTAGGAAATATGCAAACTTGCACTTCAATGAGGAAGTGGATGAACTCCAGCGCCACCTTTAGGTAGCTCCTCATAGTCATAGTCGACTTTCTGACAAGACTTTCAATATGACTTAAGGGTTTGTGCCAGATCAGAACCCCAAACTATAGACGCTGCATTTCGGGGTAACTTAGCCCACTCACACAGCCAGATCAGAATATCCCACACACTACACTGATGAGGGTCAGTTACCCCGAAACGCAGTAGTTTGGGGTTCTGATCTGGCACAAATCCCTTAGTCATATTAAAAGCTTGTTGGAAAGCGATTATGATTTTGAGGAGCTGCTTAAAGGTGGCACTGGAGTTATTCCATTTCCTTACTGAAGTGCAAATTTGCATATATCTGAGAGGAGGGAAGTGGCTACAATCTCCTCACCTACTTAGCTGTCTCCATAAGGTAGATAGCAAGTTCCCAGACCTTGTCTTAGCCCACTCACTCAGCCAGATCAGAATATCCCACACACTACACTGATGAGGGGCAGTTACCCCAAAATGCAGCATCTGTAGTTTGGGGCTCTGATCTGGCACAAACCCTTAGTCATATTAAAAGGCTTGTCAGAAAGTCGACTATGACTTTGAGGAGCTACCTAAAGGTGGTGCTAGAGTTCATCCACTTCCTCACTGAAGTGCAAATTTGCATAGGTCCTTTTACAGGCAGGTTCATTATGTCTGGACTGCCTATATAGATACTAAATGTCTGGGAAGTCCACACTTTACTCTAAAGTGTCGTTCTAAGATGTCACTGCAAAGTAAACATCTTACAGTAGATTGTGAACCTGTGGTGGCATGGGATCGGCTGTCAGAAATGCCCAGATTCCTCACAGAGAAGGCAGACAGGCTTTATTATCAGGTCTACCTTCCTCTTCAACGTATAAACAACACTGAACAAGTCCTGTGCACACAGATTAAGAATCACTGACAGTGCTTCCTCCTCTGGACCCAGTGGTCTTGTGATTGCTGTCTGTAGGGAGGGAGCAGGAGTTGCTCTATCTTAGGAGACCTAGTTAGCCCCACTGCTTTATTTCTTCTGTTACTGGGGATAATATACCAGGTCCAGTTACAGGTGAAATGAGAAATAAATATATTATTTTAAGATGTTCAAATTCCCCTGTCCAAAGGTACCTTATGGGGGCACAATGTGTAGAATAAATGAAAGAAAAAAAAAAGCAAGGAGAAAATAATCAAAAAAAAAATAAACATGGTCTGTCTAAATCACTGTTTGGTTTCTCGCCCCCCGCAACCTAAAATACTATTATATAAATGTAATTTTTATGGAAAGGGGAAACACAATTTAAAATAGTTTTTCACGGTTGTGAAAAAAAATAATAGACAATAATATAGACATATAAAAGACATTTTCTTTACGGTTCCCCACGGTATAGGGAAAAAAAATAATATAAATATTATATAAACTGTCATTTCCATGTATCACTTCAAAATGAGGCAAAAATGATTATGAATATCAGAATAAAAAATTGTGTATTGCTGTTAAAAGGGCATGTATGATAAAATCCGAAAATATGCCTGGTCCAACACTAGGTAAATTGGCCTGGACCTTCACTGGTTGAAGAGCGTTTTCTACATGGTTTTGCTACATACTGTACTTTTTGTATTTTTAAACTTAGAAAATAAACCCTAAAATATTAAGAAATTTACCAAACCAGATATATTTGTCCTCTTATGTATGTCTGTAATGTGTGTTTTCTTGTCCAGCTTCTCCCAGGATGCAGGACCCCATACAATGGTCTATCGGTCCGGGAGGAGATGTTGTCTGTTCTCTCTATTTGCAGAGTTTTTACCCCAAGTCTATAGACATCAGGTGGAGCTGCGGCTCTAACAGTCATGTGGAATCCACCTATGAAGAGAACGCTGACTCCACGTGTAATGTGAGGAGTGAGTGCAGAGTCGCTCAGCAGAACATCGATGACCCCAACTTTAGGATCAGGGTAACCTGGAGACACAAATCAATGGGAGAACCGGAGACGAGAGAGGTGTACCTAAGGGATGCAGGTAATAAGACTCTTATCACAGCTTAGTGTAATGACGGAGACGGCAGAGATGAGCTAATTAAATTGCTGTAAATTGAATTTGTATATAATTTAAGGGAATTCACTGGACCCGTTACGTTTCAAGAGTTGCTAATTTGATCAAATCACTAATGTACATCCACTGCCATATTACAGATTGCAAAACCCAGAGAAGGCTCATGTGACCTCAGGAACGCACACTTCCCCATAATGCCCTGCAGCTGTCACATTACAGGATATAGCATAGCCATACAGGAGAATCTATCAGAGCCTGTATAAAAGTCAAGGCAGGGAATGCAGCAGCCATTTTGTGATGAATCTGGACATCAGAGCTTAGCCAAACACATAAGACCAGAAAGTCATAAAACACAAAAGAAACTGTATAGATAGTGTGTGACAGCTCAGCAGTGGAAAACCGCTACTATTCATTTACCCATAGTCATGTATGTTGAGGTCACTTTGACATTACTAAGGGTTGATTTACATTATCATATGTGCAGAATTAACTGGCCCCCAATTGGTAACATAGGAAACACTTTGGTATAAATGACTTTTCTGGTAATTCCGATATTTAATTGATTCTTTAGTAGAAAATACAACATACGGTAAATATTGTTGCCATTATACAGATGAGTGGTAACGGATGTATACAGGTTTTCACTCTCCAGTTTTGGTTTCTCTCTATATTTATAGGTCTTTCTAGGCGCCCAATAATAAGTGAGATATTCACTCCGACTATGAAATTAAGTGAAGATGTGAAGCTGCACTGTGACATCAGCGGATATTTCCCAAAAAAATTGATTGTATCCTGGTTTGTAAAGGAGCGAGGACGCAATGATTATGCCCCTGCACTGAATATGTATCAATCCAAGATGACACAGGACCCATACTCTGATAGTGGATACCGCTCTACAGCCTCATTACATTTCCGCCCATCACTCCGTTATCATCATGGGGTTTGGTTTATGTGTAAAGTAGAGCACGCCAGTCTGGACGCCCCTATAGAGAGAACCGCAGGACCCCTCCTCATAACACGTGAGTCTTGTTTCTTTTACACTAATGATAAGAACGTTTTGCCATATTCTATTGATTTCCTCACCTTAAGATAACATATGACTGACTTGTCCGACTTGCAGAATGACGAGGGTGAAGAGTTCTCTCTAGTGTTACATTCCTTCTTCCTGGTGATCACAAAGGAATCTCAAAAAATACTAGAAAAACCTCTTTAGCCCCTACGACATGAATGGCTCTATGAGAGTGGTTGTATGGAGCCGCCTAAGGCTCCTACAAACAAACCCATAGCGGGCAGGTGTCGGCTGTGTTACACTGCCAGCACCTGCCTCTACTAGAGAAGAACTAATGCACAGAATATAATGAAGAGCTGCTGAACGTTCCGTTAAATCAGTGTTTTAGGTTTAAAGATCCTGTACTGTATGTGAGTATTAGGCATATAAGGCATATAGTTACATGCTGGTGGGTATCTGCCTTCACCCGTGTTTAGCTCCGCTGCGTCACCATGTGACTGTTGTTGCAAACTGAAAAATCAGGGGTTCATGTGTGAAGTCACTTGTTAAAATATTCTCAATGCAAGTCTATGGGACATAGAATGAGGCTCTTTAGTTATGAGTCCCGTATGCTTTTTTTTTTTTTTTTTTTTTGAAAAGTGACTTTTAGAAAACATAGCAACACATCGGCTAACAATAGCTCTTATACGGAGCCATTGAAATACGGCTGAAAACAGATTAATACGCAAGTTAAGTAAGCACCTTGACGATTCGGACCCCAAGTGCCAACCAGTCAAGACCTAACTGTTAAACTGTTTAATTACCCTACAGCGCCCCCCACAGGAAAAACTATGAATTTTCAGCCCTTATTCACATCAGTGGGTTGTTTATGTAATTCAGGACAGGATGAGTCTTCCAGAGCAAGAAACAATCTATAATAGGTCTGTAATATGGCCAAAGGATGAGGATCCTGAAGACGCATCTCTGTTAGCTCAGAATTCACTAATAGTGTGCCTAATAATGAGTTATCTCACTTCCACATCCCCTATTTAGGGGGTATTATGTTCATGCCTCCTCTTCTTCATGGTTTTGTCTGGCATTACAAAGATTTTTTTTGCAAAAAAAAGGCAGCTCATCTGTCACTCAAGAGGAATGGGGCGGGGATGAGACGCTGAGGAACCAACTTTTGGACTAGTCACTAGCGCATCATAGTATTCAGCCACCCTTCTCTGTAAATGTGGTGGCCACATGAGGAACTGCAGCCAGGTAGAAGGAGACAGTTTGTGCACCAAACACCCTCACAGCACACACACCCACTAGAGCACAACACCCAACCCAGGACTCTAGGCGGGCAAGGGGTGGTGGGGTTTAGAGCAAAGTGGGTGGGAAGGTAGGTCAGGTGGTAGACCAGTACAAAAGGAGGAAAAGAGGAGGAAGGAGTTAGTAGGCCATAGTGAGCTTACCAGAACAGATAAGACCAGTGACAGAGAGTGACACTTCCCAGAGGGATAGGGCTCCCTGGAGACACAGAATCCACAGTGACTCAGATCCATGGAGAGAAAGCTTGTCCATAGCCTGGAGCCCAAGGGAGAGTGAGGACAGAGACCGGACCGGTGCCACCGGGTCCGAGGAGTACGGCAGCACTGACCAACTACCGGCGGGGTAGTTTCCCCTTGTTGTACCTGGATAATTACACGGGTCGGAAGGAGCCCGGTAATCCCTTGAGAGACAGGGTTACCCAAGGCTAGGCTGGGACCAGAGTGTCGGCTCTGGGTGACCGAAGCAACAAGCAGGTACATGAATATACTCGAGAGGAACACTGATTCCAAGTGAGTGTTCCTACCACACGGATTGGAAGCTCAGCAACATTATAGGTCCCGGCTTGTTGCCCACACACATAGGGGGAACCAATACAGAAGGGACCGAGTTGCCGTCATACAATCCACTAGGAAGAAAGAGAGAGAGAACAAGCCTGGAAGGTTACTGAGAGAGAGTTAGGGGTCTCAGGAAGATAGCCTGGCTGCAGTGGGTTCAAAGTGTCCGGAGTTGACAGTGAAGGAGAACTGTGTTCAGAACTGAATTGTTGGAACTGTTTAAACTGAAGGACGTTCAAGTAAAAGCCGGTGAACCCTGCTTCAGTCTCCCGTGTATGATTCCAGGTATACAGAACTGTTTTACATCCTTTCACCCTCTCAGGAGCAGCCCCGACCCGCGGTGGGCTCATCCACCTTGCTGCAGTATCCATCCATCCTCCTGACAGAAGCACACTGCAGCGGTGGTCCCCTTTACTGACCACAACCCGTGGGTGGCGTCACAGCATTATCCCCTGTAAATACCCCTTTTACTTGTGAAAACCCGGGACACGGTCCGGACCAAGACCGCTGTGGTATCCCCAGCAGTACCCCGGTCTGGTACCGAGAACCCCGTTCCAATGGGCTCCACATAAACATTTCAGAGTACATCAGCCAAAAATGATGGAGTTGGACTCAGCTTCCAGTGGTTCAGAGACCAATAATCAGCTGTCAGGTTCCCTTTAAACATACTTTACTACCCAAACAATTCAGTTTAGAAATATTCTTGTACAGATTCTACATATTCTGCCCTCATTTCTCATTACGGCGGCGCCTTTCTATAACTTGTAGAACTTTCACCCTGTGAGATATTTATAACCACATTACAATATTCTCCATATTTCTCCATTTTCAGTGCCCCCGGAGCGGAGGGAAGCACCAACAATAACCCCCTGTGGCACAGACCAGGTTCTCTGCTCTGTGAAGATAAGAAAGTTCTGTCCTAAAAAAATTAAAATAACTTGGAAGAATAAAGAAAGTTCTGAAATGGCATCAAAAACAATCGTTCAGGTGAATGAAGAAGAGGAGGAGGCGTATGACGCCATCAGTGAGTGTAGGATTCCCTGGACACAGCTCAGATTTCCTCTGCAGGTGACATGGGAGCACGAGTCTATGGACAATCCTGAAAGCGTCCAAATAAACGATACAGGTATGGACAACTGGCAAGAACACAGAATTCTTTGTCATATGAACCCAAAGATTTTCACTTCAATGATGGAATTAGATATATGAATGGAAAACGGCCATAAATGGAATCACTGGGGCTATGTAACAAGACGGTGATATAAAATAGGTATAGCAGAGGATTAATTCATGGTTAGGATAAGGGCAGAGAGGGGAGCAATCAGACTTATCCTAATAGTGTGAAATCCTGGCCAGAATATGCATTTAGCTATCATCAAAGGGACTTCTTGGCTTGAGCTATATTTCTAGTCTCTCTCTGTGACTTCAGATTGGCGAATCTTAACTGTTTGCACTGTGCCCACAGTCAGCATTGCCCTTAATAGCCAGATCAAGGGGGTTCGGTCACATAGCTGTCAGTGTGTGATTAGCATACTGGTTGTAGACTAGATTCTCACCCACTTCTCAATGTTCTGGGGGAAGAAGGTGAGAGTTCAGTCAACACTTGACCACCCACTCAATCTGACAGTTGAGGGGAATCCTGACAATGTGCACAGTGCAGTTAGGATTCATCAATCTGCAGCCATATGAGGAGACTGCAGAAATGCAGCCCAAGCATGGAAAAACCCTTTGATTTTAATTAAATGCATTACAAAATACAAAACATATGTACCGTATATACTCGTGTATAAGCCGAGTTTTTCA
The DNA here is from genome assembly GCA_033576535.1 of Allobates femoralis. NCBI lineage: Eukaryota > Metazoa > Chordata > Amphibia > Anura > Aromobatidae > Allobates > Allobates femoralis. The sequence continues at coordinate 233,188,087 of JARQOC010000011.1, read as the reverse complement.
GCCCAAAATTTGGGCTGAAAAGTCCCCCCCTCGGCTTATACACGGGTCTATACGGTAGACCCGTGTGGTGGGGGCTGTGTGGTGGGGGCTGTGGAGGCTGGACGAGGCGGGGGGGGGCTGCTGTATGAGCGGCCCCGTCACGTGGGGCCGCTCATTAAATATGCACTGCATCCCCCTGTTAATCAGCGGGGGGAAGCAGTGCATATAGCCCCCCCAAAAGCTGGCACTGTCCCCCCTTGTAAGGGCCCCCCCCCCCCGGTGCTTATACATTACCATCCCGGTGTTCTGATCGGCGCCGCTCCTCGGTGCTTCTTCATCCTCCCGCGCTGGCTCCATCCGTGATCTCCGGCTGTCGCAGCGATGTGACGTCATCGCGCGACCGCTGGAGAACCCGGATGCAGCCAGCGCGGGAGGATGAAGACGCAGCACGGAGGAGCGGAGCCGATCAGAACACCGGGATGGTAATGTATAAGCACCGGGGGGGGGGGCCTTACAAGGGGGGACAGTGCCGGCTTGTGGGGGCTGTTGGTACCCCCTGGGGGCTGTTGGTACCCCCAGGGGGCTGCTCGGTACCCTCTGGGGGCTGTTGGTACCCACAGAGGGCTGTTGGTACCCCCAGGGGGCTGCTGGGTACCCCCTGGGGGCTGCTGGGTACCCCCTGGGGGCTGTTGGTACCCCCAGGGGGATGTTGGTACCCCCAGGGGGGTGCTGGGTACCCCCTGGGGGCTGTTGGTACCCCCAGGGGGATGTTGGTACCCCCAGGGGGCTGCTGGGTACCCCCTGGGGGCTGTTGGTACCCCCAGGGGGCTGTTGGTACCCCTAGGGGGCTGCTGGGTACCCCCTGGAGGCTGTTGGTACCCCCAGGGGGCTGTTCGGTACCCTCTGGGGGCTGTTGGTACCCCCAGAGGGCTGTTGGTACCCCCAGGGGGCTGCTGGGTACCCCCTGGGGGCTGTTGATACCCCCAGGGGGATGTTGGTACCCCCAGGGGGCTGCTGGGTACCCCCAGGGGGCTGTTGGTACCCCCAGGGGGCTGCTGGGTACCCCCAGGGGGCTGCTGGGTACCCCCTGGGGGCTGTTGGTACCCCCAGGGGGCTGCTGGGTACCCCCTGGAGGCTGTTGGTACCCCCAGGGGGCTGTTGGTACCCCCAGGGGGATGTTGGTACCCCCGGGGGGCTGCTGGGTACCCCTTGGGGGCTGCTGGGTACCCCCAGGGGGCCACTGTATAACCCCTGGGGGGTGCTGTATAACCCCTGGGGGGTGCTGTATAACCCCTGGGGGCTGCTGTATATACTGCTGAGGCCTGTATACCACTGGGGCTGCTGTATATACCACTGGGGCTGCTGGGGCTCCTGTATACTACCACTGGGGCTGCTGGGGCTGCTATATACTACCACTGGGGCTGCTATATACTACCACTGGGGCTGCTGTATACTACTGCTGGGGCTGCTATATACTACCACTGGGGCTGCTATATACTACCACTGCGGCTGCTGTATACTACCACTGGGGCTGCTGGGGATGCTATATACTACCATTGGGGCTGCTGTATACTACCACTAGGGCTGCTGTATACTACCACTGGGGAGGCCTGTATACCACTGGGGGGGGGCCTGTATACCACACTGCTGGGGGCTGTATACCTGTGCTGGGGTCCACCCTCGGCTTATACACGAGTCAATAGGTTTTTCCAGATTTTTGGGGCAAAAGTAGGGGGTCGGCTTATACACGGGCCGGCTTATACACGAGTATATACGGTATATACCATATATACACACACATATGTTTTGGTTGAAGTCCGCTAAGTAAAGTAATAAAAAAAAAAGAAAAATTCATATGCATATACAGAGCCTTGTGAAAGTATTCGGCCCCCTTGAACTCTTCAACCTTTTGCCACATTTCAGGCATCAAACATAAAGATATAAATTCTAATATTTTGTGAAGAATCAACAACAATCGGGACACAATCGTGAAGTGGAACCAAATTTATTGGATATTTTAAACTTTTTTAACATAAAAAACTGAAAAGTGGCGCATGCAATATTATTCGGCCTCTTTACTTTCAGCGCAGCAAACTCACTCCAGAAGTTCAGTGAGGATCTCTGAATGATGCACCCATCAGCCTTATCAAAGGAATGGTTACATATTCCTACCCTCACCCTGTGATAGAGAAAGCCTTGCACTGGCACCTTTAAAGATAGTGATTCTGACTAGACATGATAAAGTCTTTTGAAATTAAAATGTCCCAGCTTTGCATTTTTACAGCAGTGGTGACTATCTTGAGAACAATAGGCCCTAGAGAGCCAGTCTAAAACTTGTGGACATGCTTTACATATGTGGCAAATATACTGCAGATTGGTCCAGTTGTTTAGCCATAGAGAGATCAGACAACATTCATTTCTGTATCTAGTAATATAATTACCTAAGCTTTACATGGGTCTACTTAGTAAAAAAGGGTTGTCTATTACTTGGACAGCCCCTTCTCATTCCCCAAGTTCATTCCCGAGGCCCATGTGACATTGTTCTGACATTGTGACTAATCACTTTCCTTCTCTCTGCCTTCAGACGGTTAAGTAATTAACAGGAAGTGAGTTCTCCGGCTGCCACTCACTTCCTGTTAATTGCTCCTGTGTCCGAAGGCAGGGAGAAGGAAGGTGATTGGCCGCGGAGCTTGCGTGTCATTACAACGTTACGTGGGCCTCAGGAATGCATCGGCAACAGAGAGGAGTATAGGCTTTTTTATTTTTATGGGGACGCACACGGTGACTGAGAATGGGTTGCCCAAGTCGTGGACACTGGACAATCCCTTTAATTGTTTGTTGTTTGCCATGATTTGGTAGTATCTTCATGCAGGCTGATCGGAATCTTAAACTAAAAACCTCTTGTTCGGTTTTGTAAATTTTTGCCTAGTGGCCCTAGATCAGTGTGTAATTTTTAGATGTGTTTTCCGTATACAGTTCTGAAATATATCTTTGTGTTGGTGATATGTTTTTCCTCCTTGAATATCTTGAACTGTAAGCTCTAGAGAGCTGGAACCCAGTAATAATACCTCGCCTGATTTACCTATGTGCCAAAATTGGGGCAGATTAGTCCAGTTTGGTGGTAAATTAAAGTTTATTTTTGTGTTGCATTTTTTGGTGAACATGTATAGAACGGTAAAGTCTTAGCAAGCTGAAATCTGCAGAATTGCCTGATTTACCTACATGCAAAATTTTAGTGCAGATTGGTCCAGAGATCAGAAAACAAAAATAAATTAGTATAAATGTAAAGATATATGTTGCTGCTGTACAGGAAACACAGTTAATTCTTTTGGTTTAATAAAGAATACTCATTCTGTCCTATTATTACTCTTCACAGAAAACCTTCACCCCCTGGAAACTCAGAACATGCAAGATACCACCGACCAAACTTCTTATACACCAGAAGACAATGAATAGAATTTCCATCATTATGTGTAAAAAAGTGTAAAAAAGTGGCTCTCCGCCGTCTGTATCTGCAGCTTGCATTCTTATAATATTAAGTGTGTGACACTGTTAATACAGGGAACCAGTCATTAATCACTTGGTAAATTATAAAATTGTTGAATGTGTCTAAACACCATAATTTTTGTAATAAAGAAGATATAACACTAATTAAACTTTTTGCCGTGCAAATAAATATTAAAAACCACCACCCACCATTCACCTGAATAGATCCTCTATGTGCAAGAATAAAGTTAAAGGGAAGAGATAGAAAGGAGCCCACCATTTATCGTAGCGTCAGCTGGTTCTTGACCTTTTCCTCATATCTCCAAAACTCATACTATTCTGACCTATAGTAGTGATGTGTAATTACATTATAATTGAGAATCCCTTTAATACTACATAGGTTTGTTTAAAAACAACAATAATGATCATGATGACATCTACTTTATAGCGCATCATTTTTCATGAGGTCATTTCTTGTTCTTGGGATCCATCTTTGTTTTTTTTTTTATCGGTTAGTTTAAGGAGACCTAATTAACTTTTATGTGTATATGTGAATGTCTCACAGGGCTACCATGACGGAGAGGGTTCTCCTCTTTTTCAGGTGTTAGAAGATTGCAGCTCATGGTTACACGCACTGTTTCACTGGCTGGATCTGCTTTGCTTTCTAGTTAGCTGCGCAGATTTTCCTTGGTCCAATGCTGCAAGGATTAAGCAGTTCTTTTTGTATCCTATGAAAGATATAAAAAGAAGATAAGGAAGTGCTCCCATAGGAAGAACCTGGTGGTGTAATGGGGGAAGAATTAGGAGGTGAAAAGGGGGTCGCCTCTCAGCTGTTGGGGTTGTGCACCTCCGCAAACCTCAGTGAAGCAAGTTTTTCGGATGCTGCTGTCGCCTGCACCACTTGGACACTGCTCTCACCGACGTCCTCTAAACAGCCCGGTCAGAAAGCACTGGAGACTTCTAAGGTGGCAGCAATGAGTCCAGACCTGAATCCCATAGATCACCTGTGGAGAGATCTAAAAATGGCAGTTTGGAGAAGGCGCCTTCAAATATCAGGGACCTGGAGCCGTTTGCCAAAGAAGGATGGTGTAAAATTTCAGCAGAGCATTGTAAGAAGCTCATTGATGGTTACCGGAAGCGGCTGATCGCAGATATTTCAGTTAAAGGTTGTGCAACCAAGTATTAGGCTGAGGGTGCCAATACTTTTGTCTGGCCCATTTTTGGAGTTTTGTGTGAAATGATCGATGTTTTGCTTTTTGCTTCATTCTCTTTTGTGTTTTTTCATTGAAGACAAATTAAATGAAGATAATAATACCAAAGAATTTGTGATTGCAATCATTTTCCGGAAGAAACTGAGTATTATCTGACAGAATTGCAGGGGTGTCAATACTTTTGGCCACAACTGTAAGTAGAATTAGGGTATGTTCACACTGGACGCTTTTATTGCGTTTCTGTATGTGATTTACCATGGTTTTATGCTAATCTACATTATTCTAAACCTGTGGTTTTGATTCCCGGCTAAACCTATGTGATGTTGTAAAAAGCTATCCACACACAGGTTTTTGTGCGTTTCCAAAAATAATGATCATGT
>JARQOC010000011.1:232952800-233182931 GCA_033576535.1 Allobates femoralis | reverse complement strand
CCTATCTATCCTATCCTATCCTATCCTATCTATCCTATCCTATCTATCCTATCCTATCCTATCTATCCTATCCTATCTATCCTATCCTATCCTATCTATCCTATCCTATCTATCCTATCCTATCTATCCTATCCTATCCTATCTATCCTATCCTATCTATCCTATCTGTCCGTCTGTCCGTCTGTCTGTCTGTCTATCTATCTATCTATATCAAAAAGTAGGCAGCATTCAAAGTTCAGGTTATCAAAATGGCAAAATCAAGCATTCAAACAGTAACTTCTGTTTATTGGGGGTTCATCTGCTGGGACTTCCACAGATTTCAGGTTTGCTTTATTTATTCTCAATGAGACCTTCAGAGATAACTCAGCTTTGAGCACAGATTGTCTCTGTAACTTCCATTAAGAATCAATACAGCAGAGGTCTTTATGATCGTCCTCTGCTCCATTCATAGTTGCCTCTTCAGACCCCCTTTCTTATAGGAAATGATGGGAGGCCCAGTTAGTGGGCTTCCGTTGGGGCGTTATCCCCTGTAATATGGATAATGGGTGAGCTCCAGTCTTGGTACATGAACTTTGACTTAATTAGTGAGGGATGAAGGTTTTTGACTTATAAAAAGTGCAAAACAGTCTTAGTAGTTCATAGTTACTGCAGTAGAGGAAATCTCTGGTAACCCAAAATGTTAAAATTGTTTAACAAACAAACTTTTCCTAAGCAATTATAACTCTAACATGTTACAGATCTTCCCTGGCATCCAGACGTCGGATCTATTAATGTTCCTGCGCTGGAGGATGGTAAAGAAGCAACACTGACCTGTGATATCTCCGGATATTTCCCTGATCTTCTATCTGTTACCTGGTTCACAAAGAAGGATGGAAATGTGACCGCTCTGCCCAGAAAACCATCAAAGACAGACAGAGCTTACAATATGTCAAATAAAGAGAAAAAACAGACAGATCACACTTATTCCTGTGAAGCTTTATTGACTTTTACCCCAATAATAAGTTCAGATGAAGGATCAGAAATCATCTGCAGAGTGGAGCATCCCAGCGAGGAGTGTCCCATAGAGCGGAGCACCGGACCCCTACACATAGGTGAGTGACCCATAGAGCGGAGCACCGGACCCCTACACATCGGGGAGAGACATAAATAGATGAGATCTATCTAATGACAAGTTATACCGTGACACAAGCTCCCCAGAACATAGGTTACATGTCCTACCAACACCCTTAAGGAATCTTTCAATGATTGGTGTTGTGATTACATGATATACCATATATTGAAACCATCAAAGCAAACTCTATAGGCACCAGCATGGTCACCTCACTTTCAACAAACATTGCATAAATCAATAATCCTGGTGACTCTAAGAAACTTTGTCATATTTCATATCAGAGAAATCTGATAGGAGCAGAGAGAAGAAACAAGCAAAGAGAGACACAGAAAGATTGTGCTGAGCTTTCTAACAAGTCTTTTACCTCACTCCAGCGCTCAATTCACATCTCCACTGATCACTACTGCTGTGTAATGACCTTTGTGCTGCTGCTACTTGTCTCTGTGTCCTAATAAAGGAATGAAGAGCAGGGATCCCTCCCTGTGTGCTATATATGGCAGAGATCACAGCAGAGAGTCTCTTCCTAGCTGCTCAGAATCACCCGGAGACTCCTAGTAAAAGATTTAACTTCTGTAACCATCTACAGCAGAGCAGACAGATCGTCAATGTATCTCTAGGACTATGAGTGGACCAGGTTTGGAGCTCGGCTCAGAATACTCCAAATTATTAACACAGAACATTGGACCTAATACAGAGTTCTGAAACGTTTTTGTCATTTTTGTTTCAATTCCTCTGATATCAGCATTATTAACTGGTCCTGTATTACAGACATGAGCAAGAAAGGTAGAAGAGATCAGTGAGGATCGGGAGCCTGGAGAAATATTTATGTCTACAAAAGACAAAACATTTTGATGTCTCCTTCATCCCACGCTTCTTTTATGTGATTGATAAAGTACAAGTGAGAAATGTCAGACATTTAAAGGGAACCTGTCAGGTAGTTTAGACTGCCCAACCTATCACCACCTGTCCCTGCAGCTTCCTACTGGGCAAGCGCAATGCTCACGTTGAAGTCTCATGTGGTACACCTAACATAACAGAGCAATGCGCATGACCAGATATGATGCCGGCGGTGTCATCCCTGGAGTGACCAAACAGTTTTCTGATGCTGGTAGCGCACTTGGAGCCTATATGAATACGCCAACCGGGGGCGTAATTGACTGGGAAGGAGGATGGCATGGAACCACATAGGACATACCCACCCATCTAGACACAGCAGGGAATATGTAAGTTATTAAATCCATTTATCCATATAACTCAGAGAGGGATGATTAGGCAAGGGTCACACTCGCGCTGTGGCATCCGCTAAATGGATGCGTCAAATCGATGCATTTTTTTCCCTCTCGTTCACATTAAATGTGTGTGCATATGTGTACCATGCCTTAACGCTATGGCATGCGTAAATGTTTTAAATCACAACCGTTACAGTTGTGTTTCTTATAGACTCCAATGATAAATTAATGCATCTGTCACAGTCACGTTTCCCAAAACGGCCCATAAATGCTGCAGCCCGCGTTATGATGTGCATTAGAAAAAACGCATAGTGACAAACGCAAACCAATTTGGCCATGCGTTAATTGGAGTCAATGGGTGCGTTAACACATCCGTTTGCAGACATTGCTAGGTGAAAAAAATGCATCCTTTTAGCGGATGCTACAGCGCTGGTGTGACCCTAGCCATAGAGAGGTATTAGGTAGCTGCAGGGACAGGTAGTGATAGGTTAGGCAGTCTAAACTACCTGACAGGTTCCCTTTAAACACTTTATATACTTAAGAAAAAGCATAGAAAAACAATGTATGCAATGTACAGTACAAAACACAATTTACGAAACTTATTATGGACAGAGGACGTCCTTGTGTATCGGGATCAGAGAGTGGAAGATACATGTGGGGAGAGCAAGGCACTACTGGTTATAGTCATGTGACCCTCGGGTAGGTTTCCAAACCATTAGATCATAGAAGAAGTATACAAGCCACTCCCATTTAAGTTGGGTTAAGTTAATTTTTATTCATAAGAATAATTCAGTGTAAGGAAAATGTTTTGGTCAAAAGACCTTCGTCAGTAACTTAACACTATGTATTGTGGTGTGTGGAGTCAAGGAAATGTGGAATAAGCCGCTATAATGGCACCCGTAATTAGCTTGTGCGTCTCATATCTGGTCTGGTATGCAGCTGCATCCACCGCTGTGTTTGGGCGCCAAACCCACAGTGTTAAGTTTTTTCAAATGAATACTTCCTGCCCTTTCAAGAAGAGTTTTCAACAGGCTCATTATCATCAGAGGCCGAATTACAATGACTGATAACATTTATGCACAGCTGATGGTATATGATAGTTACGATATGATACAATAATCACAGAGCTTATTTGAAAACCCATGTTTACTATAATGATGGCCAAAGTATACATTACAAGCACTTTTTACCTATTGTCTCCCCCCTTCCTATTTCCTTATAGATTGTAGATTGTTAGTAGCACCCTCACTCTTCCTGTTACTGTTAAATCGTGTGTCTCTGTATGGTCTTCTGTCTCTATATGTCCTCACTTAATTTTGAAGTGCTGCGGAATTGTTTGGCGTTATAAAAATAAAAATCATTATTATTTATTTTTTGCAAAGTTTGCCGAGAGATGTCTTGAAACACATCGATTTGGGTTTTCTTGGGGCTCACTGTTCCATTGTGGCACCCCTCTATTCTGGCAGCCACCAGGGGTATTGCACTCCTCCATTAGCGGGAGAGTAGTGCCCCTGTTCTCCAGATACTGGGATGGTGAAATCGAGACCCCACACCGCAACACACACGTAGGACCCCGGGCAGGGACGGTGGGCAGTCTCAGAGAGGGGATAATGGGTGCTCAACTGTCCAAGGAAAGTGGATGAGATTTCATGAAACGTCACTCACTATAACAAAACACATAAATAACGCTGTTTTATATCTGCATCAAAAATGCATCAAGTAAGGAGAGAAAGGCATAAAAAAATTCAGTAAAGATGCAATAATCAGAGGAGGTTGCTATTGTGTAGACAACTGCAGAAAACAAAAATGTAACGTGTGTGAACATGGTCTTACAGACACAAAAGAAGAAACATGTCATATAGTGAAGCCACATAAAGAAAGTTACGGTGGCTCCAACTATCAATAATGAAGAGAAAAATAAATCCACATTTAGAGATGAGCAGGACGCGCAGTTGATGTTGACCAATCCTGAATGATCAAACGCCACCACCGGGACGTGCGGCTAGGGTCAGACCAGCGTTCAGAAGGTTCCCTCTAAAACGTAGAATTTTTGAGCATTAGCGCGTGCTCTCGCATCTTGTGATGCACTTGGAAAAAGCGCGAGATTTGAATCTCCGGCAGTGTGAAGCCAGCGTTTGCAATGCGCTCGGGTTCCATCAGCCATAGGATTGCATCGACAGCGTTAAAACAGTCTTACCTTTACGGTTACACTGCGCTAATGCTGAAAAATTCTACGTTTTAGACAGAACCTGCTGAACGCTGGTCTGACCCTAACCTGAGAGATACACAGCCTCCTGTCCAGCTGTTGGGAACGCTGGAAGGTAAGAGATTTGCAGCCTCCTGTACAGCTGCCAGCGATAACTGACACGGACCGGAGTCCCATGAATCGACTTGCTCAGTTCGAGTCCCAACTGTCCTGGATATATCAGACAGTTCTGGATACAGCAGGGAGTCCTGGATACAGAGGACAGGCCTAGATACAGTAGACAGTCCTGGATACAGTGGACAGTCATGGATACAGCAGACAGTCCCAGATACAGCGGACAGTCGTTTGATACGGCGGACAGTCCCGGATACAGCGGACAGTCTTGAATATGGTGAACAGTCCTGGATACAGCGGACAGTCCTGGATATGATGAATAGTCCCAGATATGGTGAACAGTCCCAGATAAAGCAGACAGTCCTGAATACAGCGGATACTTGAAATTACAGTGAACACTCCCGGATATGCCGGACAGTCCTGGATTTGGGTCTACATCCTGCAGTCTCGAGCATCTGTTGAATGTCCTTCAATGCCACCGCCCCTCTGACATGTCACCAGCCAAGGAACAAAGAAATGGCAAATCGGAGTACCTTTGGGTGTAGTTAGGGGCATGGTCAAAATTTGCCTTGGTGCCCGTAGCATATAATTTGTCCCTCTTTCTGTTCTGTAGTCGCCAGGGAATATGATTAGAGTAATAAAGTAAGTAATACTGAGAACGAGAACAGTCGGGGTTAACGTCCGGCCAGTAATAGCTGACAATCTACGAGGATATGGATGTAAATGTTCTGTATAATGGCCCAGGTCAGTAGATAAAGCTGCCGGAGCCATCACCAGTAGAGTCTCACGGTGTGAGAGAGGAGCGGAGATCAATCAGCCAATGCTTTGGTTTCTTCTCAAGGTTCCGCACCCGTCTTCTGTTTCCTCTTCTATTTCCTCTTCTACCTTTTCAATCTTCTCCTTGAAAGATGAAGTGTTTTGTATTTTGTAGAAAAAAAGAAACAACAGATTATTTACAACAAGGTCCAAATGATTAGTAAAAGGGACTGAAGAAGGATAGAACAAAGGGGGGGCACGGTGATATTAGTGATACTCATTTTTCCAGCGTCTTTGAGCTTCCACAGGTTCACTCCCTTTTAAAGGGAACCTGTCAGGTCATTTATGGCCCCCAAACTATTCACGGCCTGCCGTTGCAGCTTCCTAGAACATCCCTAATCATCCCTGTCTGACCTAAATGTGAAGTATAAATGTGGAAAAAACACTATTTATAACTTAAATTTTCCCCCATTTTGAGGGTGTTTCTAGATTTAAGGGCGACGTGTGGGCGTTCACTCCGGTTACAATTTCCTCCCTGGCTGGAAATGACGTGACCGCGGTGTCATAGCCAGGAGCCACTCACCGAATTTGAATTGTCACACCCACCGGGGCGTGATACCACGCAGTGGGGGGAGACATGGACCCAGAGCAAACCGCCCACAAATCTAGGAACTCCCTCAGAGCAGGGAAATATGTAAGTTATAAATAGTGTTTTTTCCACATATTTACTACACATTTAGGTCAGACAGGGATGCTTAGGGATGTAGTGGGAAGCTGCAGGGACAGGTAGTGATAGGTTTGGAGGCATAAACTAGGTGACAGGTTCCCTTTAATTATTGCACAATAGTGATGACATCGCCACTCCTCCATGGAAGCAGCAAGAGAAAAAGTCGAACCAGACAGATAACGGCACTCCCGTGCAGGTATAACTAGGTTGACCTGACAGATTCCCTTTAAGTCATAATAGTGAGTCTCTCTACATCCGTTATATGATATAATGTAATTACCTTGCCACCCCGGTTTAAGTCTCCACCTCAGAACAGCAGCGATGATATTTATTAGTATAACCACAAGGACAGAACAGGCAGCGATGATCACAGCCAAGCTTCTATCTGTAGAAATAGAGAGACACTGAAGGGTGAACATGAAAGACTAGCTCATCGATGAGAAACATTCATTATTACCCAATTGTTTTATATATCAATACTACAAGGCCAAAAGCCACATGACATGGATTTCTTAACAATGTGAGCACAACAGAAATCACAATATAGAGAGTCAGCCGCCATCATCATTACCTTCATAGATGAGCTGTAAGTCCTCCTGTAGAGGGTGATGGAGGGCGGCATGGCGGACGGTGCAGGATAAGGTCTTGGCCTCTGGAGTTGGTGTGAACGTCACAGAGCTCGTCACATTGTAGGTGCCGTCTTTATTTCCCTTCGGTTCTCCAAGAAGTGAATTGTTTTGGATTTTTCCATCTAGAGTCCATGTTATTTCAATATCCCGTGGAAAGAAGCCGGCGGCCTCACATTGCAGGGTGTTCTCACTTTCTTTATGGAGACTTTTATTATGTAGCACGACAACAGGCGGGACTGTGAGGAATAAACATTGTATGAAAGTAAGTGTAATAGAAGAGAAGAATAAAGCAAAGCGTAAAGGGAGATAGGTGGAAGCCACTAGATCGTTAGGGATCTGACCAACACCGAGCACCAGAACAGAGAGTTTGCTCCCTGACGGAGTGGAGCGGAGGTCTGGTATATCCATCTTGTAGTTCTCTCTAGAGATAAGTGAACCTGTTCATAGTTGAGGTTTGGGTGCTTTATGTATCCAAGGAACTCCAGCGAGCATCGCTGTGCTCAGGTACGCTTGGTGCTCGGCCCAGTGCAAGCTGATTGCAGTGGTTGATTGGCTCTCACTGGGTGTAAACACAGAGTTATCGGCTGTAGTCTGGATGTAAAATATAAAAAAAGACAAAACACCAACCTCTCCAGAAGTGCTTTGTCTATGGCGTGGAAAGCCGGTGAATTCCAGGCCCTGAACCTACCTTTATATAAAGTACAGATGAGCCCCCAGATGAGCCCCCAGAACCCGAATTTCCACAGGTCCGCTCATCTCTAGTTCTCATCTATTATTTGACTAGGTTGTGATGCCCACTAAAAACTAACCAAGGACCCTGACACCATATCTGTGCATGGGTTCTCATATCTAGTGGACATGCCCGTCAAGTACCAGGGTCTCTTTTTTTCATTTCTGAGGTGGATTGGGGAAGAATTATTCATTAAAGTTTATGGAAATCTTAATAGTTGCACAGTAACTCCAACTAGGTTTAATTTTTTTGTGACTTGTATTCTGTGGTCACAGTGCTCTATTGCAAGCTGCCCTGATGGAAAACCTGAGTTGCCAGCAGTATTAAGAGAACTGAAGTACTGTCCCATAAGCCTGAGGTACCGTGGATGCCAAGGTCCAGAGGAGAAGTATAAGGGTATAACCAGTGGGAGTGAGGAGAGCTGTCACATATTGCTGGAAGGAGAGCTGAATTCATCACACAATCAGAGGCTGTGACTCTGTATCTAATTATATAATTGTGAAGTGGTTCATCCACTTTCGTCAGGTTGTCCACCTATGTCACTTCCGGCCGTGCCATATTTCTACACCAGTGATAGGGAACAGTGATGTCACAGTCATGTGATCAGTCACATTACTGTGACATCACTTTACATCCTGTCAGGTCAATGTGAGTGAAAGGGGTCATCCGGGGACAGTGTAGGGGTAGCGGTGAGGGCGAAGCGTTAGGATGTTTGCGACATGTGGATGCGTTGGTCATCGGGCCTCTGGCGGTGGTGAGTGGCATACAGCACTACCGGATGCCATATTCTTAGACCCATGACTTGGGTGTAGAACAAGGGTAGGTAACTCCAGGCCTCGAGAGCCGTGCACACTGCAGGTTTTCAGGATTTCCTTAGCATCACACAGGTGATAATATAATCTCAGACCATCATATTCCAGATTATTTGCTCAGAAAAAATGTCCTAAATCCAAAAATTATTTGCTCTTTCTCTTTTTACTGCTGCTCCTGTCAGGTGATATCTCTCCCAATCCTGGGCCACCCTCTACCTACTTTAACTCCTCCCCCACATCACATGACACATCACTGCCTCCCCCCTGCACGCCGTCTCCCCCCTGTGCCTGTCTCCCCCCTGGGCGCTGTGTAATTGGCCCCTGACAGGGGGCCCCATGGGCTCTGTGTAAGGGGCCCCTGACAGGGGGCTCCCTGGGCTCTTTGTAATTTACCCCTGACAGGGAGCCCCTGGGGTCTGTGTAACTGGCTCCTGACAGAGGGTCCCCTGGGCTCTGTATAACTGGCCCCTGACAGGAGGCCCCCTGAGCTGTGTGAGCGCTCCCCCCCCCCACTAACTTGAGTGGAGGGTGTGAGTACTTTTCGGTTCCCTCTCTCCTAAGCTGAGAGACAGCCGGCATCCACTGATCACAGCGTATGATACAGTGACTGGTCCAGGACTGCAGGAGATCCTTATTTCCTTTACTGCAATGAAATAGGAAATAGGGATCTGCCGGTCTCTACATCACACACTGCGATCAGTGGATGCCGGCTGTCGTTCAGCTTAGGAGAGAGGGAACCGAAAAGTACTCACACCCTCCGCTCAGGTTATGGGGGGGTAGTGCTCACGCAGCTCAGGGGGCCCCCTGTCAGGGGCCAGCGACATAGTGCTCAGGGGCCCAGCGGGCCCCCCTGCAGTCGGGACCCCGGCACTCGCCTGAGTGCGCCGGGTGCTGATGCCCTGATGTTGGCGCAATATATCTATAAATAAAGATTATTAATATTAATAATAAATATATCCTGCCCGCAGCCTCTAAACTATATATACACAGCCTCTATAGTATAATCATCAATCTATGCTACTGTATGTGTTAAAGTAGCCCACTGAGACTTTTTCGCCCATGGCCCACCAAAACCTGGAGTCGGCCCCGCCCCTCGCCTAGTCACCCATTACTTAGCATAACGCCTACATTGTTAAACTTTATTTTTCTTTGCTGTAGGCAGAAATCAATCAGACAATAGAAAGGGAATGTTTAAAAGGCTATTAACATACCAATAAGTAAATGGTAGTGGTTTATGGGCCTGGGCAAGCTGTGATAATCTGTTCAGTAAGTAGTTAAAAAATTAAAGATCAATAAAATATTTTGTATTGACAAGTAGAAAAAGAGGTAGTAATAGTAACTTACCCTGATATACCAGAAGATGGAAGTCTACCTGGAGCGTTTCCTGTAGATACTTATGTCGGACTCTACATGAGAAGTTCTGCTCTCTGTCCTCCTCAGTGGGTGTGATGATCACGGTGCTGTTCACACTGTAGGTTCTGTCTGGGTTCCTCAGGGGCGGATACTCACTAACATCACTCAGCCTCTCTGAGCCCCTGAACCACTTAACTTCAATGTCTATCGGGAAGAATCCAGTGGCGGAGCAGCGCAGGTCACTCTCTTCATTCAGTATAACTGTCTTATCTGTGATGGTCACCTGTGGAGGAGCTGACAATCCCAAGAATAAAACATCATTAATGTATCGATATACTGTATGTGACTGTATATGAAGAGCCTGAATTTTCACTTCCATCTTTGCAAGTCTACATTATTGGTATATGTTCATGTACATTTTATGTGTCTGTTATCAAATTCTGTAAGGTTATTTCACTTAGCTACAGAATTTATGATCCATGTTGGCCTGCAAGTTTGTTTTTTTGCCTTTGAAAATTATTGCCTCCTCCTATCTTTGTTGATTAAGTGTTTAACAAGTTAAATCAGACCTAAATCTAAGCACAATCTTCCTTGCAAACTTATACCTAGGAAAGGAGAAAGCACTAATGAAAGGAGGAGGTTGGCGGCATTGGTGCAGCTTTTGTTAAAGCGCCATATTTGTCAAAGTGCAAGGCAGTTAAACATGGCAGTTAGAGAGGGAAGGAGACAGGAGAGCGATGCAAGATACTCATACAAACTTGTTTTTAGTTCACTTGTGCTTCGAGATGTGTTCACCAGATCTCTTTGTCTAATCTATGTTCTAGTTGCTGCATCCTTTCAAATCTACTGCCCTTTTAAAAATGATGTGCTCTCCATCCATATTATTATTATTATTATTATTAATTGATCTATAGAGTACCATTGATGAGAAAGGGATACATACAAACAAGTTAAAAATACAATGAACAAACTAACAGTGACAGACCGATACAGAGAGGAGAGAGGACCCTGCCCTTGCGGGCTTACATTCTGCACGGCAATGGGGAAGGAGACAGTAAGTTGGGTCTGCTCTGATGGTGGTGGAGTGCCAGGTACAGTGGTGGTGGAGTGCCGGGTCCAGTGGTGGTGGAGCGCCGGGTCCATTGGTGGTGAGGTGGCACTGTGGTCATTGCAGGCTGTAGGCTGTTCTGAAGAGATGGGTTTTCAGGTTCCGCTTGAAGGTTCTGAGTGTAGGGCATAGTCAGACGTTTTGGGGTGCAGAATTCCAGAGGATGGTGGATGATAGGGCGAAGTCTTGCAGGCGGTTAGATGAGGAACGTACAAGTGTGGAGGAAAGAAGGAGGTCTTGGGAGGATTGAAGATTACGTGTTGAATGATATCGGGAGATTAGTTCAGAGATATATGGGGGGGGGACAGATTGTGGACGGCTTTGTAAGTCAATGTTAGTAGTTTGAATTGGATACGCTGGGGGATTGGGAGCCAGTGAAGGGATTTGCAGAGGGGAGAAGTGGGGGAGCAGTGAGGAGAGAGGTGGATTTGTTGGGCAGCAGAGTTAAGGACAGATTGGAGAGATGCAAGAGTGCTAGCAGGGAGGCCACAGAGCAGGAGGTTGCAGTAGTTGAGGCAGGAGATGATGAGGGCATGCACTAGTAGTTTAGTAGATTGAGGGTGGAGGAAGGGACGGATTCTGGAAATATTTTTGAGTTGGAGGCAGCAGGAGGTGGCGAGAGCTTGGATGTGTGGTCTGAATGATAAGGCAGAGTCAAGAGTTACTCCGAGGCAGCGAACTTCAGGTACAGGGCAAAGTGTGATGTCATTTATGGTGATAGACAGATCAGATAAGGAAGGTGTGCGAGATGGGGGAAAGATTATGAGTTCAGTTTTGTCTACGTTGAGTTTTAGGAAGTGAGAGAAGAAGGAGGATATGGCTGATAGACTCTCTTGGATTCTGGACAACAGAGAGGTGACGTCTGGGCCAGAGAGGTAGATCTGAGTGTCATCAGCATACAGGTGGTACTGGAAGCCATGGGACTTTATGAGTTGTCCTAGGCCAAGGGTATAGATGGAAAAAAGATATCAGTCCTTCTCTCCTATCCTCTCCCATTTACAGCTCTCTTGCTCTTCTGATATTCTTAAAACACTCAAATCTGTCCACTCAAGTCATTCAACACTAAACTATCTGCTCACTCTGTCTATTCTAGTGTTGAAGGAGATATCTCCTCTAACCTGGGCCCTTCTTTTTACTAATATATTTAACTTTTTTTTGCTACACACAGCATCCCTGCTAACCTCATTACTATTCACTGTGAAAGGCTTGATCAGTGTGTAAAAACCATTACTTTTTCCTTTTATATTAATTTAACCTTATGGCTCTTACATAATTCTAGATGAAGCAGTCGGACACAACCACCGCAGCTGCTTGTTTGTATGGTTTGTTGCATTTTTCACATACCTCCAGACCTGAGACCAGACAAGGTGTGGAGGTGTTGGTGTGCTGCTTCAACAAAATGTTTTTGTCAGGTTATTCTCTCAGTACCATCACTTGTCTTCCCAACTGGTGGTCTACACTGTCAGACTCATCTGCACTTTCTCTCTTTGAGTGGTGGTGGTTGTGTATCGCCCTCTGGACTATTCCTGGATCACTTTGCCCCCTGACTTCACACTTCTAATTATGACATTCCCACTCTCATTTTGGGGGACTTTGCCATCCCCATTGATGATCCCCATCCCCATGTGCTGCTCTTCTTTTATCTCTAAACTCCTCTCTTGGCCTTTCACAACTTACTAACTCTTCTACACATGATGTTAGTAATACGCTTGGCTTAATCTTCTCCCGGCTCAGATCAGTCTATAATCTTACTAACTCCCCTTTCCCGGTCTGTGTCCTAAACCCTCTTTCTTTCTCTGCCAATATTTGTTGCCTCAATATGGACATCCCATTATACCACACATGCAGATTACTGCGGGCCATCAATCCCCACAATTTACATAGACTTTGTGACATCTAATAGTGAAAGGAAATGTATTGGCTCCTAGTTGATTTACTACCTATTGAGTAGGTTGGAAACCTATGGTAGTGATATTGTACCCCACTCTGATGATTTTCCCTGAAATACCATAATAAATACCAACTGGTACTTTTCTAATCCATAAAAAGATAATTACTTCAAATACTCATATTTTTATGTTCAATTTCGAGTATTTTATGCAGGTCAAACAATCCCAAATGGGTTTGTGGTTCATCACATCTTTGGTGATCCTTTATGTTTACTGGTGGGAGGAAAAAACACGATCTTTACAAATGCCAATCCTTTTAAAGATCATATCCTGTGGTATGGAAGATTTGTAGATGATGTCATACTGATTTGGTCAGGAGACATCACAACTATCCCAGTTTATCAGCTACATCAAAACAAAGGATGGTTTATCATGTGTTTTTAATCATCTAAAACTAGGAGACCAACTTGTAGAGAAGGTTCCGAGTGTACTTGTAGATCACAGAACAAATAACAGCATGCAATGTAAATCAGTGTCTTCCAGTTCCGTCATTCCCTGAGGAAGGAGCTGGGTATTAGCTCCGAAACGCGTCGGAAAATAAAACAGAAGATTTCTTGGTTCAAATCATTCCGGTGTTTCTGATACTTTCTTGGAGAAGCGGCGCGGACCGAAAGACACTTGGTCCCGGATAGAGTTCCATCAGGAAGCAATCATGGGTTAAAAGAATTATAGCTCTAGGGAAAGAGACATAATTCTACAACTTTACAGGACACTACTGCAACCTCATCTGGAATACGCAATTCAATTCTTTACACTAGTTTATAAAAAGTATGCTCCAAAGCTAAAAAAAAAGAAGATACATGAACAGGAGCCACAAAACTGATAAGGGGCATGGAAGATCTCAGTTATGAAGAAAGAATAAAATAATGACTTTTATTTAGTCTTGAGAAAAGTCATCTAATGGAGGGGGAATATGATTGACTTGTATAAGTCCCATCCTCCATACAATAAGTATGATCAAAAGCGGTTTCATTTAAAAACCCCTCAATAGACAAAGGTGCAT
The DNA here is from genome assembly GCA_033576535.1 of Allobates femoralis. Classification (NCBI taxonomy): domain Eukaryota; kingdom Metazoa; phylum Chordata; class Amphibia; order Anura; family Aromobatidae; genus Allobates; species Allobates femoralis. Next base: position 233,169,204 of record JARQOC010000011.1, on the reverse strand, counting down.
TCCATCCACCTGGAAAAAGAAGGTTCAATCTCCAGAGGAGACAGGTCTTCTTTATCATAAGAACTACTGTGTAATCTACTACAAGAGCTATAGTGGGGACAGATGATGGCTTAAGAAAGGTTTCAATGCTTTATTAGAAGAAAAACACAATTATAATTATGTGAATGTGTAAAGTTTTTTTTTATATTTAGTTCAGTGTATTGACAAATGGGAGCAATAGGGAAATATTAGTTCTTTTAGTTGGACCAGATCATGCATTTTGTACATTTTAACCTTTCTTTTACCATTTCCCATCTCGTAAGTTGACCTTGATGGACGTTTCTAATTTTTCAACCATATTAACTATGTAACTCGGTAATAGCTGACTTACCTGCAATGTCCAACCAGATCTCCTTCTCTTTCCTCTTTGAGCCATAGATCACTGAGCACTTGTATCTTCCTCCATCAGGGATTCGTATATTAGAAATAGTCAGATGAGCAATCCCGATTGTTAATGCTTCTGGGCTCAGAGAATATCTAGGAGATGTCGTCAGCACAGTTTTATTATAGCTCAGGATTTCCTTATTTAGGAAGTACCAGATTATTGTGAGATGATTGGGATCTACAGGAGTTTTGTCCACTGTAAACCAACAACGAACCCGAGCGTCCGATCCCAGTGTGGAGACATGTGTGGAGGGTCCGATCAGCTCCAGTGACGACACTGTGGACAATCATATGTGTACTCCATTAATGTTAAAATTTATACTAAGTACAATGACTGTAAATATTATCATTTTCATGGTATACATGGCAGAATAGTTTGTCTTAGTCTATCCTCCCATAGGAGCACTGTGTTGGATTATGTCAGGGTTTCCGTCACTTTTGATCACAAGAATAATGCAGTCAATAAAAACAACAAAAACTATGATGGCAAACCACCCAATAATGGTATCATCCATTCCCAAAATATTTTAAGTCCTGCCTCCTACCTACCCAGGAATGCCCACCTAGCCTCCCATGAAGACCTGCTTTGGTGCATAGTTGCATTTTGAGGCCTGGTTGATGTTGGGGAGATACTGTTTGCTTAGAGCAATGAGTTGTTATGAACAATAACGATTTCTGTTGATCACCTGTTAGACCTGTCATTTTGATGTCTGCCTCTTCAGTGTGGCCTAGGACAAGGGTATTAAACTTATTTTCACCAAGGGCCACATCATCATTATGGTTGCCTTCAAAGGGTTGCTTACAATTGTAAGGAGTCATGCAGATCTCCATGCAACATGGTGCGAGCATGTACTGCAATGCAGAAACTGGTCAGGGGCTGTACAAGAGCGAACTGTCCCAGGGTAGAATGGCTATGTGAGAGTTGTCCCTGGATAGTAGGATAATGCGACAGCTGTCCCTGGGTAGTAGTAATATGTGACAGCTGTCCCTGGGCTCTAGGGCTATGTGACAGTTGTGTTTGGGTAGTAGGGCTATGCGACAGTTGTGTTTGGGTAGTAGGGCTATGCGACAGTTGTGTTTGGGTAGTAGGGCTATGCGACAGTTGTCCCTGGGTAGTAGGACAATGTGACAGCTGTCCCTGGGTAGTAGGACTATGCAACATCAGTCGCTGGGAAGTAGGGCTATGTGACTATTGTCCTGGGTAGTAGGACTATGAGAAAGCTGTCCCTGAGTAGTAGATCTATTGGAGAGCTGTCTCTGGGTAGTAGAATTATGTGAAAGCTGTCCCTGAGTAGTAGATCTATTGGAGAGCTATCTCTGGGTAGTAGGACTTTGTGACAGCTGTCCATAAGTAGTAGATCTATTGGAGAGCTGTCTCTGGGTAGTAGGACTATGTGACAGCTGTCTCTGAGTAGTAAATCTATTGGAGTGCTGTCTCTGGGTAGTATGGCTATACGACAGCTGTTCATGGGTATCAAGGCTATAAGAGTGCTGTCCCTGGATAGAAGGGTTATAGGAGAGTTTTATCTGGTTATTAGGGCTATAAAAGAGCGGTCCCTGGATAGTAGGGCTATGTGATAGCGGTCCCTGGGTAGTAGGACTATGTCACAGCTGTTCCTGTGTAGTAAGTTCCAATCATTGATGCTGGCATATGGGAGGGTGGGATTATAGGTGGGTGAAGGGAGTGAATATTCATGTTGTTCATTAACACAAGTTCCAATCACGCTGGTAGAGGGATGGTCGACATTATGGACACGGAAAGGAGTGAATATTCGTGTTGTTCATTAACACAAGTTCCAATCATTGATGCTGGCATACAGGTGGGTGGGATTAGAGGTAGGGGAAGGGAGTGAATATTAATTTTGTTCATTAACACAAGTTCCTATCACGCTGGTAGAGGGATGGTCGAGATTATCGGCACGGAAAGGGGTGAATATTCATTCCATTAACTATTTGGTATGTGGCTATAAACATTAGGGCTTACAGCGACACAAAGGAGCAGCATTTCCCAATAAAAGTTACATATCCTGAAAGGTCTGCCCAAGCCCTATTTCAAGATACTATTAGCATGATGATCCACAATTAGTATGTTCCAAAAAGTTCCGAAAATCCTGCCAGGGCTTACTTTTGGGGAAACACAGTAGAGACTTTGATCTGGGAAGATGTCAGGGACTGCATGGACCTGTGTGCTTTCAAATGCCAGGACTGAATTTCACTCCCAGCCCATCCCAGTAATGGTGATACAGAAACACAAAGGTGAACTTTTCATTTCACTTTTTTTATGCTTTACTCATAAAACTGAATTCAAGACCTGTCAATACTTTCTCTTATAAGAAAACAACTTTCTCAGTCTTCCTGTGCAGGAGCTTTAATTCTGGTTATCAGCTACTCCCTGTATTGTTCAATGTACTACAATTATACAGTTATGGGGTTAGGTAACTTCAGCCAAAAAAATCACAGGAACATCCAAACCAAACTATAATCAGTTAGTAAAATGATAAGTGGAATTGACACCCAAACAATAATAATAATGATAATCTTCATATATATATAGCACCAACATTTTCCGCTTTACAATACAATACAGACAGTCATAAGAAACAATTATAAAATACAATAATTAAAGCAGAAAATAATGACGACTCTGCTCGTAAGAGCTTACTATCTACAATGGGGTGGGGGTGACACAAGTACAGGGGCTTATTTACAATCATGGTCCAGTCATCTTGAGGAAATGGGGAATAGATAAGATAGGAATAAGTGGCCACCAGCCAGTCTGTGTAGAGCTTTTGGGTTTGGTGGAGTTTTACAGAGTTATGTTCAGAGAAATAGGGAATAGGCAATGTATAAGTGACTTTGATTGGAGAGCATGATAGGCCGCCCTAAAAAGATGTGCTTTTAGGGATCGCCTGAAACTACCGTATATACTCGTGTATAAGCCGACCCGTGTATAAGCCGACCCCCCTACTTTTGCCCCAAAAATCTGGAAAAACCTATTGACTCGTGTATAAGTCGAGGGTGGACCCCAGCACAGGTATACAGCCCCCAGCAGTGTGGTATACAGGCCTCCCCAGTGGTAGTATACAGATTCCCCAGCAGCCCCAGTGGTAGTATACAGATTCCCCAGCAGCCCCAGTGGTAGTATACAGATTCCCCAGCAGCCCCAGTGGTAGTATACAGATTCCCCAGCAGCCCCAGTGGTAGTATACAGATTCCCCAGCAGCCCCAGTGGTAGTATACAGATTCCCCAGCAGCCCCAGTGGTAGTATACAGGAGCCCCAGCAGCCCCAGTGGTAGTATACAGGAGCCCCAGCAGCCCCAGTGGTAGTATACAGGAGCCCCAGCAGCCCCAGTGGTAGTATACAGGAGCCCCAGCAGCCCCAGTGGTAGTATACAGGAGCCCCAGCAGCCCCAGTGGTAGTATACAGGAGCCCCAGCAGCCCCAGTGGTAGTATACAGGAGCCCCAGTGGTAGTATACAGGAGCACCAGCAGCCCCAGTGGTAGTATACAGGAGCCCCAGCAGCCCCAGTGGTAGTATACAGGAGCCCCAGCAGCCCCAGTGGTAGTATACAGGAGCCCCAGCAGCCCCAGTGGTAGTATACAGGAGCCCCAGCAGCCCCAGTGGTAGTATACAGGAGCCCCAGCAGCCCCAGTGGTAGTATACAGGAGCCCCAGTGGTATACAGCAGGCCCCCAGGGGTACATATAGCAGCCCCCAGGGGGTACCCAGCAGCCCCCTCGGGGTACCCAGCAGCCCCCAGGGGGTACCCAGCAGCCCCCAGGGGGTACCCAGCAGCCCCCAAAAGCTGGCACTGTCCCCCCTTGTAAGGCCCCCCCCCCCCCTGCCCGCTGCTTATACATTACCATTCCGGTGTTCTGATCGGCGCCGCTCCTCGGTGCGTCTTCATCCTCCCGCCCGCGCTGGCTGTATCCGGGTTCTCCGGCTGTCGCAGCGATGACGTCATATCGCTGCGACAGCCGGAGAACCCGGATGCAGCCAGCGCGGACAGGAGGATGAAGACGCACCGAGGAGCGGCGCCGATCAGAACACCGGAATGGTAATGTATAAGCAGCGGGGGGGGGGGCCTTACAAGGGGGGACAGTGCTAGCTTTTGGGGGGCTATATGCACTGCTTCCCCCTGCCGCTGATTGACAGGGGGAAGCAGTGCATATTTAATGAGCGGCCCCACGTGACGGGGCCGCTCATACAGCAGCCTCCCCCCGCCTCCTCCAGCCTCCACAGCCCCCACCACACAGCCAATTACCGTATAGACCCGTGTATAAGCCGAGGGGGGGACTTTTCAGCCCAAATTTTGGGCTGAAAAACTCGGCTTATACACGAGTATATACGGTATGTAAATTGTGGGTAGACCTAATTTCCTGGGGTAGAGCATTCCAGAGAATTGGTGCAGCTCGAGAGAAGTCTTGGAGTCGGGAGTGGGAGGTTCGGATTAATGCAGAAGTGAGTCTAAAGTCACTTTCAGAGCGAAGAGAACGGGTGGGGTGATAGACAGAGATGAGGGAGGAGATGTATGGGGGTGCTGCACTGTGAAGACCTTTGTGGGTGAGAACAAGCAGTTTGGATCCTATAATGTATAGGCAGTCAGAGCAGCGACTGGCACAGAGCGGATCCTATAGTGCAGGAGTTGGGAACCTCTGGCCCCAGGGCTGCCTTGATGACCTTTTCTGTGGCCTGCGGGCAGATTACTGGGAACTGGAGTGTTCAGGCTGGCAGACACGTTTTGCCAACTACTCACCTGTGAAATCCAGCTCCTCAGTGATTTCTATCCCCCAGCCTCAATCTCTCTAGTGACATACATGCTCACAGCCTCTCCTGTGATGTCTATAGCCCTAGCAAACCTGGAGAAGCAGAGAAGCAACATGATCAATATCATCCAACATCACAGCCGCTCCAAAGAGAAGCAGCTCCAGCCACCACAGTAAGGGGGAGTTGATTATTTAACCAAATATAGCCCGGTAATTTTAATTTGATAATTTTGTGCAGCCCCTGAAGGATGGTAGAAATTTCCAAATGGCCCCCGGCAGAAAAAGGTTCCCCACCCCTGCTATAGTGTATGGGGAGCCAGTGCAATGACTGGCACAGAGCGGATCCACTAAAGTATAGGCAGCCAGTGCAATGACTGACAGAGCAGATCCTATAGTGTATGGGCAGCAAGTGCAATGACTGGCACAGAGCGGATCCTATAATGTATGGGCAGCCAGTGCAATGACTGGCACAGAGCGGATCCTATAGTGTATGAGCAGCAAGTGCAATGACTGGCACAGAGCGGGTCCTATAGTGTATGGGCAACCAGTGCAATGACTGGCACAGAACGGATCCTATAGTGTATGGGCAGCCAGTGCAATGTCTGGCACAGAGCGGATCCTATAGTGTATGGGCAGCCAGTGTAATGCCTGGCACAGAGCGGATCCTATAGTGTATGGGCAGCCAGTGCAATGACTGGCACAGAGCAAATCCTATAACTTATGGGCAGCCAGTGCAATGATTGGCACAGAGCAGATCCTATAGTGTATGGGGAGCCAGTGCAATGACTGGCACAGAGCGGATCCACTAATGTATGGGCAGCCAGTGCAATGACTGGCACAGAATGGATCCTATAATGTATGGGCAGCCAGTGCAATGACTGGCACAGAGTGAATCCTATAGTGTATGGGCAACCAGTGCAATGACTGGCACAGAGCGGATCCACTAATGTATGGGCAGCCAGTGCAATGCCTGGCACAGAGCGGATCCTATGGTGTATGGGCAGCCAGTGCAATGACTGACACAGAGGGGATCCTATAGTGTATGGACAGACAGTGCAATGACTGGCACAGAGCAGATCCTATAAAGTATGGACAGCCAGTGCAATGACTGGCACAGAGCGGATCCTATAGTGTATGGGCAGCCAGTGTAATGCCTGGCACAGAGCGGATCCTATAGTGTATGGGCAGCCAGTGCAATGACTGGCACAGAGCGGATCCTATAGTGTATGGGCAGCCAGTGCAATGTCTGGCACAGAGCAGATCCTATAATGTATGGACAGCCAGTGCAATGCCTGGCACAGAGCAGATCCTATAATGTATGGGCAGCCAGTGTAATGCCTGGCACAGAGCAGATCCTATAGTGTATGGGCAGCCAGTGCAATGACTGGCACAGAGCAGATCCTATAGTGTATAGGCAGCCAGTGCAATGACTGGCACAGAGTGGATCCTATAGTGTATGGGCAGCCAGTGCAATGACTGGCACAGAGCGGATCCTATAGTGTATGGGCAGCCAGTGCAATGACTGGCACAGAGTGGATCGTATAATGTATGGGCAACCAGTGCAATGACTGTCACAGAGCGGATCCTATAGTGTATGGGCAGCCAGTGCAATGACTGGCACAGAGAGGATCCTATAGTGTATGGGCAGCCATGGCAATGACTGGCACAGAGCGGATTCTATAATGTATGGGGAGCCAGTGCAATGACTGGCACAGAGCGGATTCTATAGTGTATGGGGAGCCAGTGCAATGACTGGCATAGAGCGGATCCTATAGTGTATGGGGAGCCAGTGCAATGACTGGCATAGAGCGGATCCTATAGTGTATGGGCAGCCAGTGCAATGACTGGCACAGAGCGGAAGCGTCCGAGTAACGGATACCTAAATAACATCGACCTTATTATGGGTTCTCAGAAGCCAGATACAGAATCTGTATACAGACGTCAGATAGGAAATGTGACCCAACCACATCTGTCCAGAGATAAATGATTGGGGTTTGTTCTGGTAAACCTTCATGTGGATAAAGAGGAGAAGCACTGACCTGAGAGAGCGAGGAGGAGGAGGAGGAGGAGGAGGCAGAGGGATCCCGGCATCGCCTTCATTATAGATCACCCCGGTCACGTCTCGCTGTCCCTGGAATGTGATTTCCTGATCCTGAAATGATCGGACTCGTCTTCATGGAAGAAACAAATCAGGATGTCCCCATTGTCACAGATTCAGGAGGAGACCTGACCCCATGTTATGTCCAGCACAAAGTGGAGAGGCGAAAACTCCAACTAGTTTTCACTTTCTCTCCTATCAGGATAATTTCTGGGAAATGACACAGCGGAGAACCCGCGACTGCCAACACTGAGCGCTGAATAAACAGTACACAGATCACAATAGATTCATAACACAGCACACATATTACCTTCATAAAAGAATTCACACCCTGTGAACATTTACACATTTTTTCACGTTACACCGATAAACTCAGATGTGTTTTATTCTGATTTTATTGATACCAACACAAAGCACAAGGATTTATGAAGTGTAAAAATATGATCCCTGGTATTCTAAATACATAAAAATACAAGTGTTTCTCAATGTGTTAGAAGATCATCAAAAAGTGACTTTATATCAGTAATTCAATCCATAAAGTGAGACACATCTATTATATAAAGTCATTACACACAGAGGGATCTATTTCATGTGTTTATTTCTGTTAATGTTGATGATTAATGAGAACACAAAGGTCATTATTATCTCAGAAAATTAAAGTAGGGAGGATGAAGGGTTAAATACCGCTCTGCAGTATTCCACGACACATGAACGTGTGAATATGATCTGAGTTAGGAGGTGCAACAAGATGGCTGATAATGGCAGGAAGTGGGACTCAGCGGTAGGCAGGTGCAGATAAGATAGGCTGGTAAGTGGCACAGCAGGTGAAGACTGGCACAGCAGGTGCAGACTGAGACATGGCACAGCAGGTGCAGACTGGGACATGGCACAGCAGGTGCAGACTGGGACATGGCACAGCAGGTGCAGACTGAGACATGGCACAGCAGGTGCAGACTGGGACATGGCACAGCAGGTGCAGACTGGGACATGGCACAGCAGGTGCAGACTGAGACATGGCACAGCAGGTGCAGACTGGGACATGGCACAGCAGGTGCAGACTGGGACATGGCACAGCAGGTGCAGACTGGAACACAGCACAGCAGGTGCAGACTGGAATTCAGCACAGCAGGTGCAGACTGGAACACGGCACAGCAGGTGCAGACTGGGACACGGCACAGCAGGTGCAGACTGGAACATGGCACAGCAGGTGCAGACTGGGACACGGCACAGCAGGTGCAGACTGGGACATGGCACAGCAGGTGCAGACTGGAACACAGCACAGCAGGTGCAGACTGGAATTCAGCACAGCAGGTGCAGACTGGAACATGTCACAGCAGGTGCAGACTGGTATACAACATGGTTGGTGCAGACTGGAACATGGCACAGCAGGTGCAGACTGAGACATGGCACAGCAGGTGCAGACTGAGACATGGCACAGCAGGTGCAGACTGGTATACAACATGGTTGGTGCAGACTGGAACATGGCACAGCAGGTGCAGACTCAGACATGGCACAGCAGGTGCAGACTGGGACATGGCACAGCAGGTGCAGACTGGAACACAGCACAGCAGGTGCAGACTGGAATTCAGCACAGCAGGTGCAGACTGGAACACGGCACAGCAGGTGCAGACTGGGACATGGCACAGCAGGTGCAGACTGGAACACAGCACAGCAGGTGCAGACTGGAATTCAGCACAGCAGGTGCAGACTGGAACATGTCACAGCAGGTGCAGACTGTGACACAGCACAGCAGGTGCAGACTGGAACATGGCACAGCAAGTACAGACTGGGACATGGCACAGCAGGGGTAGACTGAGACATGGCACAGCAGGTGCAGACTGGAACATAGCACAGCAGGGGTAGACTGAGACATGGCACAGCAGGTGCAGACTGGAACACAGCTCAGCAGGTGCAGACTGGAACATGGCACAGCAGGGGTAGACTGAGAACCGACACAGCAGGGGTAGACTGGAACACGGTCCAGCAGGTGCAGACTGGGACATGTCACATCAGGTGCAGACTGTGACACAGCACAGCAGGTGCAGACTGGTATACAGCACAGCAGGTGCAGACTGGGACATGTCACAGCAGGTGCAGACTGTGACACAGCACAGCAGGTGCAGACTGGTATACAGCACAGCAGGTGAAGGCAGGTGCAGACTGGAGCTAGGACGAGCCAGGGGTTGGAGAACAACAGACACAAGTACAGTCACAGGAACAGGATAAAGCACAGGGATAGGGGAGGAACCAGAGAACAAGTAACGTGTCTCTAGGGTATAGACAGCCTTGCCCAGGCACCTTGAATAGGGCGAAGGTACCTTAAAAACTCTGTGCCTCTCAGTCAAAGGCTGAGAAGCACCTACAGGTGAGGCACACCGGCCCTTTAAGAAAAGGAGGCGTGGCGTGCATGTGACATAACAGTACACTGATGCAAGATGCAGATGACTCACCGCGGCCGGCTGACTCCGGTTTAGACAGGCGATTCTTCTCCTTCCTTGTCACGGGTGGACCGCGCCTGCCAGTAGTGGGGCCCGGTGTAGTGCAGATCAAAAGTGAAGACGTCTTGCGGGAACAGATTAAAGGGGTTTTAATTTGTTTTCTTCGTGACGCCACCTATGAGTAGATTCGGTAAGGGCTACCGACGCTGCGGAACCCCCGGGGGATGGACAGCAGCAAGATGTTACGCTCCCCACAGGCTGAGCGGTGATCCCCAGGGGCTGGAGCTGCTCAAGATGTTGTGCGGCAGCTGCGGTTACCTTTTAGTTAATGACGGACAGTTCATAAGGAATCACGGACACAGATTGTCTCTATAACGGTCTTTACTGTAACCAGCAGGCAATACATGGCATACAGTGGTTGAGTAGTAGACCGGGTGGACTCAGCAGTGATAGTGTCCCTCAGAGATCCGCAAGTGTTCCTCCATTCTACCTAACTTGGTTGCCAGCGTCGCCCAGGAATACCAGGTCGGGTACGGGGAGCTGCTTCAATGCCCTATCTATCTGTATACGTTGTGGATGCTTTGGGGAGCCTTGGATCCCTCAGTGGGTACACCGCTGGTTAGACTGGAGACTGGCTGGTGGTGGGGTGCTCCTGTAAAGCTAATCCTCCACTCTTCTTCTGGTTTGCGTAGCAGAGGTGAACTGCTGCCAGCTTCGGTACCAGTGAACCGGCTGTAAGTTGTGGGCACGGGAGTCTTTTGGGAACCCGTGTAGATAAGCCCAATCCCGGTAGTTAAGGCCTCAGGTGCTGACACCCGACCGGTGACGGCCCAGGGGCCCGCACGGGGTGCGGAGCCCCCGCTCCTCTCCAAGTTCTAGTCTGCTCTTCTCAGGTTCTAGACTTCTTCTCTCCTCTGTCTAGACTAAGGGTCTGTTCTCCTACACTACCCTAACACTCCGCCCACCAGGACCTAGGATTGGCCCTCTGTTCTAGGTGATGTATGCTGGGTTGGATTTCTAAATTAACCAGGTCATTGCTGAGTCAGAGGATATTGCGGCTGCATTTGTGGCTGCAATACCCTCCTGTGACGCACTCGTTGCGGGGCGCCACACAGACATCTGAGGCCGGACACTCACCGCAGGACCGCTGGTGGAGTGAGTGCGCTGCGGCCGTCGGTCTATTACAGAGATGCCGCCGGCATGAAGAGCGCTACATATATGTTCAATCACTGTTAATTAAATTCTATTTATATACACTAAGTAGTGATTTTACTGTGATTGTATAATTGTTTTTACTGCTAAATGTGCTTTTTCACTGAATTGAACATTGTAAATTCAGTGTCTGTACATAGGTTGTTTCACAATGGGAGTCTTGTTCATTCTCACATCTTTTTGGGACTTTCCTAAACTGTTGCATTTCTTTTTTATTTTCCTAGGCCTAGTCCTCATATGGCATGCTGGGAGATTGATAACTATACGGGGTTTGGCTGCCATCTAGTGATGTATTTTGGTACTGTTTCAAACAGAAATCCATTAAAAGAGAACCTATCAAGTGGAAAAATGCTATTAACCTGCAGATATGGGGTTAATGTGCAGGTGGTTAATAGTGCTCTGAACCTGCCCGCCTCCGGCAGATGAAACCTCACTGCTGGGAAGAAATGTACTTGAATTCAGGGGTGGCACCAGCATGGGTTCAGTCACTGTTATGTGTATGAAGATCGGTGGCTGTAACCGCCCCCAAATTGACTGACAGCATTAGAGGAGGCTGTCAGTTATTGCAAGGGGGGTGGGTTACAGCCACTGTTTCTTGCCATTGCCTCCAAAACGCTGTGTTGTACAGTACCAGCATAGTGGATGGATTTCAAGAAATCCCATGCCCACTATGGCTCTCCTGACCGCACTGTGTTTTCAGCTGCGTTGTGGGTTGCCGGACTTCCGCATCTCAGTTGCATGTTAATTTCATTCTGCAGAGTCTGAAGAGATCACCATTGGCAGCATGCAGGGAGAAGCCACCCTGCACCTGTGGCACCCCAGGGGTTAATGTGCCACAGTAACATCAACAAGGGTTAACTCCCTACACAACCCACAACACTACACTAGCGCCTCCAGGCCAGAAGGGGGAGCTAAAGCTGCTTCCCTATATATTCTGGTGTGGAGAGGAAGTTTCAGTTAGTTCAGTTCCTGAGAGGACTGTGTCGAGCCCACTGGGACAGGGTACTCGGTACCGGACCGGGTTAGCTGCTGGGGATGTCACGGAGGGCCTGGTCCGGACCGTGTCCCGGGCCCTGGCAAGTAAAAGGGGGTATTTACAGGGGATTAGAGTTTATCGTGACGCCACCCACGGTGTGTGGTCAGTAATGGGACCACCGCTGCTGCAGAACCTCCGAGGATGATGTTACGCAGCTTAGATGGTACTGCTCTCCATAGGTAGAGGTGGGTTCCCTGGGGCAGTGGTTGTTATAGTCTATGGTGGATAGGATAATAAGGGATTGATACTGGAGACGAGTTTAAGGAACACACACTCACGTTTCTGAAGTTTTCCAAAGCTTTACTGCAGTTGTTGTAGCAGATTGTCCACGGAGTCTGTACTGGGGCCGGGTTGCTCCCACCCTGTCCGGGTCCTCAGCTTCCTCGTGCTGCGCTGTGTGTGTGGCCGTGCTGCTGCTTCTAGCTGAGCTGCTGGCACTGTCTCACTCTCTCTTTTCTGGTACCCCTTGGCTAGGCAACTTGAGTCTTCTGTGTGCTGCTGACCCCGCCGTGTTGCTTTGCACTGGTACAGTGTTGATTTAGAAACTCCACTATCCCGGGATTTACTGTGCTGTGTGTGTGAGTCACAGTCTCGGATCCGGTGTCCGTTCTGTGCGCTCCTCTGGGGTGAGTGGTGATGGCATTCAAGCTCCCAGATGTGTTTCTCTGTCTGTAATTCTCCTTTTCCTCAGACCCTGGCTAGGCCTAGAATCGAGTAGCAGATCGTGGAGAAGCCTGGCGCAGCACCTTTACACCACAATCTCCCTCTCTCAGTTCTCCCAGGAACTGAACTAACTACTTCCTCTTGATCTGGAGTATATAAGGGAGCTGGTTTAGCTCCCTCCTGGCCCAGAGGTGCTAGTGTAGATCAGTGTGTTGTGGGGAGGGAACCCGTGTGATGTTACTGTGGCACATTTACCCCTGGGGTGCCACAACTGAGGGAAAGGACCTGGGTGTAATGGGCTACGTTAGGCCCAACCCACGGTCCACTGTCCACTTCCAGGCTGGCCAAGGTCTGAGGAAAGGAGTAGGAGAAGCAGAGGAACACACCCGGGACACGGAGTTACCCTAAAACTCACCCCGGAGAAGCGCAAAGAGCGGATACCGGATCCGCAGTTGTGCCTGACACAAGCAGCACAGAAAACACTGGGATAGTGGAGGTTATATATCTTCACTGTACCACAGCGAAGCAACACGGTGGGGTCAGGAACACAAAGATAAGACTCAAGTTGCCTATCAAGTGGGTACCCGTGTAGGGAGACAGGGCCGGCAGCCTAGCTAAAGTGGCAGCAGGGCCACACACAGCGCAGGAGTAGTAAGCCAAGGACCCGGTCAGGGTGGGAGCAACCTGGCCCCAGTACAAACTCCGTGAACAATATCTACTGAACAACACCTGCAGTAAAGACTTGAAAAACTACAAAACCGTGAGTCTGTGTGATCCTTGTGCTCAAGCCCTGCATTCCCTCATAAACTGCTATCATCTCTACCACTACCCCTACTCTGCATCATCCATAGACTATTATCACCACTGCCCCGGGGAACCAGGCTCTGCCTGCGGAGAGCCATTACATCACTGGCTGCCAAACATCATCCCCGGAGGTTCTACAGCAGCTGTGGTCACCCTGACCACACACCACAGGTGGCGTCACGACTTTCTCCCCTGTAAATACCCCCATTACTTGTGGGCTCGAGACACGGTCCAGACCAAGACTACCGTGATACCCCCTGTGATACCCCGGTCCGGTACCGAGTACCCCGTCCCAGTGGGCTCCACACACCCACCGCAGATGGTGAGTACAGGGCAGCTGCAGAATCTCTGCGTGCACCCACGGCTTCTCTCAGGTCTGGAGGTGCTGAATCCAACACGTAACGCCTCTCGATCGTGAGCACATAGCCTTACCATCTCCCTCAGCTTCTCTAGATTAAAATATAGAGTAGCGGATTCTGCGGGTGCTTTAGAAAAGAATAGGCAGGTTATCTCCAGCCTATCCTTTTCTAAAGCGCCTGCAGAATCTGCTAATCTTTATTGTCATTCCTGTGATCCACACCTACTTGGTGAGCGGAGCGGTGCCTCTGGAATTTGGATAGTGTCTGAGTGCAAGACCTGTGTGGGAGAAAATGGTAGTGGATCTGCGGTGACGTCGCCACCTTGTGACGACTCACGTGACCGGCTGGAGCCCGAACCCGGAAGCGAGAGTGACATTTGGTGCACGAGAGCACTGAAGGCCTCTTCACTGTGGTTATGCCGGCGGCATAACCATACAAGGTGAGTCAATAAGCCCACATTAGCTCCTCCACTAGACCACCGGGTAACACACCCCTTCTTTTTCCTTTTGTTTTTTAGCTTCTCCAGATTGACTCATATACACAAAGTGTCTCCTCTCCTTCCCTGCAAACCCAGTCATATGGTTTTTCCAGGTAACCTGAATGCCCTATATGGAAACGTGGGCTGCTTCATTAAAAGGGTTGTTCACAACTAGGACAATCATTTATTATTCCACATCTCTCCCCAGGAAAATAAAAATGCCTATGATACACCCCCAGGCTATGGGGTACTCGGGAACCGGGCTGGTGCTGTCTCTCTGGGGGATCATGGTAGTCGTGACCCGGTCCCGTGGCCTGGACTCAGTCCAAAAAGGGGTATTTACAGGGATTTGTCGTGATGCCACCCGGAGTATTTGGTTAGTGGAACCACCGCTGCCGTATTCCTGTTGGGGACGGTGGTACGGAGGCAGCGTGGATGGTAAGCCCTCCTTGAGTAGGGCTGAGGGTCCCCAGGGCAGGAGTAGTAGTGATGGATGGGCCTGCTGAGGGATTGTACTGGGTGTAGGGCACTTATTTAAAACTGCAGCTCTCCGCAGTGCTATTAGTCCTGGAGCTAGTTGTCCTGGTATGCAGCGCTAGAAAGGAACAGTCTTAGGCGGGGATGAGCTTACTGGGTACTTTACTTGGTCTTTCAACAGCAGGTTACACAGTTTACAGTCCTTTTTAGTCACACTTAAACACTTCAGCACTGCTCTGGGCTACTAGACTGTGCAGCTCAGGTGGCTCCAGTGTCCCAGGTATGGCTGTGGGATCACCAGGCTCCCTCTATCTGTCACTGTTTCAGCTCAGGGTTCCTCCAGTCAGCTAAGGTGTGTGCGGCTGCCGGGCCCTTATCCTCCCACCTTCCTTCAGCTGTGGGGTCTCTTCTTGCGGCTGTAATCTCCCTCTCCTCCGGCTGTGGAGCGAGCTTTCTCTCCCAGGGTCTGTGCCTCTCAGGATTTTTTTCATTCTCCAGAGAACCACTCCTCCTGGGAATAACTAACTGCTTTCAGCTTGGGGTTCTTCTTCTACTGACCCTACGGTACTGTCTCCGTCTGCTCTCTCTCACTGTTCTGACTCCTCCTGCTCTAACTGTGTGTTACCGGGTTTTTCTAGTGTTGGTCTCTCCACCCACTTTGTCAATGCTACTCTACGCTCCACTCACTACTCTTTACACCTGTCACCCCTTGCCCAACCTAGAGTCCTAGGCGTAGGGTCGGGTGTGTGCATCTGTGTGGATATTTTGTCAACCGTCTTGCCTTACCTGGCTGCACTTCCCTTTGTGGCCACCTGGTCGCTGGGGCGCAACACCTATATTCACCTCCCATGCTGGCACCTTTCCAGCGGTGTTTGTAATCACATTCACGTGGCCTTCAGATACCGTTGCAATTAAAAGGAAGTGAGCAGAAGCCGTAGCTGGTGATTGACTCATTTTAACTCAACTCATTTATCCGAAGGCGGGGAGGGAGAAGCCGGTGGTGAATAGATGCCAGGCTCGTGTGACAGCATCATGTCATATAAAACCTGTGAATACAATTACCAACACTGCTGAAAACGGTGGCAGCATGGGAGGTGAGTATAGAATTTTCTATTTTACCTAGGGGAGATGTGTGGAATCAGAAGGGGTTGTCCCTTTAGTAGGTTACCCTTTTAACACGTAAAGGGAATCTGTCAGGTCAAAAATCCATATGTAACTGATATAATTTTGTAATTCCTCTGGTGAAGCTCTTTCTATTCATGTATTTCTTTTATTTATATCCTGTGTAAACTGCAAATAAAAAGATTCATTCTGTCTGTCAATCACAGTGAGGATCATGTAGTGACATCGCTACATTACCTCCCTCAGGGTCCTCCCACTGTCCCAGGGCCTACATGTTTGTGTGTGTTTCGGGCTTGACTGCACCATCCCAGCACCTGGAGAACAGGGGCACCACACCTCTTAACCGCAGAAGCACAGTACCTCTGGTGGCAGTTTACCTGGAGGGGCGCCACACATACCAAGGGCATATTCAGAATGTCTTACCATTATGGATAACACATGCTGTGTTGTACTTTGTAGAACCAGGCCCTGCCCAGCAGCTCGCCTGAGATCTAGGGGTGTCCCATAAGACAACAGGAGGCTGAGCTGCCAACCGCAAGATGGCTGCTCCCATGAACTGTGAATCTCTCATATCCACTGGTGTAACTTCAAGCTCATGGACACAGATGAGAAAGCTCCAATGGTGCACCTAATTATTTCACATCTTTAATAGCATTAGTCTTTTTCTATAGGTCAAAGGGACTATTGGGGCCCCCCTAGGGTCCAGGGCCTGGGTGCAATTGCAACCAATGCACCTATTATAGTTATGCCCCTGCTCATACCATAATTCCTCTATTCACAGCCATCATTTTTCCATATATACACGCAATCTCCTTACTCCTTATGATATATCCTAATATATGTGAAGGTGATAGGTCCTCTTTAATCATAAATTAACTGAAAGCAATCAGAGATCCAGACAAAGAGGAGAAACGAGAACAATATAATTAAACTATATTCACATAGAAGTAAAAAAAACCTGAAATGTCCGAAAACACGTTGAAGTGGTCGTGTCCTGATGATGCAGTTCAGAGGAGGACATATCATTGGTGCAGCATGTACAGCCGCACAGGGGCCCATGGTGTAAAGGGGCCCTTGACCATCTACAGAGCAGTAAGGGCCGCTTTACACACACCAACTTCTGTGTCCAACTTCTGAACAGATCTCTGGTTGCAGTGAAATCATGGATACATTGCTCCATGTTGTACACAGCCACAAAATAGAACAATGTGTCCATGATTTCACTGCAACCAGAGATCTGTTCAGAGGTTGGACACAGACATTGGTGTGTGTAAAGCGGCCCTAAGGAGGTTCTGTCATAGCAGAACTAGTGGACTGCAAAGGGCCCATAATGTGTCCTTGCACAGGGGCCCTATTCTGTCTGTGTCTGCCAGTGATACAATTAGGTTTAGGATTCTACAGGAATTCCTGCTCTGCATTGGGTGGTCTTCACTGCAGTCATGGGGTCTCTGACGTTTAGCTGACCTCCTAGAAAAGGCTGGAACTAAAGGAAATAGAAAGTGAAAGTGTCCAGCAGCCTCACCGTGTGCAGCCAGATCAGGTCTGCTTTGTGAATCAGACAATGGAGAGATCCTGATTTGTTTTTTTCCATGAAGACGAACGAGTCCGATCATTTCAGGGAATCACATTCCGGGGACAATGAGAAATGACCGGAGCGATCTGTGAATTAGGAACCGTCTATAATGAAGGCCATGACAGGATCCCTCTGCCTCCTCCTCCTCCTCCTCCTCCTCGCTCTCTCAGGTCAGTGCTTCTCCTTCCCTTTATACACATGAAGGTTTACAAGAATAAGGGTACCGTTACACGTCGCAACATTGCATGCAATGTCACTGGCAATGTACTGGTTGCAGTGAAATCATGGACACATTGTTCCATTTGTACACAGCCACAAAATAGAACAATGTGTCCATGATTTCACTGCAACCAGCAAATTGCCTGTGAAATTGCCTAAACCCCAATAATTTATCTCCTAGCAGATGTGTTCGGATCACATTTCCTCTCTGCATTACTCGGATTCTTTATACGATTATTGATCCCGAGGGTATTGTAGTATTTGCCTTCCTAATATGCCAAGAACTACTGTATAATAAGATGTAAGTGATGGTTTGGGAGTAATTTCCTCTTATTGATTTTGAGGCTGACGGAAGCTGCTTAAATGTGGCACGGGAGTTTCTCAACTTCCTTAGTGAAGTGCAAATTTGCATATTTGCATATATCTGAGAGGAGGGAAGTGGCTTACAATATCCTCACCTACTTCGCTCTCTCCATAAGGTTGATAGCAATTTCCCAGACGTTACCTATCCTGTAATTTGTAGCCGTAGATCAAGGGGCCCCAATCTGTGGCTTGAGAGCCCTTGATGTGTGGCTTGCGACTGTCTGCCAGCTAGGTGCATAAGCACCATGTCTAGCACACAGCTATGAAGAGCAGGCCTCCAGATGGTGTCTTCTGTTAGTAACCCTGTACAGGAGGGCAGATCTGAATAAGGGGTAAGGTAGGAACTCCTAGATTTTAGTATACTGCATCTGTGTGATTTCTATGGAAACGTTTGTAATAATAATCTAATATTTATTCATTTATATAGCACTATTAATTCCATAGCACTTTACATACATGAGTAATGCTGTCTCTCTTGGAGCTCACAATCTAAACATCCTATGAGTATGTCTTTACAATGTGGGAGGAAACCAGAGTGCCCGGAGGAAACCCACGCAAGCACGGGGAGAACATACAAACTCCTTGCAGATGTTGTCCTTAGTGTCCTTGGTGGGAATTGAACCCAGGACTTCAAGACCCCAGTGCTGCAAAGGCTGCAGTGCTAACCACTTGAGCCACCGTTTGTCTGTCACTACACCGGTAATAGGGGCTCGGGGAGTCACTACTGTGAGGATGATGAGAGCTGGATGTGGCTCGTGACCCTCCCTCAGAGCTGAATGTGGCTCACAAACCTCTTTTAGAACTGAATGTGGCTCATGACCCTTCCTCAATTGGTCATCAGCCAATGTGTACAAGTACAGGAACAAGGTACTGCTAAGTGTATGGAGGGTGTAAACAGATGATACAAGAGAGCAGATAGTGAGGAAAAATTAGGAAGGGAGAACAGGGAATAATTGATAGGCCAGTCTAAAGCAATACATTTTTAGGGCCCACTTACAGAAGTGTGGCTACTGGAAACAACTGAATTGTCCGGGGTAGTGCATTCCAGAGAACTGCTGCAGCCTTCAAAATGTTATAAATAATAGAAACACAAACCACATAAACAAATAATAACACAACGTTCAAAATGTAAGCCTTGCAATATGACTAAGGATGAAAGCCAAATCAGAATCTAAAATTTCAGGCACAGGGTTTTGGGACACTGCCCCTCATCAGTGAAAAGCAAGATATCTGATTTGGCCAGATGAGAGCTTTCTGACTGAGGTATAGCAGGTAATCTTCCACCTTGCGGACAGTGACCTGATATGCCAGTATAAGGAGGTTTGTATGCCAGGGCATATAAATGCTGCTCTGAGAAATTAAATACACTATCTCAGAAATTGAGTTTCTATTTTGGCTTTTATCCTAAGTCAAATGGCAAGGCTCGTTAAAGGGTCCATATTGACTTTTAGGGCTGCTGCTTCCAATAGTTGGTGCTAGAATTCAAGTCCTTTTCCTGCCTGAAGAGACAAGATTCTGATCTGTTATGTAACCCAATATTTACCCAACAATGTTTTACAGGCAGTCTACATAATAATTCAATGAATTATGCAAACAGTATCTGCACACCCTCCGCCGGGCCTTAATACATATTACAGAAGGTCTTTGTGAGACGTTTTATGGGCGTTACGGGATATATAGGAGTCTTGAGAGTGGAGAATACCATTACTGGATAGAACACAATCATCATATTAGTTGTTTCTGTTGACTGTAATGTACTTGCAGTCAAAATTAATGGAAACCTTGACATAGGCCAAAACAGTGCTCCTGTGAGGATAGACTGAGACTGAGACGATCCTGGCCGGTACACCATGAAAACACTAACATTTCCAATCATTGTATAAAGGTGAAAGAGGACTAAAAAGCAGGGCTATGGAGTCAGTAAGCCAAACATCTAACTCTGATCCTGTGTCACGCTGGGTGTAGGGAGACACTCAGCACTGGACGATGACAGGGGAGGGGGGAAGATGGTGACCCCCTAGATTAACTAGCGCTTACACCTGGCTCCCCTAATGTCCCTATACAGTTTCTGCAACTGTCACCGCCAGGAACCTATTCCCTGACTGTCCCTGGACTACCACTACACAGGGATCAGTGCAGGTGATCACTAGTCAGCCCAGCTAGCAACTACAGAAACACACAAGGGAACAACAAAGAGGGAAGAGATGAGATACACTTAGCTTGAGCAGATCCAAGGATCAAACCAACAGACTCCAGGAAACATTGCTTTGAGTTAGGATGCAACCAGGGTCACCTGAGCAGCTATCACCAGCAGTGCATCCTGGGAGTCCAGGGGATTATATACCCAGCTTAAGGTAAGGGATCTGCTGGGTCCTAGTGACCTCGAGCTTTCACTAAAAGGAAAATGCCTCTCAAAGCGACAGACATTTTATTAGGATTTGGACTGTTTGGCCAAACGCTGGGACCTTCTGTGAGTGGCCTCTACAGTCTCATCTGTGCCTCCTAGCACACCCTTGACAATCTGACTCCTCAATTTCCCTGAATCTTACTCCGACTCCAGCAAAATGGACACTGACACCGACTCCAACTCCACAACCATGGCTGGGAAGTCAGTAAGCCAAACATCCGACTCTGACTACTCAATTTTCCTGAATCCAACTCCACCAATATTTACACTGACTCCGACTCTAGAGCCCTGATAAAAGGTTTCTCTATCTAATGTCCAATTAATGGCATTGTTGTGTGTTTCCATAAATTCATCAATAATTGACTGTATCTGTTATTGTCCACAGTGTCGTCACTGGAGCTGACCGGACCCTCCAAAAATGCCGCCAGGCTGGGATCTGATGACAGGCTTTCTTGTCAATTCACAGTAGATGGATCTCCTATAGATCTCAATCATCTCACAATATTCTGGTACTTCCTAGATAAGGAAATCCTGATCTATAATAAAACTGTGATGACGACATCTCCTAGATATTCCCTGAGCTCAGAAGAATTACTATCCGGTATAGCTAATCTGACTATTTCTAATATACGAATATCTGATGGAGGAAGATACAAGTGTTCAGTGATCTACGGCTCGGAGAGGAAGGAGAAGCGGATCTGGATGGACGTTGGAGGTGAGTCAGCGATTACCAAGATGAATCTGAACTAACTGCATTCATCCAATTTAGTATAATTGTTTTTTAGTCATATAACACATCAAAATGGCATCATAAAAACTTTTGCATTCTTCTAATATTTTAGTCCCATGGTCCTTTACATGAGGTCTTCCCTCCCGGGTCAGTTTTGTTTTGTATTTTTGCTTCTCTCTTTTTGTTCCCCCAAAAGTTACCGTATATACTCGTGTATAAGCCAACTTTTTCAGCCCAAAAATTGGTCTGAAAAGTCCCCCCCTCGGCTTGTTCACGAGTCATATACTTGTGTGAAGTGGGGGCTGTGTCCGGGAGCAAGGAGGAGGCTGGAGGAGGTGGGGGAAGGCCGTAATATGAGCGGCTCGTGACGTGGAGCCGCTCATAACTTATTCATGATATGCACTGCATCGCCCGCCCATCTGCGGGGGAGCAGTGCATATCCCATTACAGGCTCCCCATAACAGTATGGCGCCCCCGCCACAGTAAGGCCTCCCCATGCTGCCGCTGCTCAGTGTACAATACATAGTGTTATTAGCTCTCACACGGCCGGCGGATCGCTCCTGGCTTGCATCCTCCCTGCGTGTCATGTGACCGGCCGGTGACGTCATCGAGGTGAGCCCCAGTCACATGACAAGAAGCAGGGAGGAGGGAGGATGCACAGCCAGAAGCGATCTGCCGGCCGGGTGAGAGCTAATAACACTGTATTTATTGTACAGTAAGCAGCGGCAGCATGGGCGATGCTGTACACACTCTTCTGGGGGGGGAGCCCCTGTACACACTCTGCTGGGGTGGGGGAGCCCTTGTACACACTCTGCTAGGGGGGGGAGCCCCTGTATACACTCTGCTGGGGGGGAGCCCCTGTATACACTCTGCTGGGGGGGAGCCCCTGTATACACTCTGCTGGGGGGGAGCCCCTGTATACACTCTGGTGGGGGGGAGCCCCTGTATACACTCTGCTGGGGGGAGCCCCTGTATACACTCTGCTGGGGGGGAGCCCCTGTATACACTCTGCTGGGGGGAGCCCCTGTATACACTCTGCTGGGGGGAGCCCCTGTATACACTCTGCTGGGGGGGAGCTCCTGTATACACTCTGCTGGGGGGGAGCCCCTGTATACACTCTGCTGGGGAGCCTGTATACACTCTGCTGGGGAGCCTGTATACACTCTGCTGGGGAGCCTGTATACACTGTGCTGGGGAGCCCTGTATACACTGTGCTGGGAGCTGTATACCACACTGCTGGGGGCTGTAAACCTGTGCTGAAGGCTGTATACCACACTGCTGAGGACTGTATACTTGTGCTGGAGTCCACCCTCAGCTTATACAACGAGTCAATAAGTTTTCCCAGTTTTTGGGGGCAAAAGTAGGGGGGTCGGCTTATACACGGGTCGGCTTATATACACGAGTATATACGGTAGTTTTTTCCAGGGGTTACTTTTCCAAGTCAAGTACCTTCCCACCTCTGCTTGTGTGTCGGTCGTAATGGCCAGGTTACTCAGCAGCTGAGCCAAAGATCAGTTCATGGTAGCCGTGCCCAGCAGCTGAGGTCCTAACCGCAAATATAAAGGGTGGAATATTAGGGATAAAGTTTAATTTATGACACCAGTTGGGATAATCACCCGGATGTGGCTGACACTGCAGATGATTCCTGGGAGATAGGTGGTAGTAAGCAGTGCAGATAGTTAATCCTTCCCAACCAGGGCTGGCTCCCCGGGCAATGAGGGTAGTGATGATAGGTGTAGTGCAGGAGGGAGACAGCTGGATACAGTCTCTTGCTTTACCTTTGTACTTTAATTTTGTACCGTGTCCAGGGTAGTACAACCACCACAGGCATGTGGTCCGGCCGGTCTGATGATAATGTGCTGGCTTAGTATATTGGCCTTCCTGCTGACTTGTCCTGAGCTTTAATGTTTCTTGGTGTATGTAGCCTTCCAATACTCCCACTTGTTCGGTAAAAAGAGTGATTCTTCACAGAGCAGCAAGCATGTGTCTAACTAAAATGGCTGCAGTATGATTACATGGGGAAGAAGGAAGGAGTAAACTGACATTACAGAGGTACAGGGAGAGAGAAGGCACAAAATACAGAGGCAAGCTTCTGACTAGCAAGCGAGAAAATGCAATACACAGCACAAAAAAAAAAAGATTAATTCCCAATCATGGCACATGACAACTTTTATCTTGCTATTTTCCTCTAGTCCTCCTCTTTCTAGGACCACCTGAATCAGTTGCAGACAGACAAATCAATGTTGGTGGTCTACGTGAACCACTTGTGGGGCACCAGAAGTCCTCAACCATTAGGGCCCATCAAGTAGATCCAATACTTATTTTTTCCTATGATCGAGCCTCTAGTTTCATGTTCTATCAATGTAAGTAGAAAAGCTGGGCACCACTCACTCACGGACACAGAAATCGTTGGCTAAATCATCATCGACACACCGGGGCACAGAACGGGCGGTGCTCTCCTCCACAACGAAGTTACACTCTGTAAAATATCATGAAGGCAAAAGAAATGAATAGGCACTTACCATAAGTTTGATCTTCAGAGTTATTTAACCCATTTGATCCAGAGATGTCCAAAGACAAAGGGGGATTTGGAGATACAGGATGGTGGCAAGCCGTTTCGCAACCATTTCAACGGGTCCTAACCAGAGGATCCGTTGAAGCACCAGTCAGGTGCGAAACGGCTTGCCACCATCCTGTGTCTCCAAATCCCCCTCCCCACTGCCGATATCTTTGGACATCTCTGGATGAAATGGGTTAAATAACCCTGAAGATCAAACTTATGGTGGTTGCCTATTCATTTCTTCTGCTTTCATGATGTTTCTTGTTATATACTCATAGTAAGGATTCTGCTAATGTATTCAGCTATGTATAATGATAAGGGCATATATAAACTTGTGATTTAACAAGACTAGCGTGTTTATGCCATGTATATGATATCAGAGCCACGGGAAGCACTTGTAAGACCTGGGAGGAGGCACGAACCAGGCCCAAGATGGTGCTGGCTTGCAACTATAAGTTCTGTCTGTGCTGGAATCACCTTGGATTTTGATAGTAGAAAACAGAGGTAGACCTAGGCTGTTGGTTACAAATTTGGCTCAGGATCTTTGTTAGACTTGTGGTAGACTATGACATGAAATAAACTCAATACTCCATCTTTTCAACCAAACTATCAACCATCCACCATTTTAGCATCACTCTTCACATACAGTCACATATGTCAATACATTAATGATGTTTTGTTCTTGCATTTATCAGCTCCTCCTCAGGTGACCATAACAAATAAGTTGATTGCAATAAATGAAAAGAGTGTCCTGCGCTGCTCCGCCACTGGATTCTACCCTATAGATATTGAAGTTAAATGGTTCAAGGGCTCAGAGAGGCTGAGTGATGTTTCCGAGGTTCAACCCCAGAAGAATCCGGACAGAACCTACAGTGTGAACAGCACCGTGACCATCACACCCACCGAGGAGGACCGAGAGCAGAACTTCTCATGTAGAGTCCGACATTTTTATCTGACTGATCCTCTCCAGGTAGACTTCCAGCTGGTGTATCAGGGTAAGATACTATTACCATTACCATATCTTTCTTCATATATCAATGCCGGATATTTTATTGACCTTGTTTGTGTTGGGGCGCCCTGCAGAATTAGAAGTCACAAATATCTGCAAATATCTGTAAACTGTGTTGATTTGGGAAATCAGCTCTTGAGCCATTTTAATACATGCACATGTGATCAGTGCAAAGGGCTATTGTAAAGTGTAGTGGTTAGCAGCCCCTATAGGAGAACAAGTGAGCCCAGGAGGACCAATACCGTGTTTCCCCGAAAGTAGGGCGCCCCCGAAAGTAAGGCATGGTGCCGGTTTTAGGGGGGTCGGGTAATGTAAGACATACGCCAAAAGTAAGACACTGTCTTACTTTCGGGGGCGCCCTACTGGTATATACAGCTGCAGCCCCCCCCATGAGTATACAGGCTCCCCCCCCCCCGCGCTGCCGCCAACCTGTAAAGTAAAATATCATTCTACTTATCCCCGCTGCTGTCCCGCCGCCATCACGCTCTTCCGTCTTCATCCGGCTTTATCCAACTTCCTTCTCCGGCGCACAGACTGACGTCATTGTCTGTGCGCCGGAGATGGAAGACAGATGAAGGCGAAGGAGCGTGACGGCAGCGGGACACCAGCGGGACACCGGCGGGGATAAGTAGAATGCTATTTTACTTTACAGGTTGGCGGCAGCGTGGGGGCGGGGGGGTGCCTGTATACTCATGGGGTGGGGGCTGCAGCTGTATACACCACTGGGGGCTGCAGCTGTGTACACACTGGGGCTGCAGCTGTGTACACACTGGGGGCTGCAGCTGTGTACACACTGGGGGCTGCAGCTGTATACACCACTGGGGGCTGCAGCTGTATACACCACTGGGGCCTGTATATACCACTGGGGAGGTTGCTGTATACCACACTGCTGGGGGCTGTATTTTATGGTTAAAACAAAAATCGACATTTATTTTCCCAAAATAAGACATACCCCGAAAGTAAGACATAGTGGGACTTTTCGGGGTAAAAAAAATGTAAGACAGTGTCTTACTTTCGGGGAAACACGGTAGTACTCTCACTGGATTCCGCAGTGCTGGAGAGAAAGGAGGCCTGCCAGAGCCTTTACTGTAGTCACTGCTGTTACACAGCAGGATCTGTGGAGCCACATGAGGCATAATGTCCTTTGAAGTCTCAGTAGTGCACAACTACCAGACAATGACAGAGATCAGTTGGGAAACAGTGAGGGTGTGTGGAGCGAGCTGTCTTGAGGAGATCCTGAGTTGTCAGCAGTGGAAAGCAAGCTGAAGTACCTTCCTGTAAGCCTGAGGTACCATGGATGCCAAGGTCCAGGCTTAGAAGAGAATTTTAAGGGCGTGGTGTAGTGCCATAACCAGCAGGAGGGAGAAGAGCTGTGACACACTACCAGAAATGCAGCTGAATTCCTCACACCATCAGAGGGTGCAACCCTGTATGTTGTACTGTTAAGCCATAATAACACCATCATCATAAACTGCTCAGTAAACTTGAGTCTAATACTGTTTCACCTGAAGTCTGGATATTATTTATTCAGAGCAGCTGATCTTGCATCCCCATCCACAACTTTGACCTCTTATTATTTTGTTGAGGGTGGCTTGCCAGCTGCAGCGACCACTATGACTGTTGGCCGCCATTGCACCCCGGCTCAGAGGTCGACCCAGACACTATTTTTTTTTACCAGTTTTCCAAATTACTTCTTCCAGACTCTGATTTTTAGGATCATTCCAGTTAAACAAAACATATTCATCTTAGATATTTATTACATTTCCACAAGACTTGCCATGAATGATTAATAGGTAGTACTGTCACCTATGGAACCATCACATAACAAACAAAAAGGCAAAAAGAGGCATCATGTCTCTTATTGCCACACCGGGAAATACAACTCCCAGCGTGCGGCGCAACACAATGGGTAACCATGCGAATGTAAAGGAGAGGAAGACCTTAAAGGTAGGGAGAGGGAAGATGGGTCCTGGCACTGTATACTGAGCACCCCTAACATTCCTGTACGGGTCCTTCCACTCCGTCGCCCTCACGTGTCTATTCCCTGGCTAGCCCTCCACTCAACCTGGGTAGTGCAAAGGCAGGTGAGAGTGCTATTCTACACCACTACTGCAATAAGACACGAGGGAAGGAAGACAAAGGGATAAGATAATATAATATATAACTCCAACACCACGGTTGCACAAAACTCAATGGCTGCAAACGACACCACACCAGACTCTTCCAGTGACTTGCTCACTCCAAGGTGGTCATCATAGAAATGATTCTCTATAGCCGGCGTCATGTGATGGAACATGTGACTATTTAAGGTGGAGGGGAGTAGTCACAAACAAGCATCAACTGAGATCGGAGTAGCAAGGAAAAACTAGAAAGGAAAGAGGCCTTAACCATTGCTCCACCAAAGGAAAGCAAATACATTTGAAAACCAAGCGTCTCGCTTCACTGTGCCTGAGCACCTACCTGGACTTCATGTGGTGAGCTGAACATTTCTCTTGCTTTCTTTTTTAATTAAAAGTTACAAGTCTTTTTCATATTGTTATTACTGATGAGCGAGCACTACAAAGTCAGGTGCTCAGTACTCATAACGCGACTTAAGTATCGAGTATAAAGGAATTCAGTGGGGAACTTGAACAGAAGAAGAGAAAAATGCTTGGGCTCCCCATTGACTTCTATTATACTTAGGTATTCGAGTTGTGTCCATCTGAGCATCAACTGCTAGTTACGAGTACCGAGCACCCTAAGGGTACCTTTACACGCCGCTACTGGCGGGTGGATACAACCAGCTACATGCTACAAATGTAGCTTGTAGCGGCAATGTACCCCGTAGTAGCGGCGTGTGAAGACGGTAGGCGACACCCGGCAACAGATACATCTGTTTCCGAGCACTGCCCGGAAACAGGTGGCTACCCAGGCGATTGTAGCGAGCTGTATCGGCGTGTAAAGAAGGAACAGAAGGGTTGTTTCGACACCAGGCGATGTACCTGGTATGTACCTGGTATGTAGCTGGGGCGTGACACAGCCTCTGGGATACCGCCCCCCTTCAGCGATCATTGGTGGAAGCTCCTGCGTTACGATTGGTAGTCGCTGCACAGGGCAGCATATTTAAGGAGCTGCCCAGTCACACTACACAATTGCTCGAGCATCATGTATGAAACAGCCTCCTGCAATGCCTGCCCAATCATGATGTTCTTGCTTTGTCCTATCAGCGTACGGATGTCTCGTAATCCACAATTGGGGCACGCCTATGTGTTGTCCCTGCTGCACCAGGTCCGCCCATATTAGCTTGTTGTAGCGGTGTGCAAATGAGGTAAGGTAAGCTACAGATGGCTACTTGAGGCACCCGGCGGTGTATCCGGGGATAGATGTCACGTAGCGTAGCGCACCTTGTGGCGGCGTGTAAAGATGGTGCGTTTACCGTTTGTAACCGTTTGTGCGTGCTCGTGCACGTGAAGAAGCCGGTTGTATCCACCCGCCAGTAGCGGCGTGTAAAGGTACCCTAACATGTTAGTGCTCACTCATCACTAATTGTTAAGTAATTTAAATGGGGCTTAGATTTGATAAAAAGAGAGGCGCGGGCAAAGTAGAATTCAAATTTGAGGTGACAGAGCCATTATAGTCTATAAATGCTATTACTATGTGTTCAAAGATATCAAGTATCACATGAAGCAATAGGATGAAACTAAAGGGAAGGAGATACAGGTTAGACATCAGGAAAAACTTTTTAACAGTGAGGGTAATCAACGAGTAGAACTGGCTGCCATGGGAGGTAGTGAGCTCTACATCAATGGAAATTTTCAAGGAGAAGCTGGATAAACATTTAGCCAGGATAATTTAGGGGACATGCACTATCAGGGTGTTGGGCCCGATGGCCCTTGAGGTCCCGCCCAACTCTACCATTCTGTGAGTCATTATGGCTTTTTGACCAGAATATGCAAAAAATTGTTAATGACAGTTTGGCCATTAAGAGCAAACAAATAACTTTAAACAAAGGATTACATAACAAAAAGTAAAAGAAATATTTACAAAACTTCTTTTTGCCGTTTCGGACTTTCCCGCTATTAAAATGTAATGGTTTATCGATAAATTCTACCACCATTTTTTGATATTCTGGGATCCAATTACCAAGACCTTTACGTTCCTTTGAATAAAGTTCCCGAACCATATGCCAACCTTAAAAATCCCATTGATGGTGACTCTGGAGAAGTCTCCTCTCTATCGTTCTGTTCTTCTTCCTTTTCTACAGACAGAAGCTCGGCCGGGATCATCGCTGCCTGTTCTGTCCTTGTGGTTATAATTATTGTGATAATTATTATCGCTGCTGTTCTGTGGAGGAGACGAAAACCAAAGAGAAAAGGTAAAGTAGAGGGAATATTATTACTTCCAGTTGAATCTGTGTGTTTATATTAAACACATGGAAATCTATACTGCAATGTTAATTCCCTGTTTGATGCTGTTTTATAATTTTATGCTTTCTTGACAGATATCGGACCTTTTATACTAGGAGACATTGCGGCTCCTCCTAGGCTGATTGATGGAGAGGAGGCCGTCCTGCACTGCCCAGTAGATAACGCCCCCGAGGATCTGTGTGTGACTTGGCTGATAAGAAGAGATGGACAGGAGCAGGAGATCCAGACGTCTCAGATAGGAGGACATTCAGAAGAGACGGAGAGTTTACTGGATACATCCTATGTGATCACATCACAGCGGAAGGGACGTCAGTATTCATCATCACTGAGCTTCATACCCCATATGGAGAGGCATAAAGATGTCAGCTTCATTTGCAGAGGAGTCTCCAGTCACCATAAGGATGAGAAGACGTTTGACTGCTGGATGATATATGGTAAGTTATTTCTTTTATATGACCAGACATTCACAGTTACCATGTTCCTATTCAGAGTGTTAAAAGACCTGGCTAAAGACCCATTTCCAATATAAAATACTTCAAGAGTCTTTCACTACAGAAAATAAGATGTACAGTGCATCCATAACAATGAATCTATATTATCTCTTCAGACTCAATAAAGGGACATAAATAAAATGTTTACCAGTAGTGGTGGGCGAACCTGCCAATGTTCAGGTTCGGCGGACTCGCCCAGACTTTTTTTAAAGTCCAGGTTTGGGGCCAAACATGACTCAAACTTGAGTCCGAACTCCAAACTTGGACTTTAAAGTTATGGGACGGGGTGGGGTGCTGTAAAAGAAAGCACATAGTTATTAAGCATCATCATCATACATACCAGCATCCCACCATCCTGCTGCGTCTACTTCTGGGGCCGCTCATTAAGGCATGGTGATCTAATTACAGCACTGGATGCAGCATGTCTGCAGCATGCAGGCAAGGGGTCACCCAGCACTTGAGCAGCCCTGTACCCCGAGATAATACACTTAGAAAACTTACATGCTCCAGCCACATAGGAGGTGGCTAGAGGCTGCAGCCAAGGGCAGATTCACACCCCCTGCCTGTGTAATCTGCCCACCGCTGCCAATCATTCTCTCCTTGTCTGCAGCATTTAAACAGAGGGTTTTTTTCTCTCTGTTTAGCCCCGCCCCTCAGGGGGCGGGACTAAACGGACTTTCTGGGAGAGAGAAAAAAAAACTCTGTTTAAATGCTGCAGACAAGGAGAGAATGATTGGCAGCGGTGGGCAGATTACACAGGCAGGGGGTGTGAATCTGCCCTTGGCTCCAGCCTCCGGCCACCTCCTTAGTGGCTGGAGCATGTAAGTTTTCTAAGTGTATTATCTCGGGGTACAGGGCTGCTCAAGTGCTGGGTGACCCCTTGTCTGCATGCTGCAGACATGCTGCATCCAGTGCTGTAATTAGATCACCATGCCTGGTTTGGTGACAGGTCCTCTTTAATGCCAGCTTTGTATTGTCAGCTGGCACTAAGCCCAAAATTCATGGTGTCAGGTCCATATTAGACATGGCCACCATGAATGTCTAGTAAACACTGAAAGAAAACACTGAGAGAATACATACCGTATATACTCGCGTATAAGCCGAGTTTTTCAGGCCAAAAATTGGGCTGAAAAGTTACCCCCTCGGCTTATACGCAAGTCACTACACGGGCGCCCCCTCCCCCAGAGGTATACAGGCCCCCCATCAGTATACAGGCCCCCCCATGCTCCGTAAACCTGTTAAGGAAGATGATTATACTTATCACTGTCCCGCTGCCGTCTCCGCTCTGCATCGGCTCCTCCATCTGCATCGCGCTCCTCCATCTTCCGGCTTCTTGTCGGCGCCGACAATGACGTCATTGTCGGCTCAGAACACAGGAAGTCGGAAGCCGGTGAATGAAGATGGAGGAGCACGATGCAGATGGAGGAGCGCGATGCAGAGCGGGGACGGCAGCGGGACAGTGATAAGTATAATCATCTTCCTTTACAGGTTTACGGAGCATGGGGGGGCCTGTATACCTCGGGCTGCTGCTGTATATACCCTGAAGCTGCTGCTGTATATACCATGGGGCTGCTGCTGTATATACCATGGGGCTGCTGCTGTATATACCATGGGGCTGCTGCTGCATATACCCTGGGGCTGCTGCTGTATATACCATGGGGCTGCTGCTGTATATACCCTCGGGCTGCTGCTGTATATACCACTGGGGCTGCTGCTGTATATACCATGGGGCTGCTGCTGTATATACCATGGGGCTGCTGCTGTATATACCATGGGGCTGCTGCTGTATATACCATGGGGCTGCTGCAGTATATACCTTGGGGCTGCTGCTGTATATACCATGGGGCTGCTATTGTATATACCATGGGGCTGCTGCTGTATATACCATGGGGCTGCTGCTGTATATACCCTGGGGCTGCTGCTGTATATACCATGGGGCTGCTGCTGTATATACCCTGGGGCTGCTGCTGTATATACCATAGGGCTGCTGCTGTGTATACCCTGGGGCTGCTGCTGTATATACCATGGGGCTGCTGCTGTATATACCATGGGGCTGCTGCTGTATATACCCTGGGGCTGCTGCTGTATATACCATGGGGCTGCTGCTGTATATACCCTGGGGCTGCTGCTGTATATACCCTGGGGCTGCTGCTGTATGTACCCTGGGAAGGCTGCTGTAACACTGCTGGGGCCTGTATATACCACTGGGGAGGCTGCTGTATACCACACTGCTGGGGGCTGTATACTACCACTGGGGAGGCCTGTATACCATCGGGGAGGCCTGTATACCACACTGCTGGGGGCTGTATACCTGTGCTGGGGTCCACCCTCGGCTTATACACGAGTCAATAGTTTTTCCCAGATTTTGGGGGCAAAAGTAGGGGGGTCGGCTTATACACGGGTCGGCTTATACACGAGTATATACGGTATTTTAATATAAATAAAGCACAAGACGACCCTGGTTTCCATGTTTAAGTAACAACAAAAACCCTCCCTCCGATGTAATCCACAGCGAACATCTTCAGCTCTGCTTCATCTCTGTGAGTAGATACATATCTGCCCATAGAGACAAGCAGACACACACTCACAGCTGGCCTGGTGAAAGATTATCTGAGTTCACACCTGAGCCACGTCAGGCATGAACTCAGATGACTCCACCATGATGGCACTGTGATCAGTGCCATAGTTGAGTGCGTATCTCACTCTCTTACAGCTACTCCTTCATACTGGGGTCATCTGAGTTCACGTCTGATGCAACTCGGGGTAAACTCAGATAACCTTTCACATGTCCAGCTGTTCAGTGTGTGCCTGCTATTCTCCTTGACCAGACGTGTAGTTATTTTTACAGTACAATGATGTCAGTCAATGGGTGAGGGGCCCAAAAGCCAATCAAAGTGTGTCTGTGATTGGCTGCTGGAGTAACCTCAAACCAGCCCATACATTCTACCATACTAGAATGTATGGGCTGATTCTAGATTACTCCAACAGCCAATCACAGATGCCCATTCTGTGTGACAGCGTCTGTGATAGGCTGTTGGGTACCTCTGCAATGAATATCCTGAAAGTTAATGAGTGGCCCCAGAAGTAGATGCGGTGTGATAGCGGGATGCCGGTAAGTATGATGATTTTTTATAACGTTATGCTTTATTTTACAGCCTCTGAACACAAACCCGAACTGTAAAATGGACTTCACAAAGAAGTCCGTGTTCGGTATCTGTACCCGGATACTAGGTGTTCGGTATGGACCCTGAAATTTACGGTTTAGGTTTGCTGATCACTATTCATTAGTTTTCTTGCAATAATCCACATAACACAGGAGACAGGTGGGCAGTGTCAGTAGCACAATGTTGTCGGCATTTAGTTTTGTAGGTATTTTTTATTGTATCAATTTCTATGGAAAGTATTTTTTAATAATACAAAAAGTCAAGTATCTTCTTGCTTAGATTATTTGGCTCCTAAGGCTCATTTTATGGCTCATTTTGCAGTAAAACCCAAACTGTCACAGCCACTAACCAGAAGACGAATGGAATCTGGAGGAATTAAGTATTTGCTTCATTTGGAGAAATTTTACCCTAAAATTATCAAGATTGCCTGGATTTGTGGGACAGAATTGATAGAAAAAGTCGAATTATCCACTGACTCCATATCAGAGAATCCTGACAGAACTTCCAATGTCTCCAGTGAGGTCGTTATTCCTGAGGATCTTCACAAGGATCCAGAATTCAGAGTAAAAGTGACTTGGAATCATGAATCTATGGAGAAACCAGAATCCCAGGAGCTGTCTATGAGAGACTCAGGTGAGAGGAGAGATATATGGGGTTATATAAGAATCCTGGAGCATCTATGAGAGACTCAGGTGAGAGGAGAGATATATGGGGTTATATAAGAATCCTGGAGCATCTATCAGAGACTCAGGTGAGAGGAGAGATATATGGGGTTATATAAGAATTCTGGAGTGTCTATCAGAGACTCAGCTGAGAGGAGAGATATATGGGTTATATAAGAATCCTGGAGCGTCTATCAGAGACTCAGGTGAGAGGAGAGATATATGGGGTTATATAAGAATCCTGGAGCGTCTATCAGAGACTCAGGTGAGAGGAGAGATATATGGGGTTATATAAGAATCCTGGAGCGTCTATCAGAGACTCAGGTGAGAGGAGAGATATATGGGGTTATATAAGAATCCTGGAGCGTCTATCAGAGACTCAGGTGAGAGGAGAGCTATATGGTGTTATATAAGAATCCTGGAGCGTCTATCAGAGACTCAGGTGAGAGGAGAGATATATGGGGTTATATAAGAATCCTGGAGCATCTATCAGAGACTCAGGTGAGAGGAGAGATATATGGGGTTATATAAGAATCCTGGAGCTGTCTATCAGAGACTCAGGTGAGAGGAGAGATATATGGGGTTATATAAGAATCCTGGAGCTGTCTATCAGAGACTCAGGTGAGAAGAGAGATATATGAGGTTATATAAGAATCCTGGAGCGTCTATCAGAGACTCAGCTGAGAGGAGAGATATATGGGGTTATATAAGAATCCTGGAGCATCTATCAGAGACTCAAGTGAGAGGAGAGATATATGGGTTATATAAGAATCCTGGAGCATCTATCAGAGACTCAGGTGAGAGGAGAGATATATGGGGTTATATAAGAATCCTGGAGCATCTATCAGAGACTCAGGTGAGAGGAGAGATATATGGAGTTATATAAGAATCCTGGAGCATCTATCAGAGACTCAGGTGAGAGGAGAGATATATGGGGTTATATAAGAATCCTGGAGCATCTATCAGAGGCTCAGGTAAGAGGAGAGATATATGGGTTATATAAGAATCCTGGAGCTGTCTATGAGAGACTCAGGTGAGAGGAGAGATATATGGGTTATATAAGAATCCTGGAGCATCTATCAGAGACTCAGGTGAGAGGAGAGATATATGGGGCTATATAAGAATCCTGGAGCTGTCTATCAGAGACTCAGGTGAGAGGAGAAATATATGGGGTTATATAAGAATCCTGGAGCTGTCTATCAGAGACTCAGGTGAGAGGAGAGATATATGGGGGTTATATAAGAATCCTGGAGCCGTCTATCAGAGACTCAGGTGAGAGGTGAGATATATGAGGTTATATAAGAATCCTGGAGCTGTCTATCAGAGACTCAGGTGAGAGGAGAGATATATGGGGTTACATAAGAATCCTGGAGCATCTATCAGAGACTCAGGTGAGAGGAGAGATATATGGGGTTATATAAGAATCCTGGAGCATCTATCAGAGACTCAGGTGAGAAGAGAGATATATGGGGTTATATAAGAATCTGAGCGCGGCGACCAATCAGCGACAGGCGCAGTCCGGCCGCGAATTGGCGCGAGATTTGAACCACGCATGCCACCGCTACTGTCAGGAGATCAGCGGCGCTAGCTTTGGGTCATCTCAGACGTCCGCAGCGACCCAGCCGGGAGATGACTGGCGCCAGCCGGTCATCTCGAGGCGGCTCACAGCGATGAGGGGTTCATATCCCCCACCAAGCCACGGCCCGCTTCGCTGATTGGTCACCGTCAGCCGCGGCGACCAATTAGCGAAGTGTGTTTTAAAACACGCGCAAGAGCGCTGATTGGTTGCTGCTGAGTGCGTCGACCAATCAGCGAAGCGGTGCAGTGGCCGTATCGAAATACCCATAACTTGGGTGTTCCAATATGTTGATCGGGGTACTACCGCTGCAAGCAGCCGGGAGATGACCGTAATCTCCCGGCTGCTCGCAGTGGTGGTACCCGACCACCATATTGGAATACCCAAGTTATGGGTATTCCGATATGGCCACTGCGCCGCTTCGCTGATTGGTCGCTGCACTCAACAGCAACCAATCAGCGCTCTTGGCGCATGATATGAATCCCGCGCCGCTGATTGGTCACCGCTGCTGGCTGAGCGCAGTGACCAATCAGCGGCGTGGGATTCATATCACCCGCCAAGCCGCGGCCCGCTTTGCTGATTGGTTGCCGCCAGCTGTGGCGACCAATCAGTGAACCGTGTTTTAAAACAGGCCCCAGGAGCGCTGATTGGTCGCCGCTGAGTGTGGCGACCAATCAGCGAAGTGGCCCGCGTCTTGGCGGGGAATATGAATCCCGCGCTGCTGATTGGTCACCGCAGTTGGCTGAGTGGTTAGCACTGTATGGTGCCTCGGTGGTTAGCACTGTATGGTGGCTCAGTGGTTAGCACTGTATGGTGGCTCAGTGGTTAGCACTGTATGGTGGCTCAGTGGTTAGCACTGTATGGTGGCTCGGTGGTTAGCACTGTATGGTGGCTCAGTGGTTAGCACTGTATGGTGGCTCAGTGTTTAGCACTGTATATGGTGGCTCAGTGGTTAGCACTGTATGGTGGCGCAGTGGTTAGCAATGTACAGTTAGGGCCAGAAATATTTGGACAGTGACACAAGTTTTGTTATTTTAGCTGTTTACAAAAACATGTTCAGAAATACAATTATATATATAATATGGGCTGAAAGTGCACACTCCCAGCTGCAATATGAGAGTTTCCACATCCAAATCGGAGAAAGGGTTTAGGAATCATAGCTCTGTAATGCATAGCCTCCTCTTTTTCAAGGGACCAAAAGTAATTGGACAATGGACTCTAAGGGCTGCAATTAACTCTGAAGGTGTCTCCCTCGTTAACCTGTAATCAATGAAGTAGTTAAAAGGTATGGGGTGGATTCCAGGTGTGTGGTTTTGCATTTGGAAGCTGTTGCTGTGACCAGACAACATGCGGTCAAAGGAACTCTCAATTGAGGTGAAGCAGAACATCCTGAGGCTGAAAAAAAAGAAAAAATCCATCAGAGAGATAGCAGACATGCTTGGAGTAGCAAAATCAACAGTTGGATACATTCTGAGAAAAAAGGAATTGACTGGTGAGCTTGGGAACTCTAAAAGGCCTGGGCGTCCACGGATGACAACAGTGCTGGATGATCGCCGCATACTTTATTTGGTGAAGAAGAACCCGTTCACAACATCAACTGAAGTCCAGAACACTCTCAGTGAAGTAGGTGTATCTGTCTCTAAGTCAACAGTAAAGAGAAGACTCCATGACAGTAAATACAAAGGGTTCACATCTAGATGCAAACCATTCATCAATTCCAAAAATAGACAGGCCAGAGTTACATTTGCTGAAAAACACCTCAAGAAGCCAGCTCAGTTCTGGAAAAGTATTCTATGGACAGATGAGACAAAGATCAACCTGTACCAGAATGATGGGAAGAAAAAAGTTTGGAGAAGAAAGGGAACGGCACATGATCCAAGGCACACCACATCCTCTGTAAAACATGGTGGAGGCAACGTGATGGCATGGGCATGCATGGCTTTCAAGGGCACTGGGTCACTTGTGTTTATTGATGACATAACAGCAGACAAGAGTAGCCGGATGAATTCTGAAGTGTACCGGGATATACTTTCAGCCCAGATTCAGCCAAATGCTGCAAAGTTGATTGGACGGCGCTTCATAGTACAGATGGACAATGACCCCAAGCATACAGCCAAAGCTACCCAGGAGTTCATGAGTGCAAAAAAGTGGAACATTCTGCAATGGCCAAGTCAATCACCAGATCTTAACCCAATTGAGCATGCATTTCACTTGCTCAAATCCAGACTTAAGACGGAAAGACCCACAAACAAGCAAGACCTGAAGGCTGCGGCTGTAAAGGCCTGGCAAAGCATTAAGAAGGAGGAAACTCAGCGTTTGGTGATGTCCATGGGTTCCAGACTTAAGGCAGTGATTGCCTCCAAAGGATTCGCAACAAAATATTGAAAATAAAAATATTTTGTTTGGGTTATGTTTATTTGTCCAATTACTTTTGACCTCCTAAAATGTGGAGTGTTTGTAAAGAAATGTGTACAATTCCTACATTTTCTATCAGATATTTTTGTTCAACCCTTCAAATTAAACGTTACAATCTGCACTTGAATTCTGTTGTAGAGGTTTCATTTCAAATCCAATGTGGTGGCATGCAGAGCCCAACTCGCCAAAATTGTGTCACTGTCCAAATATTTCTGGCCCTAACTGTATATGGTGGCTTAGTGGTTAGCACTGTATGGTGACTCAGTGGTTAGCATTGTATGGTGACTTAGTGGTTAGCACTGTATGGTGACTCAGTGGTTAGCACTGTATGGTGACTCAGTGGTTAGCACTGTCTGGTGACTTAGTGGTTAGCACTGTATGGTGGCTCAGTGGTTAGCACTGTATTGTGACTTAGTGGTTAGCACAGTATGGTGACTTAGTGGTTAGCACTGTATATGGTGGCTCAGTGGTTAGCATTGTATGATGGCTCAGTGGTTAGCACTGTATAGTGGCTCTGTGGTTAGCATTGTATGGTGACTTAGTGGTTAGCACTGTATATGGTGGCTCAGTGGTTAGCATTGTATGATGGCTCAGTGGTTAGCACTGTATAGTGGCTCTGTGGTTAGCACTGTATGGTGACTTAGTGGTTAGCACTGTATTGTGGCTCAGTGGTTAGCACTGTATGGTGACTCAGTGGTTAGCACTGTATGCTGTCTCAGTAGTTAGCACTGTATGGTGGCTCAGTGTTGAGCATTGTATGGTGGCTCAGTGATGGGAGGCAGGCACACGGGAGGCAGAAGGCACAGAGGAGGCAGGGGCACAGGGGAGGGAGAAGGCACAAGGGACGCGGAGGCACAGGGGGACGCAGAGTCATAGGGAGAGACAGCGCACACAGGGAGAGACAGCGCACACAGGGAGAGACAGCGTACACAGGGTCTGAGAGCACACAAAGCTGAGAGAAAGGCACAAGTTAGACAGCGCGCACAGCAGAAGAGACAGCACAGAAAAGAGAGAGCGCACAAGGGGACACAGGTGAGAGAGACTACCCTCCCGATACAATAGCATTGGGCCTATTTCTATAATCTAGAATACCGGATGCGTTAGAATCGGGCCTCCATCTAGTTTTTTATGTCCAGTTTATGGCTTCCACACCACCTTGTTCTTTATTGATCCAAAGAATCTCTATAAGACTTTCTTACCTGCGATACAGGACACAAATAAACCTAAGATTTAATGAAGAAATGTCCAATGTTCAATTACAATTCTGTCATGCTCAGAGATTCGATCTGGTGAACCAGTGTTTTGTTGTCGGCTTCCCTATCCGCTGAGGCACAGCAAGTTCACTCTTTGTCTGGGTATTTTTTGCTTGTTATCCTTTTCTTTGTCTGTTTAGGGTAACAGGTGTTTCCATTTGTATTTTTATTCTGCCCAATCAGCTTTTGGATGTGGCTATTTATACCTTCCCCTTCTTGGTCTTTTTTGCTGGGTATATTCTGAAGTTAATCTTGCATGGAGTTTCCAGCCATACTGCTGTTTGTTTTTGCCAAACAGAGAGACCACCTATGGTTTTTATTTTCTCCGCTGTTATTGCTCTGTATCCTGTCCTATCTCCTTCTTCTAGTTCTTCTTGGAAGTAAGAGGTATTCTCTTCTAGCAGAAAGTAACTTACCTTTACACTTTGTACTCATGGATGGTTTCAACTCACCATGGGATATTAATAAAAAATAATGCTAAATTTTATTTATATAGCGCCAACATATTCCACATCACTTTACAATTGAGCAAGGGGCAATGTACAGGCAATAACGACAATACAAAATATTATAACTATAAGGGGAGAAAAGCGCACATAGGGTCTTATCTGATGTCAATTGGAAAAAAATGGTGTCAAGACCACTCACCTTATTGAGTTGTGAGGGTCACAACACCACAATGCGTATGTCCGGCTGCAGCAACCACCAGGTTATATGAGACCATATAGCAGAGATTGATAGGAGGTTTAATGCGCTGCTGTCCAAGAGTCCCGAGGATGTTAGGAATCCAAGGATGAGTAGTTTTGCCATGAATCCTTTGTAGCACCTGAAGAAGTTAGCAGCAGTCTCACGAAACGCGTACAGTTGAATAAAGGCTATCTATTATATAATCGCGAATCGGCTTTTTGCCCCTGCGTGGTCATGTGGATACGCCCGAAGCATTGGCCGCGCAGCGGCCATTGCGAGCAGTTCTAAGGCGACTCGCTATGCCCGCGCAGCGGGCATGGCGAGTCGACTTAGCAGCGCGAAGCATTGGCCGCGAAGCGGCCATTGCGAGTCAGAGACTCGCTCTTCTAGAATCCCGACGCATGTGCATCGGGCACCCAGCTAGTTTTATATAACATCCTTGGATTCCTGACATCCTTGGGACTATTGGACGGCAGCGCATTAAACCTCCCATCAATCTTTGCTATGTGGTCTAATACAAAATATTACATAGTTCACCAGTTACAGGACGGGTGAGGGCCCTGCTCGAAAAAATACAATCTATAAGGACATAGGGGGACACAGTAGGTAGGATGTGCTTGAAGGGTCTGGTTCAGCCATCATTAAAATAAATAGGGTTTATTCTCATGAGGCCACATGCTCCTGTCATCTGCCAGTTTTGTCTATATGCACGAACATGGTATTAGCTTTATGGAGGATGTGAAGACAGATGAATAGGAAGGTGCAGGTTGTGTTTAACATTTAGAAGGGTGGATCAGGAAAAGGGGAAAGTTATGTTAGGGAGTTGAGGTGATAGGCCTGTCTAAAGAGATTTGTTTAAAAACATGAGGGCTAGAATTTGTTCACATTTAAGGCAGTGCATTCCAGAGCACAGGAGCAGCACAAGAGAAATCTTGGAGACGAAGGTATGAACTTCTAATAAATCTGAGATCAGTTGCAGAATGGAGGGCACGGGTAGACTGATAGACAGAGATAAAGAATGAGATATAGGAGGTGCAGAACTGTATAGAGCTTTGTGAGTGAGAGAGATAAGTTTGTATTATATCCTGTAGCAGATAGGCAACCAGTGTAAGGACTGGCATAAAACAGAGGCATCGGTGAAGTGGCTGAATGGAAAAACGACCTTGGCTGCTGCGTTAAGGATGGACTGGAGGGGAAATCTTTTTCTATCAGCACTTCTTCTATTTTAGGTATTTTGCACTCTGCTGTGTTCCTTGTTTCCTGGTTCTTTGGGAGGTAGAAGAAATGCTCAATATCCTTTCAGGCATCCAAGATCCTCTTAAGGCCCCATTACACAGTACGATATCGTTAACGATATCGTCGCAACGTCACCGGGTTTCGTGACGTTGCAGTGATGTCGAAACAACATCGTTGTGTGTGACATTTACCAACAACCAACGATAAGTTCGTTGATCGTTGGTAAATGACCCTGACCATTATTTTATCTTTGGTCTCCCGCTGGCCGGCCAGCATCAGCGTGTGTGACAGCGGGAGACCAACGATGAACGACTTCCCAGCGCTGAACAGCAAACAATGGGAGCTGGTAACCAGGGCAAACAGCGGGTAACTAAGTGCAGCGCTGTGCTTAGTTAGCCGATGTTTACCCTGGTTACCAGCGTCTCGCTGGTCGCTGGTGAGTCTGCCTGTTAGACAGCTCACCAGCGATCAGATAACAATGTCCCAGCGACCTCCATCGTTGGTCGGATCGCTGGGACATCGTTAGGTGTAACAGGGCCTTAAGTCTCATCTTAGTCTATGGTTAGGGCTATTCCAGCTAATATAGGGGCCATAAGGGACTGCGGGGTCAGAAATATTAGTCTGTACAGGAACCAGCTGGGTCAGTTGCAGTTTTTAGTGTTAGACCTATTTTCCCGTGAGTTGCTACGCAATCATAACAAGTAAGTTGATATGTTTATTTTCACAATTACTGCACAATCTGATCATTTACTGTCTATTTCCAGGTGAACCCCAGATGTTGTCTCCTATACAGATCACTATAGCAGATTCATCTCATGTTCAGTTCTCTCTGAATCTACACAAGTTTTACCCTCAAGATATAAACATCTCCTGGCATCGGGAAGATCTGTCTGATAAACATGTATTAAATGCTGTGGAGACAATCAGTGACCAGGACGATGGTCTCACATATCAGGTCACCAGTTTCGTCAGGATTTCTAAATATTTATTTAGAGACCCGAAGATGAAAATTATTGTTGAGTGGAAACACGAAAGTCTGGAGACCTCAGAGACGAGATCACAGAGCGCCAGAGGTAAAGAGGATTTGTGTTTATCTAATGAATTGAGGAGGCTTTTGCCTACTAAAAAGTGTGAATTTTATAGTTACACCATATATTAAAGTTGCTTAAACCATTTTCCTAAATGATTATAATTCTGACATGTTACAGATCTTCCCTGGCGTCCACATGTCGGATCTATCAATGTTCCCGATCTGGAAGATGGTAAAGCAGCAACACTGACCTGTGATATCTCCGGATATTTCCCTGATCTTCTATCTGTTCTCTGGTTCACAAAGAAGGACGGAAATGTGACCGCTCTGTCCAGAAAACCATCAAATACGGACAGAACTTACAATATGTCAAATAAAGAGAAAAAACAGGCAGATCACACTTATTCCTGTGAAGCTTCATTGACTTTTACCCCAATAATAAGTTCAGATGAAGGATCAGAAATCATCTGCAGAGTGGAGCATCCCAGCGAGGAGCAACTCATAGAGCGGAGCACCGGACCCCTACATATCGGGGAGTGACCCATAGAGCGGAGCACCGGACCCCTACACATCGGTGAGAGATGTATAGGGATAAAAATATAATGCAATGACAAGTTACACTATAACAAAAACTCCACTTTGCACGGGGCACATGACACATCAGCACCCCAAAGTAATGGTGCAACAAGAACCCAATAGTCCTTGGTGCAGAATTTAGATTTTGGCCCCCATCTGCATGTTGGTCAGATGTATGGGCCATTGTAGCATTCTAGGTCCTATAAAGACATACCTGTTTGCCATCCTTGTGATAATGTACCCCTTCCTGGTATAATCTCCCCCTATCCCGGTTACCACTACCTACCATTCAGCTTGTAGTACAATGTCGTGCATTACAACATAGGAAGGGATTCAGATCTGTTGACACACCAGGGAATTTATGAACAGCTTTGCTCAAGTTTTCTGGCAATAAAAAAAAGCTGCATGACGCAAAACATTGTGCAAATCTACAACTGGTCACAGTGAGAATTTACTTTTGCTTCTTGGCACAAATTGGCACTATTGATTCTAACGAACACACTATTGTTTGCATTAATTTGTGCGGTTGTCATGCCTTGGGTTTGATCCAATGACTCTGTGCTGTGAAATCGGCCTCATCTTTAACCTTTGTTTCATCCTTTTCGGTCAGCAGGTGTTTCTCTTTATCATTTAGTCTGTCCTATCATATTGCTGCTATTTATACCTTCCCTTGCTGATCTTCACTGCTGACTATATTCCAATGTGGATCCTGCTTGGAGTTTCGGCCACACTTCCAAGTATTTATGCCAGTCAGATAGAGACCAGCTAGGATTATTATCTTTGCTGTCATGTCTGTCTATCTTTCCATTCTCCTGGCCAGAGTTAGGTAATAAAAAGAGACTTTCCTTTCTTGCAGTGATACTTTACTCTTTCCACTCTGTATTCGTGTTTTGTTTTTTCCTCACTAAAGATCTCTTTTATCTCCACATCCCGTTCTTTTTTCAGGGTTATGGTGCTCTGCACCTCTTACCGATTCCTAAAGAGGTATGAGGAACGCTCGACAGCCTACTAGGCAGCCAGGTCCAAATTGTCATCTCCTAGGTTTGCGGTTAGGGTTATTCCAGCCCGTGCAAGTGCCACCAGGGATGACTGTGCAGCTAGGAACTTTAGTCTCTACAGGAATCGGTTGAGTCAGGTGCAGTAGGTTTGAGATAGGTCTTATTTTCCATTGTAAGATACCATGCGGGCATAACAGCTGTATTATTCACTTACATGATAACATGAGCAAGGAAATCAGAAAAGAGTAGTGACCATTGGGAGCTTCATGTAATATTTATTTTTTCCCAAAAAAACAAAGAAACTTGAAATCTTCTTTTAGAAAAAATTAGAACCATACAAAGTTGTGGCAGTGGCCAACACATATCGAGCATAAACTGCTCTTACATACTCTCTAAACAAAGTGATGGTTTTGGATATCACCTTATCGTTTGTCCTCATACAAGTCTATGGATCTGTCAAAAACACTGACGACGCACAGACGGCATCAAAGTGCAGAAGTGAGAAAGTGAATCCTTTAAAAAACTCTACGTGAATCGGAAATGTTTCTAGTTCCTCCTAAAAACTTCCCGTCATCTGTAAAGACAGAACGTGTGGTTTCTGTTCCTAAACTTATTAAGTCAAAGATACCACTTCCCCTTTCAATAGGAAACATGATGTAAGGTACCGTAAATAGATTTTTTTTTGTATTTCTTTTAAAGCATAGAGACCTATTATAGGGTTGTGGCTTTTTTGTCTGCTTTTTCTTACTATATTTAACGGTTATAAGTTATTATATTAACTAATTATTAAGAGTTTCGTCATTTATTTTCATTTTATATAAGGTTTTATGTCAATAATTCATGGCAAAACTACTCATCTGGACTTTATTTATTAAAAGGACTTATCCACTACGAGGACAACCCCTTTGGAATTGACTTTGTTATCCCCAGTTAAAATAATAGACCCTGTGCTGCCACCATTCCAGTGCTGTTGGTAACTGCGGCTTCGGGCTCACGTGACATTGTGATGTCACACGAGCCCTGCGTCCAATCACTGCCGGCATCCTTCTCCCCGTCTTGGGACATAGAAGCAATCAACAGGAAGTGAGTGGCAGCTGGAGTGGTCACTTCCTGTTGATTGCTTCTATGCCCAAGACGGGGAGAAGGATGCCGGCGGTGATTGAATGCAGGGCTCGTGTGACATCACAATGTGAATCAACAGGAAGTGAGTGGCAGCCGGAGTGGTCACTTCC
This sequence comes from Allobates femoralis, assembly GCA_033576535.1. Taxonomy (NCBI): domain Eukaryota; kingdom Metazoa; phylum Chordata; class Amphibia; order Anura; family Aromobatidae; genus Allobates; species Allobates femoralis. Next base: position 233,124,740 of record JARQOC010000011.1, on the reverse strand, counting down.
TGTTCCTGTTCGTTTGGTATGGAGGCGGGTAGATGAGGACTATAAAGAGCGACGAGACTAGTCCTCCACTGCATATCAAATAAAAGTTGACTTTTATTAAAATATTAAGTTGCATTACACATGCCTGGTATGAAATATTATTTCCATTTTGGGGTGTCAGACTCCCTTTAATACAAATTCTCCTGAATTTAACAATAGTCTGATGACTCTCTCTCTCTTTTCACTGATTATATTGACACTCTCTTTTGTCATCTTCCTTTCTTCTAGTAGAGAAAAAGTGAGCTACAAAACTTGATTCTCCTCGGAGAAAACTGAAGAATGAAGGAATTTCCAACATTATTAAAGACTCAGTAAAAGCAAAATAAAGCCAGGAGCCAAGAAGAAGATGTGGATCAAAAGGAGCCTCTATGAGTCAAATCGTCCAGCCCCGGTACAGAAGTGTTTCCGGTCCAGGCATCATGTACAGTTATAAGACCTCTTGCCTACTACTTGTGTTGCTGGGACTCTCGGGAAATAGTCTTGGGCACATTATTAGGCATCTAAGACTAACTCTTTGCAAGGTCATTAGTAAATATATTTAAAAGAAGAGTTCCCAATACTGACCCTTGTGGTACTCCTCTGTTAATTGTGAACCAGTACACTAATAACGTGTCTTCTGCAGTTCTCCCATTCCCTTAATCATCCGGGTCGCTCATCTTTGCACTTGCTTAAGTTCAACCATTTCTTTCTTATATACAGGAACCCCAAACTGTACACAGTATTCTAAGTGTAGCCGCACTAGTGACTTATATGAAGGCAAAATACCTTTGTAATATTAAATTAATTATGAATCTTTCTCTTTGTTCGTTAACTTGAAGAGTTTACTGTCTGTAATTATTGAAATTCTGCTCTGTAACTCTTTGCAAGGTCAATAGTAAATATATTTAAAAGAAGAGGTCCCAAAACTGACTCTTGTGGTACTCCTCTGTTAATTGTGAACCAGTACACTAATAACCCGTCTTCTGCAGTTCTCCCATTCCCTTAATCACCCGGGTCGCTCATCTTTGCACTTACTTAAGTTCAACCATTTCTTTCTTGTATACAGGAATCCCAAACTGTACACAATATTCAAAGTGTAGCTGCACTAGTGACTTATATGAAGGCAAAATACCTTTGTAATATTAAATTAATTATGTATCTTTCTCTTTGTTCATTAACTTGAAGAGTTTACTGTCTGTAATTATTGAATTTCTGCTCTGTAACTCTTTGCAAGGTCATTAGTAAATATATTTTAAAGAAGAGGTCCCAATACTGACTCTTGTGGTACTCCTCTGTTAACTGTGAACCAGTAAAAGTGGGTTTAATTAATAACCACTTTAATGTCTTTTGTTTTGATTTTATGAGATTTCCGTCATGGGATCCCTAAATAGACGGTATATATTCTCCAATTTCCCCTTAAGTATAAGTGTGGAAGAATTTGCATACAATATTAATCATCCATGTATACTGCCTTGAAAGAGTATTCCTACTTCATGAACCTTTCCACATTTTTTCACATTACATCCACACACATAAATGTATTATAGTGGAATTTTTGAGAAAGGTGGTCATAGAACATATTGACTCAAGGGCCGGAATACAAATGCACCTTACAATTATCAAATTTAAATATTTTTTTTAAATTTAGATAACCTTATATCATTTCCTTTATACATCACAAATACTTGCTACATAGTGTTGGGATATCACATGAAATCCCAATAGAATACATTTAAATTTGTGGGAGTAACGTCTGTGTCATGTGTGGGTGTATTTGTCCATTTATACTATTCTTATGCATTTGTCATGCACATGTCATTGTTGTGGTCTTGTGTTTTTTGTGTGCAATGTCATAAATATATGTAATATTAATGTATATTGCCATGAATGTACAGAATATTATAGGAATGTATTTAATGAATTTCCATGTAGTTATGTATGAATGCTTAATATGGATATATTGTAAGAACATTTATCATATTAATGTCTAGCATGGTGTATATTGCTGTGTATCTATCGTGTGTGTATATATATATATATATATATATATATATATATATTGGCCATATGAAAAACGTTGGCCTTATATACACCGAACAAATATATAAATGCAACACTTATGTTTCGTTACTATTTTTCATAAGTTGAACTCATAGATTTAGCCTTTTTCCCTCAAAATATTGTTGACATATGTGTCTAAATCTATGTTAGTGAGCCCTTCTTCTCCTTTGTCGAGATAATACATCCACCTTTGCTGTGGAATATCAAGATGCTGATTAAACACATGATTATTGCACAGGTGTGCCTTAAGCCGACCATAATAAAAGGACCCTATAACATGTGCAGTTTTACAGTATTGGCTGGGTCCTGGGGGTCAGAAAACCAGTCAGTGTCTGGTGTGATCACCATTTGCCTCATGAGGTGCAGCACATCTCTTTTGCCTAGACCTGACTGCCACTCATGTGATGTATCTGGGCCGTTATTCATAACCTGATGAATGTGCCTAACCTTTGTGTGTGTCAGGACTGAATATTTTGATTACATTTTGGGCATTTTTGCCCTCTTCCAAGATGGCATCCTTTGCTTCATGTGCCCTTTGTCTTCCTGCCTTTTTAAACCTCACCCCAGCCTCTAGTCATTGCTCGAGTATTCTGCCTGGTTTCCTGCTCCTAGTGGCTTCTCAAGTTCTCTGCCTACTCCTGCAAATCATGTGTAAATCTCCTGATTGCTGCTCGTCATAGCTCTGTTACCTACACCTGTTACCAGCGTTCCTTTTGCTTCTGGCTGCACGTGTTACACCCTCTGCAGCGGCTCTTGCCTCACTTGCCTTAGCTGATACGTAAGCATGTTGCTTTATTAATTGCTCTGTCTCATCCTACATTGAAATACATGTAGAGCATGAGACTGTTCTGGACTTTGTAATGACTCTGCATGTGTTATGGACTCTGATAATTTACTTTGCATCTGGTTCTGGACTTTCTTCCTTCTCAAGCCTCCCTGGATGATTTAATGTGTTATATAGACTTACCGTGCTTGGAGTTGCCATAGACTTTCCTTTTACAGTATCTCCAAGTGTAAACTTCGCTTTATATACTGCTCTGCTGATTGCATTTTCATCGAGGTTTTTCAACAGACTTGTTGTTGAGGCTTCATTTTCCTCTACGCTTTGCTGTTTATCACCATGTGTTATAATACAGACTTTTTCACCTATAAACTGTGTTCTGTTGTCTTTGCTCCATGCAAAAAGACTCCTGAGTTATCCATTATAATTATTACTGTTTGCTATGACAATGTGCGCCGATTAACTCTGCATTGTCACCTGATATGGTTAGCTATTGTTCTGCTTAAATAGATTCTTTTGCAAATGTGATGCCACCCCCAGGTGAAGGCATTGTGGCGAAACGTGCATTGGGGCCTGGCACGACACCATCAAGAAGTAATGTTTAATTCATTTAAAAGTCACTCCTTTTACCTAGTTGACTTGCATTAGTCTATTGGATCCTCTTGGGCTTCCATGTGATGATATTACATCATAGAGGAACATATAGTACTGGGGGGCACAAAGATCACAGAGGGGAATTTAGTACTGGGAGGCACAGAGATCTCAGTAGGTCAGATAGTACTGGGGGTCACAGAGATCACAAAGGGCACATAGTACTAATGGGCACATTGATCACAGGGGAACAGATAGTACAGTGGGGCACAGAGAACACAGGGGGCAGATAATACTGCGGGGCACAGAGATCTCAGGGGAACACAGTACTGGGGGGGTCACAGAGCTTACAAGGGGGCGCATAGTACTTGGGTCACAGAGATCACCGGAGGCACATGGTACTTGGGCACAGAGATCACAGAGGGGCATATAGTACTGAGGGGCACAGAGATCTCAGAGCAACACAGTACTGGGGGGGTCACAGAGCTCACAAGGGGGCACATAGTACTGGGGACACAGAGATCACAGGGTGGCATATAGTACTGGGGGCACAGAGATCACAGGGGGCATATAGTACTGGGGAGCAGAGAGATCACAGGGGGCACATAGATTACAAGGGGGAACATAGTATCGGAGGGCACAGAGATCACAGGGGGGCACAGGGATCATAAAGGGGAACATAGTACTGGAGGGCACAGAGATCACAGGGGGGCACATAGATCACAAGGGGGAACATAGTACTGGAGGTCACAGAGATCACAGGGGGGCACATAGATCACAAGGGGGAACATAGTACTGGAGGGCACAGAGATCACAGGGGGGCACATAGTACTGAGGGGCAGAGAGATCACTTGGGGCACATAGCTGGAGGGCACAGTCAACCCTGTGGATGCTGAGGCAACCATGCCGGCGGCTATGCTTCTGTGGGACATAAGCGCATAAATTCCTAACCCCACCTACAAAGTGCGTCCTCATGTTGGGCGACATTAGGACAAAATCCGCCATGTATTGTGCGCGCTGTGTTCAGCATTGAATGCTGCGTGCACTTGGGAATTAAAGGGCCAGCAGCCAGCAAGACACGGTTGCTGCCTGAACACAATGGGCCAAAGATTCCCGACTCCTGGTATATATGAGCCAAGACAATGACAGTCATTTTATTTTTGCCTCGTGATCAGGCCGTGCTGCGACTGTAAAATGAGAGCTGGACGTCTGATGGAACACGACAGCTGTGAGGAATAACACAACAGTATTCAATTATGGCATCAGTCCCGGACTGTGTGACTCGGTCATTACTAATTATATCAGCGTTACACTCACACCTTGTACATTTAGTTTTCTTTATTTTGTACTAGCAAAATACCCGCAGCTTCACTGATGGAAAAACAGTCCTTAGTATTATGACCCTTAGTGATCACCTAACACTGATCAGAGATCTAATAGGTGAATCTATAGATATAAAGCAAAAAATGTCCTGAAGGATCTCACAGACATGAGCAACCAATCACAGCCCAGCTTTCACTTTACCTCACAAGCTTCAATGCTAAAATCTGCACTCTGGTTGCTATAGACACCAGAAGGTGATTCTCATAAATGAGGCCCAGTTACTTCTGCAGAGGCTATAGACACCAGAACGATCTTACTGTGAGGTGATTCTCATAAATGAGGCCTAGTTACTTCTGCAGAGGCTATAGACACCAGAACGATCTTACTGTGAGGTAATTCTCATAAATGAGGCACAGTTACTTCTGCAGAGGCTATAGACACCAGAACGGTCTTACTGTGAGGTAATTCTCATAAATGAGGCCCAGTTACTTCTGCAGAGGCTATAGGCACCAGAACGATCTTACTGTGAGGTGATTCTCATAAATGAGGCTCCAGTTGCTTCTGCAGATGCTATAGACACCAGAACGATCTTACTGTGAGGTAATTCTCATAAATGAGGCCCAGTTACTTCTGCAGAGGCTATAGACACCAGAACGATCTTACTGTGAGGTAATTCTCATAAATGAGGTCCAGTTACTTCTGCAGAGGCTATAGACATCAGAATGATCTTACTGTGAGGTAATTCTCATAAATGAGGACCCAGTTGCTTCTGCAGATGCTATAGGCACCAGAACGATCTTACTGTGAGGTGATTCTCATAAATGAGGCTCCAGTTACTTCTGCAGAGGCTATAGACACCAGAACGATCTTACTGTGAGGTAATTCTCATAAATGAGGCCCAGTTACTTCTGCAGAGGCTATAGACACCAGAACGATCTTACTGTGAGGTGATTCTCATAATCCTAATTGACCTAAAATGAGAGAGGTTTATTTTGATTTCATGTCAGAAAGCGAGAAAAACATGCAGATGTGTCTTTTTATATAGAGTTTGGAATCTTCTGGTTACAACTGTATATACATATATGTGTATATATATATATATATATATATACAGACAAACACATAAGATACACAAATAAAGTGCACAGGTAATGGGAGAGGAAAAAGATTCTTCCCTACAATATATCCTCCCTCCTGAGCTCTACCTGACAGTGGAGGTTGGCACCCTAAGATTCAGTATGGCGCCCCCACTTACTGTCGACTGTCCCTTAACTGCCCTAACTATCCCTTAGGCTAGGGTCAGACCTGCATCAACCCTCAGGATGACGAATCCGTTAGAAACTTAGATATTCTCAGCCTGAGCACATAGCGTTAATTAAGGCTTATCTGGGACTTGTGTGTGGAGCCGGCGGCTGCGCGAGGTATCAGGTATCCATAGAGATGTATAGGCAGCCGGCGCATAGCGTTACATGACATTAACGCTATGCGCTCAGGCTGAGAATACCTAAGTTTCTAACGGATTCGTCATCCTGAGGATTGATGCAGGTCTGACCCTAGCCTAAGATACAAAGTGCAGAAAAAGATCCACTTGAGGAAGACGCATTAGTGTCGAAACATGTTGTGGCGAGGACTCACATTTGTTAATATCCAATAAAGATCTAAAGGTAATACTGATCAGTGCAGTGTCCTTGTGTAGCGCTCATATTCTAAATACCACCATTTCTGTATTGTTCCTTAATTTATCCTCCCTATTGGGAGTGTGGTGGAAGAGAGCAGCTCTGCACACAAGGACCTGGCTGGTAAAACAGACACGTGATTGATCTCGGGACCCGGAGAAGCGAGTTGGAGCTGGACAATTAGTTTGGAACCAGGAACCGGCGAGTAAAGGTCTCAGATCCCTTCCTCACCACTGAGCCTACAATCTGGTTGTGCAGAGACGGCACAACCAGTTAAGGTGAGTGAGGAATCAGTGTAACGGAGAATTTAATCTGCTTTTAGTAAACAGTGTGGCGCAACCGAAAAATTTCCGCATAGCGTTAATGTCATGTAACGCTATGCGCCAGCTGCCTATATATCTCTATGGATACCTGACACCTCGCGCAGCCGCCGACTCCACACACAGGGACCGGATATGCGCAGCCGACGACTCCGACTCCGAGACGACTCCGACTCGACTCCGAGACGACTCCGACTCCGAGACGACTCCGACTCCGAGTCAACTCCGACTCCGAGGCGACTCCGACTCCGAGGCGACTCCGACTCTGAGGCGACTCCGACTCTGAGGAGACTCCGACTCCGAGGCGACTCCGACTCTTTGGTGACTCCGACTCTGAGGCGACTCCGACTCTGAGACTCCGACTCTGAGACTCCGACTCTGAGACTCTGACTCTGAGACTCTGACTCTGAAATTCATTAAATAATAAAAAAAATGCGTGGGGCTCCGCGCAATTTCTATGTCTAGCCAGGTACAGCTAAGCAGCTGGGGGCTGGAATCCGCAGCGCAGGGATGCCCAAGCTTTCTGGGCACCCCCCGCTGCAAATTGCAGCCCGCAGCCGCCTCAGAAGATGGCGCGTTCATTGAAGCGCCATCCTCTGGCGCTGAACCCCGCTCTTCCAGCGGCCCTGGTGGCAGTGGCACGCTGGGTAATAAAGGGGTTAATACCAGCTTTGTTATACAAGCTGGTATTAAGCCCGAGATTCTTAATGTCAGGCCACGTTTGACCCAGCCACTAAGAATCTCCAATAAAGGGTTAAAAAAACACAACACAGAGAAAAATTTTTATTTGAAATAAAAAAAAAAGCCATTAGGGACTCCATCTTTAATTAAAAAAATCCTCTTCCGTCCGACGTAGTCCAAAACGCGATGTCCTCTTTGCTACATCCCCTGTGCATAAATATAGATGTCTATGCACAGGGAATGAGCAGACTGAGAAAAATCTCAGCACTGCTACATCATGTCTGTGAGCAGGCAGGTTCTAGGACCCTGGAGCTGCACAGAGAAGACAGCTGGACTCGGCTCGCAATGTAACAGCAGTTACTTTGCGAGTTTCCCTGCTATCACTGGCACAGTAGCCGAGTCTAATGCAAACAATGGCAATCCTAGTTTTGTCAGCGTTTCTGACAAAACTAGGATTGATATTGATTTGCATTGGACTCGTGCGAGTAATCACTGGGAAACTCGCAGAGTACCGAGTCCTAGCGAGTCCCTTACTACTCGCCGAGTAACGAGTCCTAGCGAGTAGATTCGCCCATCCCTACTCCACATATATTCACTGCACTCTGACTCCAACTGCCAATCACAGATGCCCACTCTTTGTAACAGCATCTGTAATTAGCTGTTGTACCTTCACCCATTGTGCCTGTATCTGTGAATGGTTGGCATATACATCAGCATTGGCAACAAACCTACTATCATAGGTGTGTAAAAACAAATAATTAGCTTTAAAAAATTTACATAGGGGTCCTTCATATTTTTGATTCTCAGCACAGATAAAGCAGACAGCTTCAGGCTGCATTCCCCAGCTGCCTGGTTTTACCTTGGCTGGCAATCAAAAATACAGTGGAGCACATTTTCTTAAGTTATTTAAATAAATAATTAAAAATAAGTGTGTGGGCTCTGCCCTATTTTGGATTGTGAGCCAAGATAAAACCAGGCAGCTGGGGGCTGGTATTCTCAGCGTGATGAGGCCCATAGTTATTGACTACAGCAGCTGCCCAAGAAATTAGCACATTCATTAGAATTTTTGGAGCTTTACCTGGCTCTTCCAAATGCCCTGTTGTGGTGCCATCGGGGTGATCGACGGGGTTAAAGACAGATGAGTATTGACAGCTGTCATCAAGCCATAGAATGGTAACGTTTAGGTCTCTATGAGACCCCTACATTACCAATCCTATGAGCAAATAGTTAAAAAACACAAACGCAGAAAAATCCTTTATTTGAAATAAAAAAACACACAAACCCTCTTTCACCACTTTAGTAACCTCAAAAAACAACCCCAACATATGACATCCCTCGAAGATCATGGCTCTGGTACATCCAAAAGCTGCAGCGATGGAACAAGCGTCCTATCACTTTAGCCTCTGAGATCACATTGACAGCCATGGGTGAGCATAAGCACACAAAAATATTCAGAATCACTGACTGTAAGCAGAGATCCTGACAAAGGGGAGAAACTTAAATGAAACTATCTCTAATATATAAAGCTAAGTGTATATATGTGTGTATGTATGTATGTATCATAGCTCCATCCCCTTTGTTAGCCATAACCCTTCATTGGCCATGCCCCATAATTAGCCATGCCCAGTCATCTTAGCCACACCTATTCCACAGGGCCTACCCTGGAACTAAGTGGAGGGGCAGAGCTATGAAGGGGCAATGCTATGTGAAGGGGCGAAGCTATGTGGAGGCTGGGCTACTGGGAGTGCTGGGACTATCAGAGGGGCAAAGCTATTGGGAGAGACGTGGCTACCTGTGAGGCAGAGCTATAAAGAGGTGGGACTATCTGGAGGGGTGGAGCTATGATACTTTCATACACACATACACATATAACCACATATGGGCATTACGCCAGGGCAATACTGAGATCTACAGCTAGTATTAGTATAAAATTAGAAAAACTTGAAACATTCAAAAATACTCTGAGATGGTCGAGTCCTGATGATACAATCAGCCCTGATATATTATTAGGATTCTACAGGACTCTGCTCTCGAGCGCTCGGTCGTCTTCTTGGCAGCCATTGGGTCTCTGTAATCTAATGCTAATTTCCCAAATAGGAAATGGAAAGTAATAAACATTTTGGAAGTGTCGATCCTCCCTGTGAGCAACCAGGAGAGCTCGCTGTGAGTCTGTGACGATGGAGAGGACCTGATTTGTTTTTTATCATGATGACAACTCCGATGATTTTAAGGAATCACATTCCGGGGACAGCGAGACATGACCGGGGTGATCTGTGAATTAGGAAGTGTCTATAATGAAGACCATGCCGGGATCCCTCTGCCTCCTCCTCCTCGCTCTCACAGGTCAGTGCTTCTCTTTATCCACTTGAAGGTTTACCAGAACAAACCCCAATCATTTATCCCCGAACAGATGTGGTCGGATCACATTTCCATTCTGAAAACTGCATTACACAGATTCTGTATCTTCTTCCTAATACACCAAGAACCCGTAATAGGATGGATGTGATGGTTTGGGCATCGCTCTACTTTAACTCTTTATGGCATCAGTAATACAGCATGTGACCACTGACAACTGGAGCATTCCAGGTCTTTGTTCTGCCGTCAATCAGTAGCCCAAGCAGTCCTTGTAATGAGAGAATGGAAAGATTTCTCCATCTAATGTCCAATTAATAGCATTACTGTGTGCTTCCAAATATCCATCAATAATTGACTTTCTGTATTATTGTCCACAGTGTCGTCGCTGGAGCTGACCGGACGCTCCATGAATGTCGCCAAGATGGGATCTGATGCTCGGGTTCCTTGTTGGTATACAGTGGATAAATTTCCTGTAGATCTCAATCATATCACAATATTCTGGCAATTTGTAGATAAGGAAATCCTGATCTATAATAAAACTGTGAGGACGACATCTCCTAGATATTCCCTGAGCTCAGAAGCGATAACAATCGGGATTGCTCATCTGACTATTTCTAATGTACAAATATCTGATGGTGGAAGATACAAGTGTTCAGTGATCTACGGCTCAGAGAGAAAGGAGAAGATACTCTCGTTGGATGTTGGAGGTGAGTCAGTTATTATGAAGATGAGTCAGGTATAACTAACTGTACTCTCGCAACTAAGTAAAACTAGATTTTACTCCAGGGGTCACTCTTCCAAGTCACTTGTCGTTAACTTCTCCCTGCTGATTGTATGGGACATTTTATTGATTTCTTATGGTGTATTTGTGCTACTTTCTGAGGGTGACGGATGTTTTGCTGTTACTGTGCTCTCCTAGATCTCTGTCAGGACTCCAGCCTTTCCTCCTCACCTTCTGTGACTCCTTGCCCTTATCCAAGATGGTGTCTGCACCTTCATTCTGCCCAGGTGTACCTGTTTTACTGCTTATTTAAAGTGTAGCCGCCATTTACATTTCTATTTAATAATGTTATAGCGCAGTCAATTTTAATAAACTGTCAAATATACTTCATTAGAACATTCTGGTTGAAAACCATTCATAAACCTTCCACAAGGTGTCCCTGACGCACACCAAGGGCCAGGGTTACTCCCGGTTTAGACAGGCGATTCTTCTCCTTCCTTGTCACGGGTGGACCGCGCCTGCCGGTAGTGGGGCCCGGTGTAGTGCAGATCAAAATTGAGGTCGTCTTACGGGAACAGATTAAAAAGGGGTTTTAATTTGTTTTCTTCGTGACGCCACCTATGAGTAGATTCGGTAAGGACTACCGACGCTGCGGAACCTCCCGGGGTGATGGACAGCAGCAAGATGTTACGCTCCCCACAGGCTGAGCGGTGATCCCCGGGGGCTGGAGCTGCTCAAGATGTTGTGCGGCAGCTGCGGTTACCTTAAGTTCATGACGGACAGTTCATAAGGAGACACGGACACAGATAGTCTCTGCAACGGTTCTTTACTGTAACCAGCAGGCAGTACATGGCTTACAGTGGTTGAGTAGAAGACCGGGTGGACTTAGCAGTGATAGTGCTCCTCAGAGATCCGCAGTGTACCTCCTCTCTACCTCCTTAGCTTCTCTTGCCAGCGTCGCCCAGGAATACCAGGTCGGGTACGGGGAGGCTGCTTCAATGCCCTATCCATGATGTACGTTCTGGATTCTTTGGGGAGCCTTGGGTCCCTCAGTGGGTACACCGCTGGTTAGACGACTGGAAACTGGCTGGTGGTGGGGTGCTCCTATAAAGCTGCTCCTCCACGGGGCTGGTTCGCGTGACAGAGGTGAACTGCTGCCAGCTTCGGTACCAGTGAACCGGCTGTGAGTTGTGGGCACGGGAGTCTTTTGGGAACCCGTGTAGCTATGCCCATTCCCGGTAGTTAAGGCCTCAGGTGCTGACACCCGACCGGTGACGGCCCAGGGGCCCGCACGGAGTGCGGAGCCCCCGCTCCACTCCAAGTTCTAGTCTGCTCTCTTCAGGTTCTAGACTATCCACTCCTCTAGATTACTGTGTGTTCTACTTCACTACCCTAACACTCCACCCACCAGGACCTATGATTGGTCCCCTGTTCTAGGTGTTGTATGTTGGGTTGGATCTCAGAGTTAACTATTGCACTGCTTTGTCTAGAGAATATTGCGGCTGCAATACTCCCTTGTGACGCACTCGTTGCGGGGCGCCACACTCCCCCTTGGTTAAATCAGCTTGTCCCCAAGCGTCAAACTACTCACATTACAGAGGTTTTTACATTTTTATACACATATGACACACTTTTATTAAAATAGAAAAACAGGTAAAAATATGCTTTGGTGATATAAGCAAAGAAACAGGTAATCACTTTGTGCGGACCCGGCGGGCGGTCGGCTGTACTTTAACTAGAGTCCAGGCTGTAGCCGCGAGATCACACAGTCAATGATTAACGGGAACAGAGTCATTGATGAAGTTCAAGTTTTAAAGTCACTGGCTCTGAGGGTGATGGCGCACCCGGATAGCGAACCACCCATCTGCACAAGCATAGCGCTCGTAGGTGATAATATCGCCCCGGTATAGGTCGCGATCGGATGTCCTCTTGGCAAGTTTGACTCAACGTCCCGGCGCCCCACAAACACCTCCTCATTCAAACCCACCTCCCAAGCGAACCCCCACCCGGTATGTAAATTAAAGGTGGAAATTCTACCTTCACGGCGGAGTTCATCAGGCAGCGGCGGCTGGCGGCGAGCCTCGGCACGGGCCTCCATGTTGGCGCGTTCTCGGGCTTGCCACTCCTCTCGTCGTCTCTGGCGTACATCTCCGTCGTTACGGCTCGGGGTGTAAAGATGAGTAATGGAGCTGGTGGTTTGGCGGGAAGCTTGAACTTGGCGGGCTGTCTGTATCGGAACCCGGTGGAACGGCACAGGGGAAGGTGTCGGCAGTGCACCCGACCAGTGTACCCGAGCTGTATGCCCGGAAGGAAGTTCTCTGTTGTCTCCCCAAGCGAACCCGGTGTCGAAATCCTCAGCGGTGCTGTGGGTCTCGTCGTCATCCTCTCCGCACCTTCCTCGATGATCACATCAGGCTGCTCGATGATGAAAGACGTTAAAGCTTGTTCCGTTGTACAACAGGGCGGTGGTGCTGCGGATCCTTCCGTAGGGACGTCCTGCAGGGCTTCCAGGCTGCCTGCCTCTTCATCTGTTTCCGCAGGTAGAGGTGTTTCAATCCCGGTTACCAGGTAGGCCTCTGTAGTTGCAAGGGAAGCCTCCGGTACGGGGACAAAACAGGCGACTGTCTCTGTAGTGGTGAAACATGTCGCGGGTTCCTCAGTGGGAACCTGGTAGAGATCTAATTCTTCAATGGAGCGTGTTATGAGCTCCGGCTCAAGAACGGAATCGGTTACGATGTTGGTCGCTGGAACGGGTCGAGTTGCGGCCTCCACCGGAATGACACAGTCTATTGGCTCAGGTGACGGAGCAGGACAGGTGGTAGGCGAGGGTGAGGCGGTCGAGAAGCTGGTGACGTCGTCGGGGCTTGGAGAAGCTGTACCCGGTCGGCTCTGCTGCATCGCATGGTGTAGTCATCTGCCTAGGGTCGCGCTCCAGCTACGGATCGTCCATTCCACTGTCTCTAGTAACCGCACCCGGAGGTCTTGTAGAGCCTCTAGCCAGAAGTCGGGGCTGCCATCTATGGTAAGGGCAGGATCCGGACCCGGTTGGCTGATGGCTGCTCTGGCCTCCGCCTCGACCTCCCGCATCAGGTCTTGGAGTCTCATGCTGGCCATTCTTCTTTGGAGGGAAACCACACCCGTTCAACCGGTAAGACGTTCTGGTTGAGCTGGTGAAGAAGTCTTCTCTTTCTGTCGGTGTGTCTATGTATGACACTCCCATCTCCTCTGGGCTTTTGTAGTCCAATCGTGGGAAAAGTCTTTGGGGTCCGCCCCCATGGTTGATTCGAGCAATCAGGGCGGACAAGGAGTTTGGCGCCTTTTGTCTTTAGCCCTCCCACAGTGAGGGGGGGGGTTGACTCACTCCTGGGCTTCACGTGGCGGCTTCTTGTGGCGGGAACGCCATCTTGGGCGCCATCTTGACCCAATGGTGTAAAGGCGGGAAAGTTCTTTTAGGGACGAACAAAGTCCAGTTGTAGACAATAAAGTCCAGTTTAAGCACAATATACCCGTTGGGTAACGGGCCTGCTCGTATCCTGTTCGTGACGCCATTTTCTGACGCACACCAAGGGCCAGGGTTACTCCCGGTTTAGACAGGCGATTCTTCTCCTTCCTTGTCACGGGTGGACCGCGCCTGCCGGTAGTGGGGCCCGGTGTAGTGCAGATCAAAATTGAGGTCGTCTTACGGGAACAGATTAAAAAGGGGTTTTAATTTGTTTTCTTCGTGACGCCACCTATGAGTAGATTCGGTAAGGACTACCGACGCTGCGGAACCTCCCGGGGTGATGGACAGCAGCAAGATGTTACGCTCCCCACAGGCTGAGCGGTGATCCCCGGGGGCTGGAGCTGCTCAAGATGTTGTGCGGCAGCTGCGGTTACCTTAAGTTCATGACGGACAGTTCATAAGGAGACACGGACACAGATAGTCTCTGCAACGGTTCTTTACTGTAACCAGCAGGCAGTACATGGCTTACAGTGGTTGAGTAGAAGACCGGGTGGACTTAGCAGTGATAGTGCTCCTCAGAGATCCGCAGTGTACCTCCTCTCTACCTCCTTAGCTTCTCTTGCCAGCGTCGCCCAGGAATACCAGGTCGGGTACGGGGAGGCTGCTTCAATGCCCTATCCATGATGTACGTTCTGGATTCTTTGGGGAGCCTTGGGTCCCTCAGTGGGTACACCGCTGGTTAGACGACTGGAAACTGGCTGGTGGTGGGGTGCTCCTATAAAGCTGCTCCTCCACGGGGCTGGTTCGCGTGACAGAGGTGAACTGCTGCCAGCTTCGGTACCAGTGAACCGGCTGTGAGTTGTGGGCACGGGAGTCTTTTGGGAACCCGTGTAGCTATGCCCATTCCCGGTAGTTAAGGCCTCAGGTGCTGACACCCGACCGGTGACGGCCCAGGGGCCCGCACGGAGTGCGGAGCCCCCGCTCCACTCCAAGTTCTAGTCTGCTCTCTTCAGGTTCTAGACTATCCACTCCTCTAGATTACTGTGTGTTCTACTTCACTACCCTAACACTCCACCCACCAGGACCTATGATTGGTCCCCTGTTCTAGGTGTTGTATGTTGGGTTGGATCTCAGAGTTAACTATTGCACTGCTTTGTCTAGAGAATATTGCGGCTGCAATACTCCCTTGTGACGCACTCGTTGCGGGGCGCCACATCCCCACTACACTGTGTATGAAGCAGACCTATGTTTATTATCAGTCAGATCCTTCTTCACAGTGAATACAGGGCATGTAACCATATAATGGTGTTGGGGGCATGGCCTACACTGCTGGCTGCAGCTGGTGAGGAAATAATATCAGATTATCTCAGGGTACACTCCCTGACAGAAGTTATGTCGCTTATCCATGTTATGTAAATAAAAGCATAAAACCTGACATTAAATTCATCCATTGGTTGTATAAATTACTCTTTTGAAAGCTGAAACTCTCCGAAATGTGGTTTAGGTTAAGAAAATAAATTGGCATCAATGCTGGAATATTGATCAGTTAATGAACACAGAATGGTCAGATTTTGGCAAGACAAAAGTTTTGTCGCCCACAGAAAGTAATGTGATATTCAAAAAAAATAAAATAACTTAAAATACAAATATATGTTGCATAACATTGGTGAATGATGTTGTAGTGCTATTAAAGTCATATTTAATATTTTGTGTGACTTCCATGAGCTTGAAGGACTGCATCCATGCGGTTCAACAATGATTCATACAATTTATTACTGAAGTCATCAGGAATAGCAAAGAATGCAGTCTTACATGCCTCCCAGCGTTCATCTAGATTCTTTGGTTTTGTCTTCCAAGCTTCCTCTTTCATCTTACCCCAAACATGCTCAATGATGTTCATGTCTGGTGACTGGGCTGGCCAGTCCTTGAGCACCTTGATCTTTTTTGCCTGGAAGAACTTTGTTGTAGAGATGGATGTATGAGATGGAGCACCATCCTGCTGCAGAATTTGACCCCTTTTATGATTTGGAATGTAAGAGGTAGCTAATACTTCTTGATATTTTAGGCTATTGATATTGCCTTCCACCTTGCAAATGTTTCGCACACCCCCATACTGAATGTAACCCCAGACCATGATCTTTCCACCACCAAATTTAACTGTTTTCTGGGTGTATTTTGGATCTGCCACTTTTCCAGCATCCATCTGTTTAGCAGGCTGTGGGCCTTTGCAAATGGCACATGGTTTTTTATTTGCCTTTTGTTTAGTGCTGGCTTCTGGGCACTGATTTGACCATCAAGACCATTTCGAGGCAGAATCCTACAAACTGTTCTAGTTTACACAGGGACTTG
Organism: Allobates femoralis; assembly: GCA_033576535.1. Taxonomy (NCBI): domain Eukaryota; kingdom Metazoa; phylum Chordata; class Amphibia; order Anura; family Aromobatidae; genus Allobates; species Allobates femoralis. Next base: position 233,108,422 of record JARQOC010000011.1, on the reverse strand, counting down.
AGGTGACCAGGCCTGTTGGAGATCTGCTGCAGTGGAAGAGGGGCTTGCTTTGGATTTTCTAACCAACAAACGTTCCTCCTGAGCAGTTGTCTTGCGGGGTCTGCCGGACCTGGGCTTGTCAAACACATCTCCACTCTCTACAAATCTTATTTTAATTCATTGTACTTGATGCTGAGACACATTAAAGGTGCCAGCCACCTCTGCAGTGGATATGGTGTTCAGCCTCTTGATAATCAAGGCTTTGGTCGCAGGGTGGATTTTTGGCATGTTGTCAAAGTTCAAATTGCAGTTCAAGTGAAGGTCTGGGGTGCTGGGTTTCTTTTTATACACACCCACTAATTAACCGATCATTTACTGAGCACAGGTGAGGATGTAAACTAGGATTGGGTGCATTATATGGCCAGGTGACAAATCTTTTGTCTTGCCATAATCTGACCATATTGTGTTCATTAAATGATCAATATTTCAGCATTGATGCCAATTTATTTTCTTAACCTAAACCACATTTCGGAGAGTTTCAGCTTTCAAAAGAGCAATTTATACAACCAATGGATGAATGTAACGTCAGGTTATAAGCTTTTATTTACATAACATGGATAAGCAACATAACTTCTGCCAGGGAGTTTACAGCACAGTTGTTAAGCAATGTCAAAAGGTCAGGATCAGTGCAAACTCCTGAAAAGCTTGTGCCAAGGAAAGATCTGTCATATGGCTTCACACAGCTCAGTCACAATCTCTGTTATCTCCTTGTCTGCTGGCTCCCCACACTGCTCTCAGAAGCTGTGGAAATACACGCATAATGATGGCAAACGCTGGTCCTGCCCACATAGACATAAAATGCAGTTTTTAAAAAAAAAAAAAGCAGAACATTGTAAGAATATAAAATTGATGCTCATGACCACATGACAAGTTACTGAGACATTGACACTTTTTGTTGAGTATACTCAACAGTGTTGTTAGCTTTTTTCAATAAATTGATATGAGGAACTCAGCATTGCATGCTTCTACCTTAATGCCCTACTTTCATAATTTCACTGTAGCATGAATGTTTTACATTTTTTTATACATTTCACCCGAAAGCCAAATATACCTAACTTTTTGTGAGTATGGAATGTGTTACTATAAGGAACATATATAAAAATAATATTTTGGAATTTATCGAGACCTCCCAATGTAATAAAACTGTATTGGGACCTGGAGAGACACTTGGAACCTGGAGAGGCCGGTTTCTAGGATTAGATGAATCAATTGTAAACAGTCAATGTTGTGTACAACTCTCGAAGATCACTACTGAAAGTCATCACCAGATAGTTGGATACATGGTTCTGTTACAATTAATACGTTGACTGTGTGTATCAGCAATACATTTACAGCTAAACATAATAAGGTGCCAAGAAATATAACACAATAGTCAATTACGCACACAATTCAAGAAAAGCTCTCAGGAATTACATACGTCAACAGCTTATATTTGATCAAATAAATCACAGAGCTCTATTATAATAAACATATTATCTATCTGTATACACAAAGAAACACTCACAAGTCAACAGCAGACATCACAAAGGTTTATGAAAAGACCATCCCACTGTATCCATATTAAATGTATCAATATGTTATACTGTAATGTATTGTATGGATCTAAATAATCACATTTTTATATTTGCAGTACACATTAGGACTTGACTCTTCATATTCAGTCGCATATGTCAATACATTAATGCTGTTTTATTCTTGTGTTAATCAGCTCCTCCGCAGGTGACCATCACTGATAAGTTGGTTGTAGTGAATGAAGAGAGTGTCCTCCGCTGCTCCGCCACTGGATTCTTCCCGATAGACATTGAAGTTCAATGGTTCAGAGGCTCAGAGAGGCTGAGTCATGAAACTTTGAATCAACCCCAGAGGAACCCGGACAAAGCCTATAGTGTGAACAGCACCGTGACCATCACACCCACTGAGGAGGACAGAGAGCGGATCTTCTCATGTAGAGTCCAACATAAGTATCTACAGGAACCAATCCAGGAAAGACTTCCATCTGGTTATGAGGGTGAGTTACTATGTTTGTATGTAAGTTCTCTTTCTCTATATATATCAATACTGGATGTTTAGAATCTAGAATCTTTTTGAATTATTTAACCTTAGAACAATCCAGGTAAACAGATTGTCACATTCCATTTTAGGCATATATTAGGTTTCCACAAGTTTTGATGTGAGTGCTTGAGGTAGATTGAGTTCTTACTTCTGGAACCATAACCTAAAAAAAAAGGGGAGTGAAGGGAGGGCCACATCACTCATTCTCAGATTAAATGTGGCTAGGAGAAGAATGGATTCCAGCAGAGGAAGCTCTGTGGTTACTTCTCAGTTTACTGTGACATGGGTCATCATCGCCCCATGATCGCATCACACGGTTGCCGATGGCGGTGGGGAATAGAGCGATCCCTGCTGTAGCATGTTAGATCGCGCTGTCAAAGTTATCTCTGATTCACCCACACCTGTTAGATGCACTTGTCGGCTGTTCATATCAGCCAGTATGTGCAGGGAATGATGCGAGCTCAGCACGTGAGCTCACATCAAAGGGAGGGAGGCGACCTAGGACGTATAGCTATGTCCTAGGTTGTAAAGTTGGTTAAAAAACATTGTCTGACTTGTTAGTTTGGCACCAAACTGTGAGTTTGTGTGCACACTCCCGCCAAGTTTTCGCAGCAGGGCCTGAGCTTATGACTGATAATACAAGGGGTCCAGCAGATCTTCAAAGGGTCCTTGCAGGTCAAACATCAAATAGCAGCAAAATCTTAAATGCTAGCTACAACTGATGCCTTTTGTTGGGTTCACTTAAGAGTTTGGTTGATATTGCTCCTGATGTTACTTTCTAATGGAAAACTTATGTTACTGGAACCAAGTGGTCACCGGCTAGTGAAGGAACAGTCTCTGTTACTTGATGATGTGGAGTTCTTAAGAAATGGATGGAGATCACTCTCGAACATCCTCTTGCTTTAATGGTCCCTGGGATCTGACTATGCCACCAGAAATACCAAACAGTTTTTTAGCCAGAGCCAACAGGGACCCCTGGTAGCCGTAAGATGACGCTGTCAGAGTAACCTCCGCCACCTCACACATATCCGAACCATATACCAACATTAAAAATCTCTTCGATACTTATTTATCAGAAGACTTTGCTTTCCATAGTTGTTTATTCTTCTATTTCTACAGACAGAAGCTCGGCCGGGATCATCGCTGCCTGTACTGTCCCTGCGATTATACTGTTACTTGTCATCATTGGTGTTCTGTGGTGGAGACTAAAACCGAGAGGAAAAGGTAAAGTAGCAAGAAAATTATTACTTCCAGTTGAATCTATGTGACCATATTAAACATATGAAATTCCATACACCAGCATTGTTATTTCCCTATTTCATGACGTAGTTTTAAAATTTGATACTGATTTATACCTATTGCACCATTTATAGTAAGAAACATTGTGGGTCCTTCTAAGTTGGTTGAGGAGAGGAGGCCGTCCTGTACTGTACAGTGGATAACGCCCCGAGGATCCGTGTGTGACTTGGCTCATAAGGAGAGCTGCACAGGAGCAGGAGATCCAGACGTCTCAGATGAGGAACATTCAGAAGAAGAGATGGAGAGTTTATGGATACATCCTATGTGATCAAATCACAACAGGAGAGACATCAGTATATATCATCACTGAGCTTCATACCCCACATGGGAAGACATAAAGACACAAACTTCATCTGTAGAGTTGTCTCTGGTAAACTTAAGGCCAAGAGGATGTTTTACTGCAAGAGGATTTATGGTGAGATATGACTTAACACAACAAGTCAAGCATTTTGTTGTTTCGATTATTTGGCTGCTACTATCATTTGTCCATGCATATCTAGGCTATTTCTAACAGTTCCATACACTATGAATGTAGAGGAGGCTGAGCATGAGACCACCAGCTATAGGAAAATCACTCTTATCTAATGAATAGGGAGCGACTTGTTTTTTGGTGGGGAATAACCCTTCAGTTGTTAGTCCAGTGCAAAATACTGTGAATGACAGACAAACAACAGATTCTCTATGGGATCATATTGTTGGGACCCTTAAATATGCAGCAGGACACCCACCATTTACACTTGCCAACAATACCAGTTATGCTGGGACAATTCAAAGGAACAGACACCAAGGTGTTCCATGTGTTTCTATGAAATATTCAAATATGCCGCTTTGGGTAAGTGAATTACCATATTTTGCAGATTATAAAACGTACCGGATTATAATACATATAACAAATTTAGAATAAGAAATTAGGGAAAAAAAGATTTTTTAATTTAAAAATGACAGTCCATCCTATAATCCTAGGTTCATTTTATAATCCGGATATCGCAGGTCTTGTTTACCGGGGTGGCGTGGTGGTGGAGTGGGGTCACAAGAGGCAGGGTCGCGGTGGTGGGTATGGGAGGCAGCACAGTGAGGCAATGCTGTTGTAACAACTAGTGTAGATATCTCAGGTATCTAATGGCGTAGGGCAAAGACAAGACAGAGACAAAGTTCAGTTCTATATTATCACACATGCAAGATAGTTTATAAACACACCAAAGCTTTGTGGAATGGAAAATAGTTTTTGAGAACACTTCACTAACTGCAGAGCCAATAATGGACAATAGTCTTTGAGCTCAGTTCAGTCACTGCAGAGCCGATAATGGAAAATAGTCTTTGAGCACACATAGTCCCGGATTTAGCACAGTGCAGTGCAGGTAATACTAGAGTCCAGAACCAGTCCTTAGCACCACAATTGCAAATAATCAACAAACATACTAATAGCAGAAGCAGAGCATCTTAGTATAATAGAGCTTACATGCAGGAGAGTGCACTGAGGATACTGGTAGCAGGTACAATCCTCACAGGGCACATCAAGCAGCTGGGAGGCAAGCCCAGAATATGTGAGGCCAGCTAAGCAGATGACTGTAGAGAAGTTAGAACAACAGACCCGAACTATCTGGAGAAGGAACAACTAAAATGATACACAGAGTAGAAGCAAGATACTCAAGCAAGGCCTTGAAGATGAACTAGAGCTTAAATAAGTAGGAAAGCAGGAAGACATGGGCAGGATGAGATAGCAGACACCATATATGGATAAGGAAGAGGAGACACAGAAGGTAAACTGGAAAAGCCAAAATCCTGACAGCTGTGGGCTGGAGGCTCTGTGGATGGAGTGTCCCTTCACATGTTCACAAAAAAGCTAAAAAAAGCTATTAATCTCCTGGCAGTGGACATGATGAGTGAAAGGAAAATGGCTGTGGAGGCAGTACAGATGCAGATTAGATCTCTGCTGTCAGATCTCAATATGCACATGCGCCACATCCGCAGCCATTTTCTTGAAGTTCATCACGTTGGAAGCAGCACACGCATAGAATGAGATCTCAGCTGTTCGAGATCTCAATCTGTGTGCGCTGCCTCGGCTGCCATTTTCCTTTCACCCATCATGTCCATTGCAGTACTTCAATGGCACTCACTGAGCGACTGATGGGATAGCCCATCCACACAGCGTTGGGTCCACTGTATTGCCCCAGCATGCCACTGTCGAGCTTCACCATTGCGATCATGCCTCCTGTGACCCCGTTCCACCACCACCATGCCCCTGGGTAGGCCACACTGCAGTGCACGGAATATAAAATGCACCCCAATTTTCCTTTCCACTTTGCGGAGTAAAAGTGCATTTTATAATCCGAAAATTATGGTAGTTCCATTTGATTGGTAAAGTGTGCTGCAAAACCATTTTTAATGACAAATTTGTATAAAACTGAATCTGTATAAATGCAGGAATATCATGTTGGAACGTATCACCTGTTTGGCTTTGTTGTCAAACAAGCAGAGACTTATTCTATGGCTCATTTTGCAGTAAAACCCAAACTGTCACAGCCACTAACAGGAACACGACTGACACCTGGAGAAATTAAGTATTTGATCAACTTGGAGAAATTTTATCCAAAAAGCATCAAGATTGTCTGGACTTGTGGACCAGAACTAATGGAAGACATATCATCTACTGAATCTATATCAAAGAATCTCGACAGAACCTACAATGTCTCCAGTGAGGTCATTATTCCTGAGGATCTTCACAAAGATCCAGGATTCAGAGTACGAGTGACTTGGGGGCATGAATTAATGGAGGAACCAGAGTCCCAGGAGCTGTCATGAGAGGCTCAGGTAGAGAGAGAGATATATGGGGCTATATAAGAATCCTGGAGCATCTATCAGAGACTCAGGTGAGAAGAAGATATATGGGGTTATATAAGAATCCTGGAGCTGTCTATCAGAGACTCAGGTGAGAGGAGAGATATATGGGGTTTATATAAGAATCCTGGAGCATCTATCAGGACTCAGGTGAGAGAGAGATATATGGGGTTATAATATCCTGGAGCTGTTTATAGAGACTCAGGTGGAGGAGAGATATATGGGGTTATATAAGAATCCTGGAGCATCTATCAGAGACTCAGGTGAGAGGAGAGATATATGGGGTTATACAAGTATCCTGGAGCTGTCTATTAGAGATGCAGATGAGGAGAGATATATGGGGTTATATAAGAATCCTGGAGCATCTATCAGAGACTCAGGTGAGAGGAGAGATATGTGGGAGTTATATAAGAATCCTGGAGCCGTCTATCAGAGACTCGGTCAGAGGAAGATATATGGGGATATATAAGAATCCTGGAGCATCTATCAGAGACTCAGGTGAGAGGAGAGATATATGGGGTTATATAAGAATCCTGGAGCCGTCTATCAGAGACTCAGGTGAGAGGAGAGATATATGGGGTTATATAAGAATCCTGGAGCATCTATCAGAGACTCAGGTGAGAGGAGAGATATATGGGGTTATATAAGAATCCTGGAGCCGTCTATCAGAGACTCGGGTCAGAGGAGAGATATATGGGGTTATATAAGAATCCTGGAGCATCTAGCAGAGACTCAGGTGAGAGGTGAGATATATGGGGTTATATAAGAATCCTGGAGCCGTCTATCAGAGACTCGGGTCAGAGGAGAGATATATGGGTTATATAAGAATCCTGGAGCATCTATCAGAGACTCAGGTGAGAGGAGAGATATATTGGGGTTATATAAGAATCCTGGAGCCATCTATCAGAGACTCAGGTGAGAGGAGAGATATATGGGGTTATATAAGAATCCTGGGCATCTATCAGAGACTCAGGTGAGAGGAGAGATATATGGGGTTATATAAGAATCCTGGAGCATCTATCAGAGACTCAGGTGAGAGGAGAGATATATGGGGTTATATAAGAATCCTGGAGCATCTATCAGAGACTCAGGTGAGAGGAGAGATATATGGGGTTATATAAGAATCCTGGAGCTGTCTATCAGAGACTTAGGTGAGAGGAGAGATATATGGGGTTATATAAGAATCCTGGAGCCGTCTATCAGAGACTCAGGTGAGAGGAGAGATATATGGGGTTATATAAGAATCCAGGAGCATCTATCAGAGACTCAGGTGAGAGGAGAGATATATGGGGTTATATAAGAATCCTGGAGCTGTCTATCAGAGACTCAGGTGAGAGGAGAGATATATGGGGTTATATAAGAATCCTGGAGCATCTATCAGAGACTCAGGTGAGAGGAGAGATATATGGGGTTATATAAGAATCCTGGAGCGTCTATCAGAGACTCAGGTGAGAGGAGATATATGGGGTTATATAAGAATCCTGGAGCATCTATCAGAGACTCAGGTGAGAGGAGAGATATATGGGGTTATATAAGAATCCTGGAGCATCTGTCAGAGACTCAGGTGAGAGGAGAGATATATGGGTTATATAAGAATCCTGGAGCTGTCTATCAGAGACTCAGGTGAGAGGAGAGATATATGGGGGTTATATAAGAAGCTTGGAGCCGTCTATCAGAGACTCAAGTGAGAGGAGAGATATATGGGGTTATATAAGAATCCTGGAGCTGTCTATCAGAGACTTAGGTGAGAGGAGAGATATATGGGTTATATAAAGGGTCTGTCACACGCGTCAATATCGCCTGCACGATATCGGCTGCACGTGACGTTGCAGCGATATTGACGCGTGTGACATACTGAATCAACCAGCGATAAATCGCTGGTTGATGATCGCCAGGTTTTAGAACCTGCTCTAAAACCTGGCGATTGTCGCCCGGTGGACACGCAGCATCGCTGCGTGTGACACCGGGAGTAGCGATATTCCAGCTCCCAGCGCCTCTCACAAGCGCTGGGAGCTGGTAACTAAGGTAAACTGCGGGTATCTAGGCAGCGCGCGCTGCCTAGATACCCGACGTGTACCTTAGTTACCAGCCTCCTCCGCTCCGCTGTCCCTGTGCCAGTGTGGCAGAGGAGAGGGGGTTAACCAGGGAAGCTTCCTGCTTCCCCCGGCTGAGCCCGCCCGTCCTCTCTCTGCTGCTGCTCCGGCTCACAGGGGCCCCGCTGGACGCAGGTTAGCCCTGCAGGGGGGTCCCCAGCCACCCCCCATGTCCCTGTGCCAGTGTGGCAGAGGAGAGGGGGTTAACCAGGGAAGCTTCCTGCTTCCCCCTGCTGAGCCCCCCCTCAAAGGCTGCACCAGGGCCCCCGGGCAGCAAGGTCCGCCCCTGGCTCACCGGCTGGTATCTAAGGTACACAGCGGGTAACTAGGGTCCCTAGTTACCCGCTGTGTACCTTAGATACCAGCCGGTGAGCGGAGGAGGCTGGTAACTAAGGTACACGTCGGGTATCTAGGCAGCGCGCGCTGCCTAGATACCCGCAGTTTACCCTGGAGACCAGCCTGCTCCCGCTTCCAGCAGGCTGGCAGCGGGAGCAGGACATCATGGAAACAATATTTAAATCGTTTCCACGATGTTTCTGGTCAATTGATTGCTGGTGAGTCTGTCTGTGTGACAGCTCACCAGCGATCAGCCGTCAATGTCGTCAGCGATCATCTCACTGACGACATTGACGCGTGTGACAGGCCCTTAAGAATCCTGGAGCCATCTATCAGAGACTCAGGTGAGAGGAGAGATATATTGGGTTATATAAGAATCCTGGAGCATCTATCAGAGACTCAGGTGAGAGGAGAGATATATGAGGTTATATAAGAATCCTGGAGCGTCTATCAGTGACTCAGGTGAGAGGAGAGATATATGGGGTTATATAAGAATCCTGGAGCTGTCTATCAGAGACTCAGGTGAGAGGAGAGATATATTGGGTTATATAAGAATCCTGGAGCTGTCTATCAGAGACTCAGGTGAGAGGAGAGATATATGAGGTTATATAAGAATCCTGGAGCGTCTATCAGAGACTCAGGTGAGAGGAGAGATATATGGGGTTATATAAGAATCCTGGAGCTGTCTATCAGAGACTCAGGTGAGAGGAGAGATATATGGGGTTATATAATAAATCCTGGAGCCGTCTATCAGAGACTCAGGTGAGAGGAGAGATATATGGGGTTATATAAGAATCCTGGAGCTGTCTATCAGAGACTCAGGTGAGAGGAGAGATATATGGGGTTATATATGAATCCTGGAGCTGTCTATCAGAGACTCAGGTGAGAGGAGAGATATATGGGGTTATATAAGAATCCTGGAGCATTTATCAGAGACTCAGGTGAGAGGAGAGATATATGGGGATATATAAGGATCCTGGAGCTGTGTATCAGAGACTCAGGTGAGAGGAGAGATATATGTGGTTATATAAGAAGCTTGGAGCCGTCTATCAGAGACTCAGGTGAGAGGAGAGATATATGGGGTTATATAAGGATCCTGGAGCATTTATCAGAGACTCAGGTGAGAGGAGAGATATATGGGGTTATATAAGAAGCTTGGAGCATCTATCAGAGACTCAGGTGAGGGAGAGATATATGGGTTATATAAGAATCCTAGAGCTATCGATCAGAGACTCAGGTGAGTGGAGAGATATATGGGGTTATATAAGAATCCTGGATCATCTATCAGAGACTCAGGTGAGAGGAGAGATATATGGGGTTATATAAGAAGCTTGGAGCGTCTATCAGAGACTCAGGTGAGAGGAGAGATATATGGGGTTATATAAGGATCCTGGAGCATTTATCAGAGACTCAGGTGAGAGGAGAGATATATGGGGTTATATAAGAAGCTTGGAGCGTCTATCAGAGACTCAGGTGAGAGGAGAGATATATGAGGTTATATAAGAATCCTGGAGCATCTATCAGAGACTCAGGTGAGAGGAGAGATATATGGGGTTATATAAGAATCCAGGAGCATCTATCAGAGACTCAGGTGAGAGGAGAGATATATGGGGTTATATAAGAATCCTGGAGCATCTATCAGAGACTCAGGTGAGAGGAGAGATATATGGGGTTATATAAGAATCCAGGAGCATCTATCAGAGACTCAGGTGAGAGGAGAGATATATGGGTTATATAAGAATCCTGGAGCATCTATCAGAGACTCAGGTGAGAGGAGAGATATATGGGGTTATATAAGAATCCAGGAGCATCTATCAGAGACTCAGGTGAGAGGAGAGATATATGAGGTTATATAAGAATCCTGGAGCCATCTATCAGAGACTCAGGTGAGAGGAGAGATATATGGGGTTATATAAGAATCCTGGAGCATTTATCAGACACTCAGGTGAGAGGAGAGATATATGGGGTTATATAAGAATCCTGGAGCCATCTATCAGAGACTCAGGTGAGAGGAGAGATATATGTGGTTATATAGGAATCCTGGAGCGTCTATCAGAGACTCAGGTGAGAGGAGAGATATATGGGGTTATATAACAATCCTGGAGCTGTCTATCAGAGACTCAGGTGAGAGGAGAGATATATGTGGTTATATAGGAATCCTGGAGCGTCTATCAGAGACTCAGGTGAGAGGAGAGATATATGAGGTTATATAAGAATCCTGGAGCTGTCTATCAGAGACTCAGGGGAGAGGAGAGTTATATGGGGTTATATAAGAATCCTGGAGCATCTATCAGAGACTTAGGTGAGAGGAGAGATATATGGGGTTATATAAGAATCCAGGAGCATCTATCAGAGACTCAGATGAGAGGAGAGATATATGAGGTTATATAAGAATCCTGGAGCATCTATCAGAGACTCAGGTGAGAGGAGAGATATATGGGGTTATATAAGAATCCTGGAGCATTTATCAGACACTCAGGTGAGAGGAGAGATATATGGGGTTATATAAGAATCCTGGAGCCATCTATCAGAGACTCAGGTGAGAGGAGAGATATATGGGGGTTATATATTTACAAAGGTTAAAAATAGACCTAGGTTCATCAAGTTCAAATTTCCTGTATAAATTACATATTTTTGTCACTAAATCATTTATAATCGACTGTAATAAGTATAATGGACAACTCAGGAATCTTTTTGCATGAGTCAAGACACAACATTTCATTACGCTCCGTACACGCAAGCAGATGCTGTAAAGGAAAGTCAATTGCCAGTCCACTTTGAAAGATGCTGTAGCAAAGTCTATTTAACTCAATTAACGCCCAGGAGGCCTGGGAACGTAAATCACTGAAAGTCCAGAAGCAGAACAGATTACTTAAAGGGAACCAACCAGCAGGATTTAGGGATATGAAGTGAAGCCAGTGCCTTAAAGGCTCTAGAATACTGGGTGCAATCATAGCTTTACTTCAATTATTACATGTTTGATTGCAGAGAAAAATGTTATCAAACATCAGGAAATCTGTGCAGCACATTAGCATAAGAGCAGCACAGCGTCACTATGAGGGGTTTGGTTTCTTTTATTACTCCCCTGTGGGCTCTAAACCAAACCCTTTCCCTCCCTCTCCCTATATACAGCTTTATGAAATCCATCCCACCATAATACCCTTTTGTTTTTATTGATCCAGGCAACCCCTTTAATGGTACCTTCACATGCCGCAATAATGGCTGGCGACATGAGGCGATCTGACGTGCATGTTTTTCATGCTCGCCTCAGATTGCCGATGGCGGCATCACACGCCGCAATCTCGCCCAGAAAGTAAGGCGATGTGTCGCTCCAGAAATCGCCTCACGTACAGTGGAAACAATCCTGCCTAATCCCATCCCCGGTTCACACGTTGCAATCTCAAAGGCAATGTGGGCGTACATGTTCAGCGCGGCGAGGACATAGGCATGCCGCAGTAGTTTACACCGTGCCCCATAGGCGCTCATTGGACAACAGCGTTACGATTGGTCAGCCTGCTCTGGAAGGCTGGCTAATACATGACGCCATTGCCATTGTGTGGTGCTGGAAGGACACCTCATCAAATATGGTGCGGTGTCAACTGACAGCCAATGGGAAAACAGTAGCCCACACCAATCAGTTCACACGGGGCGTGGACTCCAGCACGCTGAGGCACGCCTACGAGAAATCATGAGTCCATCACTATCGCCCTATCACACGCCACAACACGCAAGTATCGCCTCCAGGATTGCGGCTGATTTCAGAGCAGTGCTCAGGAATCAGGCGACAGCCGAGAGGTGATTTATTGCGTCGAAATTCCCCAATCACACGCCGCAACCGTGAGGCAATTTCACGGCGATTGTTCCAGGGTGACATATCGCCTTTAGAATTCCCAGGCGAGATTGCGGCGTGTGACGGTACCATAAGTCTTTCTTACCTGTGATATAACACACAACCAATACTAAAATCCTAATGAAGAAATGTCCAATATTTACATTTAGTTTATATGACAATTTTTACAATTATTACACCATCTGATCATTTATAATTCTATTTCCAGCCAAACCCCAGATGGCGGCTCCTATACAGATCACTATGGTGGAATCATCACGTGTTCAGTTCTCTCTGAATCTACACAAGTTTTACCCTAAAGATATAAAAATCTCCTGGCACAAAGAAGGTCTGGCTGGTAAATATGAAGTATCGGCTATGGAGACAATCAGTGACCAGGACGATGGTCTCACATATCAGGTCACCAGTGTCGTCTGGATTTCTTATTATTTATTTAGAGACCCGAAGATGAAAATCATCGTAGAATGGAAACATGAAAGTCTGGAGACCTCAGAGATGAGATCATTGAGTGTCAGAGGTAACAAAGATCTATCTATCTATTCTATCTCTATATCCATCTATCTATATATAGGAAATCCCACTATATATGTAGCATGGTACCTTCTTCCCTGTCTCGCATCTGTCAGAAACAAAGGAAAAATGGAATGCAGAGTTGTTGGACAACAATGTCAATGGGTAAGTATCTTGTAGTTTTTCACCTGTACAACCTTTTTCCAATCAGCTTCTGAGCTGTCGACACCAAATTCCTCCATCCATTTCTCAGTATATTTTGGTTTATTCGTTTCAGCACTTTAGTTCCAGAGTAGAGATGAGCGAACCTGTTTGGGGCCGGAGTTCGGATGCTTTACTTTTCTAAAGCACTGGAGCGGCATCGTTGTGGTTGGGTACAGTTGGTGCTAGGCCCAGTGCGAGCCATGTGCAGGGTGTGATCAGCTCACATTGGGGCTAAAAGCACAGTTTCTTGGGCATAGTGCCAAGGATAAAAATAAATATCCGCACCCTCCCACCCCCAGAAGTGGTTTGCTTAGTGGAAGTCGGTGAGGAGGGGGGGGGGTGTTAGGTTGCTGTAGTTGATTCGGGCTCCTACCTGTGCCGAGCTGCGCATTGCAGTCATGGGAGTCGGGGTGGCAGAGGAGAGGAGGGGCGGGATCAGCCAAGGGAAGCAAGAAGCTTCCCTCAGTTAACTTCCTCTCCTCTGACACAGGGTCACGGGGGTCGGCTGGAGGCCCCCCCTGCAGGCTTGAGGGGCCCCCTGGCCGGTCGGGGCCCTGGTGCAGCTGAACCAGCTGCACCATGGTAGGTCCGCCCCTGGTCTGCTCATCTCTATTCAAGAGAGCTTATATAAGGAACACAGAATGTGTGGACAGTCAATCCATCAGCAAAAGCATTTCAGATCGGGTAGAAGTAGAAAGTAGAAAAATACTTGTTTGATCTGCTCAAGACGAAGAAAAGGACACGCAACAAACGGGGACCTTCAACCACTTTCCAGCAAAGAAAGTGTTGTACTTCCAAACAAGGAGGAAACTCCTGATTGGGAAACAGACTGTGATTGGTCTGATGCCCAGAGAGAGATGGCGCCTTTGTTGGTTAAGTTGGTTGTGTGTAGATAATGAAATCAGAAAAGAGTCAACTAGTTTACAAAGAAACCAAATGCTCCAGAGGTAGACTGATTGTCTCCAGTCCATACCAGCGGCATCCCTTGGCACAATAGAAATGTGATATATCCATGCCATATCAATAATAATAATCTAATGTTCACACAATCTATAGGTATATCTGTGATTGGGAGACATATTTGGTTCCTAGTGCCGGGTTTTTAAGCCTTGGGAAACCACAGAAATGTAGTGTTATCCCAAATCGTGGATATATCATAGTCATGTGGCTCCATTTTTTTTGCTTTTCTTCCTTTCTTTCTAAGTATCCGTCAGTCTATCTATTGAGTAGTGTGGGGAGCCAGCAGACAACAGGTTAACAGAGATTGTGACTGAGCTGTGTGGAGCCAGAAGACAGATCAGAGAAGCTTGTGCCAAGGAAAGAGGAGTTAGTTCCTGACATTCTGAAATTACTTAGCAGCTGTGCTGTAGGCCGTGGTAATCTGATACATTGTTTCCTCACCAGCTGCAGTTAGCAGTGTAAGCCATGCCCCCTTTCCCTTATATGGATACATGCCTGTATTCAGTGTGAAGATGGATCAGACTGATAATAAATGTGTCTGCTTCACACAAGTCTAGTGGGGACACCTGGTGGAAGGTTTAGTAATGTTTTTTTCAACCAGAATTTTCTTATGAAATATATTTATTAGAATCATTTGCTCTACATTATTATTAAATACAAATATAAATAGAGCTTACACCTTAAATCATTATTATTCTGACACATGTTACAGATTTTCCCTGGCATCCTCTTGTCGGATCTATCAATGTCCCCGAGCTGGAAGATGGTAAAGAAGCCAAACTGACCTGTGATATATCCAGATATTTCCCAGATCTTCTGTCTGTTACCTGGTTCACAAAGAAGGACGGAAATGAGACCGCTCTGCCCAGAGAATCATCAGATGTGGACAGAACTTACAGGATCTTAGAAAAAGAAGAGAGGCAGGAAGATCACACTTATTCCTGTGAAGCTTCATTGACTTTTACCCCAATAATAAGTTCAGACAAAGGATCAGAAATCATCTGCAGAGTGGAGCATCCCAGCGAGGAGCGTCCCATAGAGCGGAGCACCGGACCCCTACACATCGGGGAGCATCCCATAGAGCAGAGCACCGGACCCCTACACATCGGGGAGCATCCCATAGAGCAGAGCACTGCACCCCTACACATCGGTGAGGAGTTGTATGGATGAAAAATATAATGCAAGTTACACCATGACACAAAACTCCCCAGTACCGGGATTTGCCATCACCCCTGAATTCTCTTGTAGTTCTCAGTGTAGTGATTCAGAAATATACAGTGCAGATAATCAAAGTCAGCTCTGCAGGCACTTATTAGGTCTCTTTCTTATGTCCATAATAATCAGTCCGATGCACAGTCTAGCTGCACATCTCGTGAGTATGAGAGATTCACATATTTCTATGAGTCTGTCATGCTTGATGTAAAGAATATGGACGATATCCGGACATGCCAATCAATCATAAATCCAGAGATATGTCCCTAAAGGGCAGAGGAGGGAAAACTATGGTGTCCTGCTACATGCACATAAGTACCTATTGTTCAGAGTGGCAGTCTCTAATAGGATGCTTCCATCCACTATTACATATAGTGAAAGAATGAGAGTTAATTAAATGGTTAGGTCAATTGGTCTCTGACACTACTGAACTCATGCTGAGCTCAGAGCCTCAAAGAAAGCTATCGCTCTCATTGGCACCATGATATTATATAGGATTCTGGAAGTAATGTATATCCAAGCCCTACACAAATTATATTCTTCGAATCGTGGGGACAAGCTGCAAATACACTGGGTCCTGATTCTTCCTAGCACCCTGGGGTTGGGAGATACAAAGAACGGCTAGCTGAATCCAGGTAGGGAAGTGATGTTTGGTCTCCAAATGTGAAATGGAGCTGGTTGGATCCGATGGCACTAGAACTATCTTCTAAGGACCTTCCAGTGGGGAGTTATGACCCATAGTAGGTTTTTTGACATTTCTAGCTTTAGAGACCAGGGGAGGGAATTAGAACCAGCCAGGGGGTGGGGAGGAAGTGACCAGCCAAAGAGTTAAAAGGTACCCACCATCATTTGCCATTGTTCATTGTCAACGAGGTCATGTTGTCTCATGGGTTGGGAGTAACCAAGGAAAACTTCTGACTCCAAACTGCCTCCGTGTGGCTGCCAGCAACAAGGAACTGATAACTGACACATCTGTCTGCATATACCTTATGTAAGTAGTACCTTTATTTGTATAAACTGACTGTAATATCTGTACTTCCATAGTGTAAATACTCTTTTTATCTAGCGTACTCATAGGTGATTAAATATATAATTAAATCCTGGGCTGCTCTTTTATCTCAATACACGAATCCACATATCCGTTTGCTTGGTTTAATGCTCCATGCTATTGTTGGCTGGTTCTTAGCCCGGAATAATCCTGCTAATGGACCAGGCTTATATCTAACGAGGAAATGGTAGCAGCTGGCAGGACACACTCGATGTATGGCCACTCCGTGCATCGGACCAATTATCACAGACCCCTGAAAGAGCCCTGAAGGAAGAAATATTTTACTCATAATGTCCCCATGTCCCCCATCCTGAGCCCCTTCATGTAATAACATCCCCCATCCTGAGCCCTTTCCTGTAATAATATCCCCCATCCTGAGCCCTTTCATGTAATAATGTCCTCCATCCTGAGCCCTTTCCTGTAATAATGTCCCCCATCCTGAGCTCCTTCATGTAATAGCGTCCCCTATCCTGAGCTCCTTCATGTAATAATGTCCTCCTTCCTGAGCCCCTTCATGTAATAATGTCTCCATCCTGAGCCCCTTCATGTAATAGCGTCCCCTATCCTGAGCTCCTTCATGTAATAATGTCCTCCATCCTGAGCCCCTTCATGTAATAGTGTCCCCCATCCTGAGCCCCTTCATGTAATAGCGTCCCCTATCCTGAGCTCCTTCATGTAATAATGTCCTCCATCCTGAGCCCCTTCATGTAATAGCGTCCCCTATCCTGAGCTCCTTCATGTAATAATGTCCCCCATCCTGAGCCCCATCATGTAATAGTGTCCCCCATCCTGAGCCCCTTCACGTAATAGCGTCCCCTATCCTGAGCTCCTTCATGTAATAATGTCCTCCTTCCTGAGCCCCTTCATGTAATAATGTCCCCCATCCTGAGCCCCTTCATGTAATAATGTCCCCCATCCTGAGCCCCTTCATGTAATAGCGTCCCCTATCCTGAGCTCCTTCATGTAATAGTGTCCCCCATCCTGAGCCCCTTCATGTAATAGCGTCCCCTATCCTGAGCTCCTTCATGTAATAATGTCCTCCATCCTGAGCCCCTTCATGTAATAGCGTCCCCTATCCTGAGCTCCTTCATGTAATAATGTCCTCCATTCTGAGGCCCTTCATGTAATAGTGTCCCCCATCCTGAGCTCCTTCATGTAATAATGTCCCCCATCCTGAGCCCCTTCATGTAATAGCGTCCCCTATCCTGAGCTCCTTCATGTAATAATGTCCCCCATCCTGAGCCCCTTCATGTAATAGCGTCCCCTATCCTGAGCTCCTTCATGTAATAATGTCCCCCATCCTGAGCCCCTTCATGTAATAGCGTCCCCTATCCTGAGCTCCTTCATGTAATAATGTCCTCCATCCTGAGCCCCTTCATGTAATAATGTCTCCATCCTGAGCCCCTTCATGTAATAACGTCCTCCATCCTGAGCCCTTTCCTGTAATAACGTCCCCCATCCTGAGCCCCTTCATGTAATAGTGCCCCCCATCCTGAGCCCCTTCATGTAATAGCGTCCCCTATCCTGAGCCCCTTCATGTAATAACGTCCCCCATCCTGAGCCCCTTCATGTAATAATGTCCTCCATCCTGAGCCCCTTTCCTGTAATAGTGCCCCCATCCTGAACCCCTTCCTGCTATAATATTAAGTTACATTATACACGTCTGGTATGACGTTTAATTGGGGGGGTGACAGACTTCATTTAATACAGATCCTCCTATTGAAAAAAATACATTTTACTCTAAACCCTGATTTAATTATACCATAGTTCATTTTCTGATGACTCTCTCTTTTTTCACTGATTATATTGACACTCTCTTTTTGTCATCTTCCTTTCTTCTACCGTAGAGAAAAACGCTGATAGAACACTTGATTCTCCTCGGAGAAAACTGAAGAATGAAGGAATTTAAAGTATCATTAAAGACTCAATAACAGCAAAATAATGGCAGGTGTAAAGAAGATGTGAATCACAAGGAGCCTCCATGAGTCAAAGCGTCCAGCAGAAGTACAGAAGGGTTTCCGGTCCAGGCATCACTTAGGCTAGGGCCACACTTACCGGGTGTCCCACGTTTAATGGATCCAGTAACTGTAGAGCCCGGCCTGGCCAGTTAGGCTGGGATCACACTTGGCATACCATTCTTGAAAATTGTCAATTTTTCGTTTCATTATTTTTCGTTTCATTATTTTAACGCTATCCATTAACGGATCCATTAACGGAGGGTACCTATATGTACCATACGTTAACGGATGCGTTTCCCATAGTGTCCCATGTTAAAAAAAAAGGATCCATTTTTGCAAACGGCCCCAAAAATGTTTCTAGCAGCATTTTTTGTTGCTGATGCAAAAACACATACCGTAGCGTTTTTAGCAGTGCATTTTGACCCTGCATTTTTTGCATTGGAGCCTATGGATCCGTTAACGAATCAGTTTTTCAACATTTTCAACTTGGAAAAACTGATGGTTTTAATGGATCCAAGGCTCAAGTGTGACCCCAGCCTTATAAGGCCTACAGTGTCGGTTGCTGGGGCTCTGAGGAAATAGTCTTGGGCACAGCATAACGATATCGTTGCGTGCAACAGGGCCTTTAAGGAAAAGGTATATACAAATATGGGCGGCATGGTGTCGCAGCGCTGTTCAATTCCCAACAAGGACAACATCTGCAAGGAGTTTGTATGTCCTCCCCGTGTTTGCATGGGTTTCCTCCAGGTTCTCCAGTTTCCTCCCACATTTCAAAGACATACTGATAGGATGTTTAAATTGTGAGCCCCAATAGGGACAGTGTTGCACAATGTATGTAAAGCACTCTGGAATTAATAGCGCTATATAAATGAATAAATATTATTATAAAATATATATTATATGTGAAAATACCCTGAAATACATAAAAAAAGGAATAAAAGGCAAGTGCTACTAAAAAACAAGGTACGTAATACATGCGTTTTTGCAAAAAGATACAAAGCCATCCCACCACGTCAAGGTGTACCCACTGTGGGACAGTACCTTCTCTATCTAATGTAAACCTGCTCATGTGTTGGCTGTTCTCAATTAAATCAGGGTGCAGAGTGGCCCAGGACCCAAAAAACACACACTGCACAGGCGATATAAGTACTCGGCTCAGTAAGAGGTGGGGGGCCTCCCTATCTTGTAATAAAATAAGCCAGAATTATATACATGCAAAAAATTGAGCAAGAGCAAACATTAGTAAACATACCCATAGTAGCATGTTCACACTGACCACCAGAACTAAGCCTTAGTTAGAGTAGGAACTGTCTCATAGTGGTTACACCTTGAAGTGGTGGGATGGCTTTGTACCTTTTTGCAAAAGCATATGGACTAAGTAGCCTGTTTTTAATGGCACTAGCTTTTAAAGGGAACCTGTCACCTGGTTTTTGCCATCCCATCTGAGAGCAGCATAATGTAGAGACAGAGACCCTGATTCCAGCGATGTGTCACTTACTGAGCTGCTTGCTGTCATTTTGATAAAATTACTGTTTTCTCTGTTGCAGATTTAGCAGTCTGTGAATATACCAGTCCACTTGGCAGCAGGCCAAGAGGACTGCTAATGATAATCTTCAGCTGTTTAAACAGTGATTTTATGAAAACTACACTGAGCAGCCCAGTAAGTGACACATCGCTAGAATCAGGATCTCGGGTCCTATATTATGCTATTCTCAGATTAGGTTGCAAAAACCTGGTGACAGGTTCCCTTTAATTTTCTTGTTTATTACAGGATGTTTTTACATGTTTGTATATACTGTTTAGTTCTGGTGGTCAGTGTGAACAGGCTCCTACAGGCATGTCCACTTATGTTTGCTCTGGCTCAGTTTTTTGTATGTAAAGTATTAGGCAGCTTTCACATCCGCAATATTTTTCAATAGTGGCATATCTGGCACTTTTGCCAAATCTGTCACTTAACGGATCACTTGTGGCAAGACCAGTTAATTCCCTATGATACTTGCAGTTTTCTGACTTGCTGCAACTGACGAATCCTATAAAACCTTGGTCGCTCATCTTTGCACCCGCTCAAGTTCAGTTATGTCCTTCTTATATACAGGAACCCCAAACTGTACACAGTATTGTAAGTGTGACCACACTAGTGACTTATATGGAAGCAAAATCCCTTTGTAATATTAAATTATTCTCCTCTGTTGATTACCTTGTAATGTTTATTATCTGTAAGTATTGTATTTCTGCACTGTAATTCTGCAAGGTTTTTAGTAAATATATTTAAAAGAAAATGGCCCAATACTGACCCTTGTGGTACTCTTTTGTTAGCTGTGAACCAATAAAAGTGTGTTTCATTAATAACAAGCATAACTTCTTTTTTTTATTCTATGAGAAGAATCTATGGATACCCAAGTTGCAGCATCCACCTTGGTATGGACAAATGACATTATGGTTCTGGTTGGGTTGGAATGTGGCGCATTATATTATTGACAAGTTATATCTTGTTGTTAATTTCTGGTAATCACCATGAGTGTTATTGTGAGGTTATTTGGTTATATACACTGCATGTAATTTCTCCAATCCACCTCAGATCTCATACTCCAATTGGAATTGCACTTATGGTTATATAGGGCAGCCAACTGCTGGGACCTACCTGGTTTTAACTGTTTTTATCATGTGTGTTGTGTTTTGCCTGTCCTTTTGATACCATAAATAATTTATTCATTTTATTCAAGGGTGTGCATCATGGTTTCTACATGATCTTTCTTAAATTAGAAATATAACCAAGAGCACAGGTAACACACAGGCATTTTTTCACAATTTTGAAACATATGTTTTTTTCACAATTGTGCGTAAACATTTTGAATTTGATTTCTCCAAAACAAAATATAAGGAAACATAGTCTTGTGACATATCAAATGAAAGCCCATACCGTTCTGAAAATAATGATGCCTCTCCCACCTCTTTATCTTAATTCTAGCCCGAGATATGATAAAAAATGTAACGCCGTACCAGGCCAAAATTTGCACTTTTTCAAAACTTTAGAAGTCTGTAAAAAATTAACTGATGAAGAAAAAAATTCAACATTTATGATTAATTAAAGTTGTATTTCATATAGAAAAAAAATGAAAAAAAATCTAAAGACGTCGGGTAAAAAAAATCATATTTGGATCACTTCATATGGAATGACCCCAAGGTAATTCTCATATATGAGGCTCAGTTACTTCTGCAGAGGCTATAGACAGCAGATCGATCTTACTGTGAAGTAATTCACATAAATGAGGCCCCAGTTACTTCTGCAGAGGCTATAGGTGATCAGAGCGATCTTACTGTGAGGTAATTCTCATAAATGAGGCCCAGTTACTTCTGCAGAGGCTATAGGCACCAGAACGATCTTACTGTGAGGTAACTCTCATAAATGAGGCCCAGTTACTTCTACAGAGGCTATAGACACCAGAACGATCTTACTGTGAGGTAATTCTCATAAATGAGGCCCAGTTACTTCTACAGAGGCTATAGACACCAGAACGATCTTACTGTGAGGTAATTCTCATAAATGAGGCCCAGTTACTTCTGCAGAGGCTATAGACACCAGAACGATCTTACTGTGAGGTGATTCTCATAAATGAGGCCTCAGTTACTTCGGCAGAGGCTATAGACACCAGAACGATCTTACTGTGAGGTGATTCTCATAAATGAGGCCCAGTTACTTCTGCAGAGGCTATAGACACCAGAACGATCTTACTGTGAGGTAACTCTCATAAATGAGGCCCAGTTACTTCTGCAGGGGCTATAGACACCAGAACGATCTTACTGTGAGGTGATTCTCATAAATGAGGCCTCAGTTACTTCTGCAGAGGCTATAGACACCAGAACGATCTTACTGTGAGGTGATTCTCATAAATGAGGCCCAGTTACTTCTGCAGAGGCTATAGACACCAGAACGATCTTACTGTGAGGTAACTCTCATAAATGAGGCCCAGTTACTTCTGCAGAGGCTATAGACACCAGAACGATCTTACTGTGAGGTGATTCTCATAAATGAGGTTCAGTTACTTCTGCAGAGGCTATAGACACCAGAACGATCTTACTGTGAGGTGATTCTCATAAATGAGGCCCAGTTACTTCTGCAGAGGCTATAGACACCAGAACGATCTTACTGTGAGGTGATTCTCATAAATGAGGTTCAGTTACTTCTGCAGAGGCTATAGACACCAGAACGATCTTACTGTGAGGTAACTCTCATAAATGAGGCCCAGTTACTTCTGCAGAGGCTATAGACACCAGAACGATCTTACTGTGAGGTGATTCTCATAAATGAGGTTCAGTTACTTCTGCGGTGGCTATAGACACCAGAACGATCTTACTGTGAGGTGATTCTCATAAATCAGGTTCAGTTACTTCTGCAGAGGCTATAGACACCAGAACGATCTTACTGTGAGGTAATTCTCATAAATGAGGCTCCAGTTACTTCTGCAGAGGCTATAGACACCAGAACGATCTTACTGTGAGGTGATTCTCATAAATGAGGCCCAGTTACTTCTGCAGAGGCTATAGAAACCAGAACGATCTTACTGTGAGGTAATTCTCATAAATGAGGCCCAGTTACTTATTCCAAGATCTATTGATTAAAATAAACTTTGTTGTGAGAAAACTACCGTATATACTCGCGTAAAAGCCGAGTTTTTCAGCCCAAAAATTGGGCTGAAAAGTACCCCCCACGGCTTATACGTGAGTCAGTGACGGTATACAGCAGCCACAGCAGCCCCAGCAGCCTCAGTAATCCAGGGCCCCCCCAGCCTTGCTCCGGTCACCTGTAAAGCAAAATATACTTATCACTGTCCCGCTGCCGTCTGCGCCCGCCGCTGCCGACATCCCCGATCCTCCATCTTCTCTTCATGCGTCCTCTTCCGGTTTCCTGTGTTCGTCGCAGGCAATGACGTCATTGCCGGCGCCGAACACAGGAAGTCAGAAGAAGACGCATGAAGATGGAGGATCGGGGATGTCGGCAGCGGCGGGCGCGGACGGCAGCGGGACAGTGATAAGTATATTTTGCTTTACAGGTGACCGGAGCAAGGCTGGGGGGGCCCTGGATTACTGGGGCTGCCTGTATACTACCGCTGGGGCTGCTATATACTACCACTGGGGCTGCTGGGGCTGCTATACACTACCACTGGGGCTGCTGGAGCTGCTATATACTACCACTGGGGCTGCTATACACTACCACTGGGGCTGCTGGGGCTGCTATATACTACCACTGGGGCTGCTGTATACTACCACTGGGGCTGCTGGGGATGCTATATACTACCACTGGGGCTGCTGGGGATGCTATATACTACCACTGGGGCTGCTGTATACTACCACTGGGGCTGCTGTATACTACCACTGGGGAGGCCTGTATACCACTGGGGGGGGGCCTGTATACCACACTGCTGGGGGCTGTATACCTGTGCTGGGGTCCACCCTCGGCTTATACACGAGTCAATAGGTTTTTCCAGATTTTTGGGGCAAAAGTAGGAAGGGTCGGCTTATACACAGGTCGGCTTATACACGAGTATATACGGTTCTTTAAAAGACCGAGTGTGACCTGCAAAACAGATGAGGATTGGTGTGTTGCCCGTTTTACTCCTCGGACGAGTCACACTGGTGTATGAATTAGGCTTTTGGAGAAGTTGATCAGCCTCAGGGGTTATAAATAAATATTCAAAATCATTGAAAGAAAGCAGAGATCATGACAAAAGGGGAGAAAGTAAAACAATAAAATTAAATGTAATTAAACTATATTGATATAAAATTAGAAAAACATGAAAAACTCAAAAATACTCTGAGGTTGTGGTGTCCTGACGATATAATCAGCCCTGATATAGTATTAGAATCCTACACGTCTCTCCGCTCTCGAGTGCTCGGTCGTCTTCTTGGCAGTCACGGGATCTCTGCAATCTAATTCTGATGAAACAAAACTGAATAAAAATAGAAAGTGAAAGCTTGTTTGTTAGTTGACCCTCAGATTATGCAAGATTATTTCTGCTTTATGAATCAGCGATGATGGAAAGATCCTGATTTGTTTATTTCATGACGACGAGTCTGATCATTTCAGAAATTAGAGAATCACAAGCTGTCTATAATGAAGGCCATGACGGGATCCCTCTGCCTCCTCCTCCTCCTCGCTCTCTCAGGTCAGTGCTTCTCCTCTTTATCCACATGAAGGTTTATGGGAACAAACCCCAATCATTTATCTCCGGACAGATGTGGTTGGGTCACATTTCCCTTCTGACATCTGTATTATACTGATTCTGTATCTTCTTCCTAATACACCGAGAACCAGCTTAGTTGAATGTTCCTGTAATTTTATGGCTGAAGTCACCTTACCCCAAAATTGTAGTTCTGGAGAATAAAATAATATAGGTAAGGGGCGCTCCTGCGCTGCAACACTGAGAAAGCATTTCAAGGTCACTAAATTGAGTTTTCTGTTAGTAAATAATAATAGATAATTATCATGTAGAAATATTAATTTTATTTACATAGTACCAACATTGTTGCTATATAATAATATACAGGGTGGGTCATCTATATGGATACACCTAAATAAAATGGAAATGTAAGGTGATGTCAACTTGTAAATAACTCTTAAAAGAATAATGTTACGTTAAAACCAAGCACACCATTGTTTTTCTTATGCAATTCTCAATAAGTTTGATGTGTCACATGAACCTTTTCCCTTTGAAAAAAATAAAGTTGGATCCAAAATGGCCAAGTTCAAAATGGCCGCCATGGTCACCACCCATCTGGAAATGTTTTCCTCCTCCCATATACTAATGTGCCACAAACAGGAAGTTGATATCACCAACCGTTCCCATTTTAGTTAGGTGCATCCATATAGAAGGCCCACCCTGTACAATTCAGATATACAGTCAACATAGACATTACAGAGTAACACACAATTCAACAGATACAAAGAGATATGAGCGAAACTTTACCGAACGTGTTAACCAAGTTCAAATTCGGCACGAACATTGCAGATTCAATTTGTGACCGGAAACCCGTACATCTTACCAAAAAATTAGCGAACACTGCATTGTTCGGGAAAAACTTTCCCTGTATCTTTGGGGCCAAAATGCTCATTGGAAGACCCGCTGACTGGGAATAAGGGCCACTAATCTTAAGGTTAGGTGTGAGGGCCACTTTACACACACCAACGTCTGTGTCCAACTTCTGAACAGAGCTCTGGTTGCAGTGAAATCATGGACACATTGTTACATTTTGTGACTGTGTACAAATGTAACAATGTGTCCATGATTTCACTGCAACCATAGATCTGTTCAGAAATTAGACAAGAAGTTGGTGTGTGTAAAGCGGCCCTCACACCTAACCTTAAGATTAGGAGTGTTCCCAGCCATCGGGTCTACCATTTTCTTTCAACCTTTAGATTTTAATGGAGTTTTAAAACAATTTTCTTAAACTTCCTGGAGTTTATAAGTGTTTTGACACCTGCAGGGTATGAATTTTTGGAACAGTGCCAGATGTGGTAGCAGCTGTGATGTCCAGGAACATTACAAAGTCCTTTAAATATCCATTTAAGAGAGCTTTGCATTTTTTTTATTTATTATAATTCTTTTCTTTAATTATTATTTTTTATAGAGAACAAACCATTGAGGGTCAACAGCATGCAAGGCCACATCCTCTACATTTATGTGCTAGGAATTCATATAAAAATAGCATATGTCTATTATATGCTTAACATACATGGTCTTATACAGTGAAGGAAATAAGTATTTGATCCATTGCTGGTTTTGTAAGGCTGGGGTCACAGTTGGAAGTACAATTGCGTTGACCGCATCCAAATCTGGATGCGATAAACACAATTGCCTTCACACACATTTTTTTTGCAAAAATGTGTTCTGTAAACCGCAATGCGGTAACCGTATTGCTCTGGATGTGTAATCCTGAGCAATGCGGTTACTGTCTACTGCCGCAGGGAAGAACAAAGTGTTAAATGTTATTAAAACATTAAATATTAATAGTGGCTGTGGGCAACATGTCTCTAGGGGGTGCCCACCCTCCCTAGAGATATGCTGTCCACTTCTGTGGGCATGTGAGGGGTTAATGCGTCAGTTATATTAATGCCGGCTTTTGTTGGCTTTGTACAAATTTCTGAATGAAGCCCCGGCTCCTGACAGTACAGGAGATACTGTACGTAATGTACGTATAGTATCAGCCGCTGTCCAGGGTCCTGTAAGTAGTTACATTAGGTCTCTGGCGGCGCGCTGCCCATAGACCTAATGTTAAGTGAAAGTGAAGGGCTCGGGTTGCCTGGTATACTGGTGCACAGAGGAAAGACACAGGGCCACCAGCCTAGCTCAAGCAACTGCAGGGCCATCACACCAGCGCAGTGAGGAAGCCAATACGACCTGGCCGGGTGCAAACAACCCCACACTTGCTCTCCAGACTCGAGGGACTGCCTTTAAGAGACTATCACTCCTGCCCTGGGGACCTATCCAGAGAGGGCTTGGCATCTCAGCTACCCCTAGTCACCGTCCCCAGCTGCAACCAGGCAGTGGTGGCTCCATTGGCCACAACACTCCAGGTGGCGTCACGACAAATCCCCTGTAAATATACCCCTTTTTGGACTAATCCCAGGCCACGAGACCGGGTCTCGACTACCGTGATTCCGGAGAGACAGCCACCGGCCGGGTTCCCGAGTACCCCATAGCCTGGGGGTGCATCACCTGCAGTCCACAGTTTGGAGATGTGATGGATCCACCCCAAGACATGAATGCTCTGGAGGACGTGATTTTCATCAATTCCCCAGGGGCCAAGGGTGTTTCACCACCATAACCAGAGCAGCCAACAGAGGAGATTACTTCATCTACATATGCGAGCTGGATTACGATCACGCTACCCCAATTTGACCTGATATGCAGCGAGGTCAGAATCCAGTACTACTCCTCCATGCCTGAACAAGAGGTCACACCAGAATGCAAGTCATAGTCAGAAGTAAACTGTTTCGTATTCCAGCCGGGACAAGCACAGATCAGAGTCAAGATCTTGCAGCATGTCTAGTCTTCTTACACCTGCAGTTGGTGTGTAGCTGGTGGATCAGCAAATACAGGAGGAAGACGAGAAGGATGAAGAAGATGAGGAGGAAGAGGTAGTAGTGGTATAAGTCCCTGCTTTCCTGCCTTGTGTAGCATCCCCACTACAGGCCTTTGACTGGGAGAATGCCACGTGGGGACCCCTACCCCCTCCCAGCAACTATCTGAATAGGCCTGAGCCACCCCAGCCCATCTTCTTTCTGTAAGAAATTAGTCTCTCTGATGCCATCACCTGAGAGTGGTTGCAAGAGCCTAAGGCTAATGACTTTGATGAGCAATGCTCCCAGGGCAGGGTGGCAACATTATTCCAGAAAAGGTAGTTTGGCTTTTAGCCAAAGACGGGACTGGTGACAGGTGCTACATGAATCTGTCCACCCTGCTGACTATGTAACTTCACAACTGCACCCTGTATATTGGGGAGGTAGTCACTTCATGAAGGTGTAGGGCAGCAAGGGTGGTTTGCGGTAGGTGTAAGTTGGGTCGCCAACAAATTCCAAGACTGGCAGCAGGAGGCTGACATCGAGAAGATGCTACATTAGCTGGAAGCCAGGGCTGATCTTGTTAGCCAGTCAGGTGCAGAGAAACCCACAATGGCCAGGGATCCTAAAGGGCCTGTCAGAATTGCTCAAGTTCCTCCCTTAAGGTACCTACCGTCACACGCCGCCATATGGCTTCCATATCGCTGGTGATTTTATGTGAGCGCGCACATTTTGAGCACTTTTTTCTGATAGCTGTGGAACTGTCAATGTAGCGATCTTGCGTGCGATGCTCGGCGATCTGCATTCCGGAAATCACCTGCAGAAGACCGGAAGCGATCTTCCCTTCAAACATCGCCGCGTCACACGCCACAATCGTAACAGCGATGTGGGCATACTGTTTTGATAGGAGTGTGCTAGAGTGTGTTTCACCGCGCCCCTATCACTGCGATTAGGGGACTGAACTGTGTTCCCATTGGTCAGCCTTTCGTGAATGCACAGGTCATCCAATAAGGCGCCTCGGACGCGGCCAGCCTATCAGAACACAGTATCACCCACCAATCGTTGCAGATGCAGGGCAAAAAAAACAAATCCAAGCACGCCTACAGAATTTATTTCCGGATTGCTGTGTATGTCGCTATTGCCCTGTCACACAGCACGAGCCGCTGAAATCGCCTGGTGAATATCGCCTGATTTCACTGCAGTGCAGGGCAATCAGGTGATGCTCCACCAGCAATTTATCACCGTAGAATTGCCCAGTCACACGCATTACGCACAGGCGATGTGGTTTCCACATCGCAAAATTTGTGAATTGCCAGTGATCTCGCGGGCGATATGGCGTTGTGTGACGGTACCTTTATAGAGGTGGCCGTCCCCTAGTTCTTATGTCCTCTTCTCCAGTAATGGCCATGATGGTGTGTGCTGGGGGCAGTGGTGGGGGAGAATGCCCCTGGAGAAGTAGACACTGTTACCCTCCAAGACCATTCAGACTACAGTTCAAAAAGCCACATCCATCCCGGTCTGCGATGAGAAAGATGCTAGTGAGTTTCTACTCCAATGAAAGAATTCCTCTAAAAAATGCCTGTTGTTGATTCGCTGACCCACCCTGGAGTTGCCCAGTGGACCATTTTGAGTTGTCAGAAAAGCGAGGCATGTTTTCTTTTGTTAAATGTATTTTTCCCTGTCCCAAGTTTAGCGCTGGTTGCGCTCCCCCTTCTGGATTAGTGGGACTGCAGCTTTCACATTACACCTTAAAGCCCTTAATAGACTGAGCTACTTTATCTTGAAGGCCTGTTAATTATCTTGAAGGCTTCAAGTTAATGGAATCTGCTAGTCCTTGGGGGACTTGACTTATACACTGTATATATTTGTGTGAGTATATTTATACTTATTATAGCCTGTTCTAACTAGTGCCTATTTAAACGTTATCACTGTGTATTATAAATCATGTACCAACATGTGTTTTTTTTTTTCTTATTTGCTACAGTAAAGCTTTTTTACTTCACTCCTTGTGTGCTGAACTGTTTCTGCAAACTAAGCGGTGCTTTGATATGGCCCTAAACCTCCTGGTGAGCATGCCACAGGCCTGTGGCCTGAAGGTGGGAGGTATGGAAATGCAAGACACTACACACACTCCTGTAGAACAGGACAGGGCAAGTGTAGTCCTCAAGGGCTGCAAACAGTGCATGTTCTCAGTATTAACTTAACATTGTGCAAGGAGTTGGAATCATTACTTCTGTAAGTGATGAGATTACCACCAGTCCAATGCTAAGGAAATCCTGAAAACTTGCACTGTTTGCAGCCCTTGAGGACTATAGTTGACCATCCCTGCTGTAGAGGTCTCTGTGAAAGTAGCCAGGGAGCAAAAGGAATCCTTGAGTTCTTTCACCACAGCTGCAGCTCTCCCTGGACTGCCTTAGGCCCTGTGCCCACGGTGTATTATTTGATGCTTTTTTAAGCAGATCTTGACAATCTACATCAAAATCTGCATGTCTATCCCGAAGCCAGAAACGTCTATGAGAGTTTGGAAGTGCTGAGCCCGTTATTTTTATTCCTTGCAGATTTGGTGCAGATTTTGAGGCAGAAAAAAGAAATCTGCACCACATGTGCAAGGAACAAAAAAAAAATATTGACACATCATTTCTGATCTGTGATAGACTTTGCTGGCTATCTGCATGAAAAAAAGCTTAAAAAAATGTACCATGGGCACGGGGTCTAAAATGGTCCAGGGAGAGCCACAGTTGCGGTTTTTGTGCTTCCTGCTCCCTGTATAATAAGTCCAGTTCTTGTTACAATTTTTAAATTAAGAAATAAAGTGGAACTTTTTATTCTCACCACGAAGCTGGCACTTCTATACATTTTTTCCCCCATATAAAGTGGAGTCAGTAATTGGCAGGAGATGAAACCCCTGTGTGTGCAGTGTCTGTCTCTGGGACTCCCATGGGGCCACTAAGCACAGTTCTCTCTTCCTCCATTATAATTTCTTCTCTACTCCTTGTGCAGGGAGAAGGGAATGGCATACTCCATGGGTCCCGAGTAGTTGCCTGCACACTCCTCTCATCTCAACTCACATGAAGAAAGTAAGAGCCTCCCTCTGACTCCTTTGATGGTACCTTTACACGCCGCTTTTGGTGGCGATAGGAGGTAATCTAACGTGCGCATGCACATTTTCATGCTCGCCTCAGATCGCCAAAGGCACTTTTACATTCCGCAATTTCGCCCCCAACCTAAGGCGATGTGTCGCCCCGGAAGTTGCCACACCAACAACGGGAAACATCCATTCGCCTTCCCTTGCTGCTTCACAGGCCGCAATCCCCAAAGGAATGTGGGCGTACATGTGCAGAGCGGCGATAACATAGCCGTGCCAGACTGGTCTACACCGCGCCCCATACACGCTCATTGGACAACGCAATAGCATTGTGATTGGGCAGCCTGCGCTGGAAAGCTTGCTAATACATGACACCATTTTCTTTCGGAGTTTGGCACCAATACACACTCAAATATGGCGCGGTGTCAACTGACAGCCAATGGAAGACAGTAGCCACCACCAATCATCACTGACGGGGCGCGGTCTCCAGCATGCTATGGCATGCTTCCGGGAAATCAGTAGGTAACGCAGATTCCATCCCTATCGCCCCTTCACACGCCAAAAGCAGGGAATTTCACCCTTCCAGCATCTTTTACAGAGAGCAGTGAATCAAACCTGCCCCGATCTGTCTGCAAATAATTTGTGTACAGGCCCCTTTCTTCTCTTAGTCGTGAAGCTGACTCTATGATAGACACGTTATTTCAGTAGTTGTTCAGGCCACCCTTCCTTTCGGAGCCTCGGTGCTGTTACAGCGGCTGCCCTGGCGCCATGTACACCCCTGCTGTACACCATGAAAATGCTAATATTTACAGTTATTGTATAAAGGTGAAAGGGAATGAAAAATGTTACTACATCTAATATCCATTTAATGGCATTAGTTTGTTTTCAGATTTTCATAACCTATATCTGTTATTATCCACAGTGTGGTCACTGGAGCTGACCGGACCTCCAGCACATGTCGCCAGGCTGGGATCTGAAGCTCGGGTTACTTGCTGGTTCACAGTGGACAATCCTCCTGTAGATCCCAATCATCTCACAATATTTTGGCATTTTCTAGATAAGGAGATCCTGATCTATAATAAAACTGTGAGGACGACATCTCCTAGATATTCCAAGAACACAGAACTATTAGGAACTGGGATTGCTAATCTGACTATTTCTAATGTACAAATATCTGATGGTGGAAGATACAAGTGTTCAGTGATTTACGGCTCGGAGAGGAAGGAGAAGCGGGTCTGGTTGGATGTTGTAGGTGAGTCTGCAATAACTGAGTTGAATCAGAAATATCTAACTACACTTGTCCAATTAACTACAACAGTTTTTTACTCATATAAAACATCAAAATTGCATCATTAAAAATTTTGCATGCTCCTAACATCCTAGTCCTATCGTCCTTAACCCAAGGGCATCCGTCCTTGGGTCAGTTTCTTTTTGTCTCTTTTTTTATTTCACCTTGGTTAGTTTTTCTCCTTGAGTTACTCTTTCAAGTCACTTACAGGCAGCCTGTATCTTCTCCCTGCTCCTTGTAGAAAGCCCTTTATTTATTTCCAGAGAGGGTAGGTGCTTCTGCTGTTGGGGTGACATCCTACACCCCTGTCTCACCTATGCATGCCCACTGGTATACACATATCAACTATATGGGCGGCACAGTGGCTCAAGTGGTTAGCACTGCAGCCTTTGCAGCACTGAGGTCCCCTGAGGTCACTAAGGACAACATCTGCAAGTAGTTTGTATGGTCTCCCCGTGTTTGCGTGGGTTTCCTCCGGGCACTCCGGTTTCCTCCCACATTGCAAAGACATACTGATAGGATGTTTAGATTGTGAGCCTCAATAAGGGACACTATTACTGATGTATGGAAAGTGCTATAGAATAATAGTGCTATATAATTGAATAAATATTATAACACAGGTTCAGGAAGAATAAAAGCCTACCAGACTGTAGCTGCACTCACCCAACTGGCTCCTGTACAGACTAGAATATCCCTAGCTGCAGAACTAAAGCCAACAGCTCAGTCCTGGCTCCCTCAAAGGCCATCAAACTGTTTCTCATTCCTCCTGCGGAACCAGAGGAAGCATTGCTATACTCGACTACCTAAGATAGGGAGAGTGTGCTGAAGTTGACCGGTACCAAAGGTGAGGAAACTGAAAGCACATGCAAAAAAGGAGAATAATAGATACAAACAAGGGAATGCTCTCACCAACCTAACTGAGGACAGAAGAAAAGGTATAGGGAATTGTATCTACCCAACAGGTAAATTTCCTTAGCTGTAGGGCTAGAACTCCTTAGTAGAGATGAGCGAACTTTGCTTGAACATGTTCACAAATTTCATATTCGGCACGTGGCTGATTCAGTTTGGGTTCGGGACACCTGACAAAATCCCAAAAAGTCAGATTTGTTCAGTGAGTGATCGGATTAAAAAAAGCATTACTGCATTTAAGTGATGCTTTTCTTCTACCTTCTGACAGTGCAGGATTGCCAGCATTTTCTATGTGGAT
Source organism: Allobates femoralis (assembly GCA_033576535.1). Taxonomy (NCBI): domain Eukaryota; kingdom Metazoa; phylum Chordata; class Amphibia; order Anura; family Aromobatidae; genus Allobates; species Allobates femoralis. The sequence continues at coordinate 233,075,385 of JARQOC010000011.1, read as the reverse complement.
GTTCGTGGTCTGTAGCCACTCAGGGTGCATAAAACATCCACAAGTTAAAGACACAAGGGCTTGTGTCATTGGCTGGTTTCTTTCATTGGCTGCCAAAGTCACATGTACCTAATGATATAAGAAGCGGCCATTTGCCGTGGTCGCCATTTTCAGAGAGTTACTGGTCAGAGACTGCTACCGCTCCGTGCTGCTCCATCCATGTTACACAATTAGATAGAGAGATACTCCATCACTTTTTAGCTAGAATAGAAGATTGAGAGTGTCCATCCTGACATAGGTATTTTGTGCTGAGAACAAGTGTAATATCTAGACCTGTGTGCGTTGCCAAAGCCGGTTTGGTTTGGTATGTAGCCTGTGAATCTCAAATCCTTCATTTTCCTCTAAAAGGCTCTATTTGGCATGTAACCTGTGATTCTCAAATCCTTCACTTTCCCCTAAAAAGTCTGGCTTTGGCCTCAAACCAGTGCTTTCCAAATCTGTGTGCATAAAAGATGAGTGGGAAATCCTGAGGTTGTGGTGGAAAAGGGTAGGGGAAAGAGGTTGTTGCAAAGGGGAGTAGGCTTGGTGTTGGAGGTGTACATGGGGTAACTGCTACTACTAATGTTACTGAAAGCTGTAGTAACCAAACATTGGGTCGTCATCGTATCGCAAGCAAATTGGCAATTTCTGTTACTGGACAGCCTACTCTATTTTTTTTGTTTGCCAGCAGCAAAGCGATACGAGTTGTGGATGAAGCCCGGCTTTTGCTACATTTGCTACAGCTGCATCAAGTGGCCTATCCTCCTGAGACTGTCATGGAGGACAACAGAGAGGATAATGATGAATACATTATAGCTCAGACTTGAGTAATGCAGCTGAGTAGCTCAGCAGAGGCAGAGGAAGACAAGCAGGTTAGGGTGCATCTTCTGGCTAATCAGCATGCAATACTATGGGAAAAATACTGTGGTAAAAGTGTTCCTAGTGGGTCTCACCATCACCGAACACAGTCTGCTGCATCAAATGCATCTGCTGCTCCTCCTCTCTCAGCTTGGCAAGTGTTGTCCAACGCATGTCCAGCCGCAGGACCTCCACATGTTTATCCGCTACAGTCGGGGTGACTGACAGATCCTCAGCTGTTATGGAAGTAGACACGCCTGGTGGTTTTGACCGATCCCAGACACAGAGCACACCACAAATAAAACCACCAGAACATATCCGCTTGCACCACCTCCACAATGCAGCAGTTTGTCAGGTACTCCACCCTCTCTCAGCACAGCAGCCAGCCTTGATCCCGCAGTTGTGGCAATGGAAAAGATTATTTTCTCTTACACATTCCAAAGCAAAGAGCTTGAGCTTGACCATCTCCCATTTGTTGGCCACGGAAATGCTGCCTTACCGCCTGGTGGATACAGACGGTTTACAAAAGCTGATGGTCATCGCAACCCCCAAGTATCAGATGTCAAAGGTCCGAACTCTCGTCACATAACCGGGTGGCATGTCAGGATGGAATAGAGCAACACAGAGGAGGTCATGGTACCAAACTGGTGGTGAAGATCCAGGAGTTGAGGAACAAATAAAGGAGGATGAGGATGAAGAGGTGATGGGCACAGAACAGTCAGGAGATGATGAAGAAGTGATTCCCCTTTCTGTTGTCCAAAGTTGGTTGGGGAGGACGATGGAAGCAAATGGGAATGTTATCTCGCCACTACCAACACAACAAGAACTTGGGCCTCATGGAAGCATCAGACACATGAGCGGCTTCTTGCTTTACTATCTGCAACATGATGCCCGTATCGTTAGATTTTGAATCACCGACGACTACTGGGTTGCTACACTGTTAGATCCACGATACAAGAGTAAATTTAGCCAGATGCTTCCCTCCCTGGACAGGGACATACACATGGTGGAGTATCAAACAAAGCTGGTGGACAAGCTTAGGACTGGTTTTCCCCAACACATCAGTGATAGACACAGTATGCAAGTCAGATCTTGCAGAGCTCCTACCTATGCTGAGCTGCTCCTCTTTCCCCCCACCGGGGGCATAAATTGATAATGATTTCAGTGCATGAAAGAAGCGCTCAGCACGAGGTTTCCACAAACATTTACCTTTTATTGTACCACACTGCGTTTCCACGGCGGACCGCCGTCTTCCTCAGGTGGAATCCATGGACTTTAAGTCCATCTAGTTCAACCCATAACCTAACATGCTGATTCAGAGGAAGGCAAAACAATTTGTTACATTTGTAATAGATTATGACACGAAATAAACTCCTGCACCATCTTTTCTATCAACCGGCCGACTTTAGGATCTCACTCTTTATATACAGTTACGTTATGTCAATACATTGATGATGTTTTATTCTTGTGTTTATCAGCTCCTCCGCAGGTGACCATCACAGATAGAACAGTTGAAGTGAATACAGAGAAAGTCCTGAACTGCTCCGCCACTGGATTCTACCCTATAGACATTGAAGTTAAATGGTTCAGGGGCTCAGAGAGGCTGAGTGATGTCACTTTAGATCAACCCAAGAGGAACCCGGATAAAACCTACAGTGTGAACAGCACCGTGACCATCACACCCACCGAGGAGGACAGAGAGCGGATCTTCTCATGTAGAGTCCAACATAAGTATCTACCGGAACCAGTCCAGAAAGTTTTCCATCTAGTGTATCAGGGTGAGTTACTATTACTATCTCTTTATCCACATATTCGATGTTTAATTGACCTTTATTTTTTGTTTTTAGACACAATTTCTTTTACTGGTTTCAAAATAATTTCTCGACAGACAGGTTTCCAGTTGAACAGATTGCAACTTATCCATCCTTATCCATAATATCCCCAGCTGTAATATCCGAACTATACGCCAACATTAAATATCCTTTCAATACTGACTCTGGAGAAGTCTCCTCTCTATAGTTCTTTTCTTATATTTCTACAGACAGAAGCTCGGCCGGGATCATCGCTGCCTGTTCTGTCCTTGTGGTTATACTGATAAGTATCATCATTGCTGTTCTGTGGTGGAGACGAAAATTAGGAAGAAAAGGTAATGTAATGAGAAAATTATTACTGCCAGTTGAATCTACATGACGATAGCTATTAAACACATGGAAATCTATACTGTAATGTTATTTTCCTGTTTAAAGTAATGCCTCCACCTTTGTAACTCCTCATCAAATAGTAGAATTGTGTGCAGCAGGTACTGGACTGTTCAGTAGAATCTCCTCTACAGTTCCAGTTAGTGGGAAGCCTCAGCAATGAATGCCTGTGTTGTTACAGTGTAAAGAATGGAGCCCTACGCAGAAGGTTGTCCAGCAGAAGGTGTCACCGCAAAGGGAATTCATCAGAGAATGCAGCCTTTTATGGTGATTGTGTTGATGTGAGCACTGTCATTGGGCCAATAAGCTTAAAGATGTGAGGCAGGAATGTCTGACTTGCATGATAAAGAAAGAGTTGGACGTCCTGTAACAGCAACAACTGAGTTAAACATGCAAAAGGATTATTTATGCATTTGATTTCTTAAAACATTCTCATCGAAGCCCAAGTTGCAAAGGTGAAGGCATTATCTTACATTCAACCTGTAGTTTTAACATGTTATACTGTGTTATAGTTAGAATGTTATACTGCGCTATAGTTATCACACCATTCATATAAGGAGAGATTGCGGTATAGATAGATGAAGAGGAGGCTGTTCTGTCCTGCACAGTAGATAACGCCCCCGAGGATCTGTGATAGCAAAGTGTTTTTAAGCTGCACTTTCCTCACTTTAAAATGTAATTAAGAAATGTCAGTGGAGCAGCAGGTGACGTAACATATAAGTAATCCTTTAAGGCTTTCACACCACCTTGTTTTCTATTGATCCAGAGAACTTCTATAAGGGCCACTTCACACACACCAACTTATCTGTCCAACTTCTGACCAACTTACTGGTTGCAGTGAAATCATGGACACATTGCTCCATTTTGTGACTGTGTACAATGGAACAATGTGTCCATGATTTCACTGCAACCAGTAAGTTGGTCAGAAGTTGGACAGATAAGTTGGTGTGTGTAAAGTGGCCTTAAGACATTCTTACCAGTGATACCGCACACAAATAAACCTAAGATCCTAATAAAGAAATGTCCAATATTTACATTTATTTTATATGATTATTTCCACAATTATTACTCAATGTGATCATTTAAAATGCAATTTCCAGGTAAACCCCAGATGTCGGCTCCTATAGACATCACTATAAAAGATTTATATTGTGTTCAATACTCTCTGAATCTACAGAAGTTTTACCCTAAAGATATAAAAATCTCCTGGTATAGAGAAGATACAGGTGGAAGATATAGATTATCATCTGTGGAGACAATCAGTACAGGGGACAATGATGTCACATATGAGGTCACCAGTGTCATTGAGATTCCTGTTCATCAATTCAAAGATCCAGAGATGAGAATGATTGTAGAGTGGGAACACGAGAGCATGGAGACACCGGAGAGAAGATCACTGAGTATCAGAGGTAAGGCTGAGATCCATCCATCTAGAGATCTAAAACTCAGAACACAAAAGTGAGCAAATTCCATGCAAACACTGGTTTACTTATTGTATGTATTGGAACATGTGAACGGATGTCAGTGTTTTGGATCAAGGACAAAATGCAACAAACATAGTTTTATAGAAACATCCTACGAGCATAATCATCCCAGATAACTAAACAATCAACATAAGCAGAGTATATAGATGACATACAATGTGATTGTATATATAACAGGCATGCAGTAATGCTGGATTGAAGGTGTTATTGAGTATGAAATATCAAAATAGTTATTTAATATTGATATTACTTCTTTAGACACATTCTGGATTCATAGAGATTATAATTTCTACTTTTAGGCATTCAGGCACCAGCAATGAGACGAATTTCACAATCATAGAGTCAATGGGGGGGCAACAGAAAGCGTCCCTCTTCAGAAAATACCTCAGGAAACTCCTCTAAATACCTAGGATTCTGAGTGACAAAACTCACCACATGAGGGATCTCTTGGAGGCATTTGCCCCTATCCTAATTCTTCATCTAATCACATGGAGTACCACAGGGGTCAGTGTTGGGCCCTCTTCTTTTTAATATATTTATTAATGACCTTAAGGAAGGAATTTTTTTCCCTAATGTGGAGCTTAGTGTTGCTACATGGTTTTTTTTTGCCTTCCTCTGGATCAACATGTTAGGCTATGGGTTGAACTAGATGGACTTAGGGCACCTTCACATGCAGCAATATTGCTAGGCAATTTCACTGGCAATTTGCTGGTTGCAGTGAAATCATGGACACATTATTCTATTTTGTTGCTGTGTACAAATGAAACAATGTGTCCATGATTTCACTGCAAACAGCAAATTGCCAGTGAAATTGCCTAGCAATATTGCCACGTGTGACGGTACCTTTAAAGTCTTCCTTCAACCTTACAAACTATGTTACTATGTATGTTACTATGTTACATCCCCACTAACCCAATCAATATGATGATTATGCTGCCTAAGCCAAGTTATTAGATAACACAGAAAATATCCACACAATGACTCCATTTCTGGTCTTATATAGACACTACATGGAGTGGGAAATGTCAATATGATTAAATATAACTAGGACCAATCGTTAACTAATACAATTAAAGTAAACGTGAGAAAAACTATCAGAAAAGGCCCAAAATATCAAAAAAGTGAAAAGTTTATTTCCAGAACGTGCGGTACAAAATATAAAAGAATTATCATAAAAGGTACAAGGATGGGACATTTTCCGTCTCTTTTACACTATAGCCCCCTGATGAAATCGTAAATCGAAATGCGACTCACAGCAACAAGCAAAAGATAAGGTTGAACACAGCAGAAAACTAAAGATATAGCTGAACCTCAGTAGTAAACCTCAAAGTACAAGCACTGTCTCAACCACACAACACAACTGAATAATCAACAACGAAGGAAAGCATATGGCAGGAATAAAACTGCCTTCCAGCAGTCATGTGACCCAGAAAGGAGGCGAGGGGAGTGGAGGGAGCCTCCTGCAATCTAACTGTCTCAGCACATAAAATGTCCCATATCCACTGGCAACAGCTAACGTCAGGGGATATGCTGAATGAAAAGTGTCTAATGATAGTGTCTGATGAGATCATGTCTCCAGGGCTGAAGCCCAAGGCCAGTTAGTAGATATGGGTGCAAGGGAATTGCACCACCGTGCTGACTGCTGGGGTTGGGAAAGGTCTAACAGTGATGTGACTGGTACAGATGACATGACAAAGTCCAACAGTTCATTGTTCAAAAAAGTTTGGTGACAAGGACTGATCTTTGGTGGTGATAAAGACGACTCCCGAGGATGGTAAAATTTGGTGCCAAGCTCCATGGCTTTAGGCAGAGGGGGGGAATATGTGATGAAGTATATGGCTGCATTATAAATGGCTAGTATGTTTCGAACAGGTAGAAGTCTGCTGCGCTGTTAATATGAATGTCTTGCTGGTACCTGGAAAGCCACAGTATGCTTAACACCATTGCAAGGGCTAATAGTACCGTCACACGCTAGGATATAGGTGAACGATATCGTTAGCTATGTCACGTGACAGCGATCCTTCCGACATCGTTAGTGCGTTGTCACATACGAGGATATTGTTAACTATATTAACTTTGGCAACACGCCAGCAACTTGGTGAAAAATGTTTGAATGATTTTACAAAGCGGCAGAAATAGGAGAATTGTGAACAACATCGTTCAAAAAGGTGTCACAATGAACGATGTTGCGGCTTCACAGAACGTTAATTGGACGACGAACGATAGATTTGAGGTCAGGATCTCACATTTTGATGAACAATTCAACGATTTTTTCTTCCAACATCGTTCATTTGCATGCAACGATGCACAAATGATATCTTTTGAACGATCACAAATCCGTGACGTTTCAACAATATCGTTAACGATATCCTAGCATGTGACGGTACCATTAGTTTGCAACTTGCTGGAGACGTGGGTGTGGCTCATCCCATATTAGGTGTTTTGTTTGAGCACATGAGAGACTGGATGAGAAACTGCAGAGCATGCAGTGTGAAAGGTGCTGCCTGAGCCTCTGTGTGTGAGGTGCTGGGAGCAGCTGAATCATTGTGTGAATGCTGCCCGAGCTTCTGAGCAAACATCGGTTCAAACACTGTCTGTCTATGGCAAGAGTGGAGTAAAGCTGTGCAGAGCTGAAAGTGGTGAAAGGACTCAGTGAGTACTCCACTGATACACTGGCATACACTCCCTTGAGACTTATGCATGAATATGTCCACTAGAGATAAATGGACTATCTGTTATATGGACATTTACAGTGCCTTGTGAAAGTATTTGGTCCCCTTGAATATTGGATATTTTAAGTTTTTTAACAAATAAAAAACTGAAAAGTGGGGCGTGCAATATTATTCCTCCCCTTTGCTTTCAGTGCAGCAAGAGTTCAGTGAGGATCTCTGAATGATCCATTGTTGTCCTAAATGACTGGTAATGATAAATAGAATCCACCTGTGTGTAATCAAGTCTCCGTATAAATGCACCTGCTCTGTCATTGTCTCAGGGTTCTGTTTCAAGTGCAGAGAGCATCATGAAGACCAAGGAACACACCAGGCAGGTCCGAGATACTGTTGTGGTGAGGTTTAAAGCCGGATTTGGATACAAAAAGATCTCCCAAGTTTTAAACATCTCAAGGAGCTCTGTGCAAGCGATCATATTGAAATGGAAGGAGTATCAGACCACTGCAAATCTACCAAAACCCGGCCGTCCCTCTAAACGTTCATCTCTAACAAGGAGAAGACTGATCAGAGATGAGGCCAAAAGACCCATGATCTCTCTGAATGAACTGCAGAGATCTACAGCTGAGGTGGGAGAGTCTGTCCAAAGGGCAACAATCAGTCGTAAACTGCACAAATCTGGCATTTATGGAAGAGTGTCAAGAAGAAACCATTTCTCAAAGATATCCATAAAAAGTCTGGTTTGAAGTTTGCCACAAGCCGCCTGGGAGACACCAAACATGTGGAATAAGGGGCTCTGGTCAGATGAAACCAAAATCAAACTTTTTGGCCACAAAGTAAAACGTTATGTTTGACGTAAAAGCAACACAGCTCACCACCCTCAAAACAACATCCCCACTGTCACACATGGTGGTGGCAGCATCATGGTTTGGGTTTTTCTTCAGCAGTGACAGGGAAGATGGATAAAGTTGATGGACGATGGACGGAGCCAAATACAGGACCATTCTGGAAGAAAACCTGCTGGAGTCTGCAAAAGACCTCAGACTGGGACGGAGATTTATCTTCCAACAAAACAATGATCCCAAACATAAAGCAAAATCTACAATGGAATGGTTCAAAAATAACCGTATCCATGTGTTAGAATGGTCAAGTCACATCCAGACCTGAATCCAATGGAGAATCTGTGGAAAGAGCTGAAAACTGCTGATCACAAACGCCTCAATCCAACCTCACTGAGCTCCAACTGTTCTGCAAGGAAGAATGGGCAAGAATTTCACTGATAGAGATAAACCCCAAGAGACTGCAGCTGTAATCACAGCAAAAGGGGGCGCTACAGAGTATTAACTCAAGGGGTACGAATAATATTGCACGCCCCACTTTTCAGGTTTTTATTTCTTAAAAAAGTTTTAAATATCCAATAAATTTCGCTCCACTTCATGATTGTGTCCCACTTGTTGTTGATTCTTCACAAAAAAAAATAGAATTTTATATCTTTATGTTTGAAGCCCGAAATGTGGCAAAAGGTTGAAAAGTTCAAGCAGTACAAATACTTTCACAAGGCACTGTATGTTATGTTGAAGCTAAAAGAAGCTTTGTGTTTATGCTATAGAGCAAGGTTTAAGAAGATGCCTGTTGAACTCTTACATAGAGACCATTGCTGTGTGCCTTAATCCTGTTTCTAAATGAGTGTTCCCTGTGCTTAAAGTGTACTCGTTGTCACAGTCCACAAAGATTTTGCTGTCACTTGTTTGAGGATAAAAAAGCCTTTTAAGAGGAAATACAAAGATTTTGCTGTCACTTGCTTGAGGCAAAACAACTTTTTAAGTGAAACAGAGAGATTTTGCTGTCACTTGTTTGAGGTCAAAAAAAGCCTTTTTAGAGGAAACAGAAAGACTTTGCTATCACTTGTTTGAGGCAAAAAAAGCCTTTTCATGGAAAACACAAAGATTTTGCTATTGCTTGCTGTGTGCAAAAACACAGCTTTGGCAATGCACACAGATTTGGTCATCACAATTGTTCTCATCAAAAAATGCCTTGTGTGTGTCCAGATGGACACTCTCGCCCTCCTATTCTATCTAAAAAGCAATCAAGTAGCTAGCTTTTTGTATAGAACAGATGGAGCAGGATCGAGCAGCATAGAGCAACAAGCAGTGTCCCTAGCAGTAACACTCTGAAAATGACGGCGGCGGCAAATGGCCGCTTCTTCTTTCTTGAGGCAGCCAATGACACAAGCCAGTCAGTAACACAAGTCCTTGTGTCTACAACTTGTGGATGTTTTATTCGCCCTGATTGGCTGAAGACCTGGAACATCCACACAGAAAGTGCAGGTAAAAAGATGGAGTCCAACGCTCCTCTCACCTCTCACCACCCCCTTCCCTCACCAAACATGTCCCACCCACTATCCAGCACTGTGAGAAGGTCGAAGGAAAGCAGCACAAATGCAGTAATGCTTTTTTTAATCTGATCAGTCACTGAACAAAGCGCGTTCACTGACTTTTTAGCAAAATGTTCTGGTTCCAGATCCCGAATCTGCAACGTTCGTGCCGATTTTGAAGTTAGCAAACATGTTCGAGGGAAGTTCACTCATCTGTAGAGACCAAGTAAATGTTAGATCTGTACAAATATCCATTGCACCTCCTCTGCCAGAAGGTGTCACCAATCAAACCCCAGGTCTTTCAGTGTTTATCCCTTTTGTTTTTCTATTGTTTTTGCCTTGTCTGTGTCTTTATAGTATTTCATCTTTTTAACATTTTTAAGCACTAGACCCTTTTTCGAATATTTACTGTATAGTTCATCATGTTCTTCAAACACACCCACAACCTATGTATGCCACAGCTGAGGCCTATGTATACTAGTATGTTACACATTATCTATCTATCTATCTATCTATCTATCTATCTATCTATCTATCTATCTATCTATCTATCTATCTATCTATCTATCCATCCATCCATCTATCTATCTATCTATCTATCTATCTATCTATCTATCTATCTATCTATCTATCTATCTATCTCAGTGTCTATCTATATATCTATCTAATGAATAGTGAATGTTTTAGTTTACTAAAAGGTGTGAATTTGTGGTTTCTCCTTATGTTTAAGTTGCTTAACAATCCCACTTTCCTAAATGATTATTATTGCTCCATGTTACAGATCCTCTCTGGCGTCCAGACGTTGGAGCTATCACTGTCCCCGAACTGAAGGAAGGTGAAGAAGCCAAACTGACCTGTAAAATATCCGGATATTTCCTTGATCTTCTAGCTGTTGACTGGCTTGTAAAGAAGGATGGGATTGTGACCGCTCTGCCTAAAGAACCATTAGAGACGGACAGAACTTACAAGATGTCATATGAGGAGGAGAAAGATAACAATAAAATTTGTTCCTGTGAAGATTCATTGACTTTTACTCCATTATAAGTTTAGATGAAGGATCAGAAATCATCTGCAGAGTGGAGCATCCCAGCGAGGAGCATCCCATAGAGCGGAGCACCAGACCCCTACACATCGAGGAGCGTCCCATAGAGCAGAGCACCGGACCCCTACACATCTGTGAGTATCCCATAGAGCAGAGCACCGGACCCCTACACATCGGGGAGCGTCCCATAGAGCATAGCACTGGACCCCTACACATCGGGGAGCGTCCCATAGAGCAGAGCACCGAACCCCTACACATCGGGGAGAGGTCCCATAGAGCGGAGCACCGGACCCTTACACATCGGTGAGCGTCCCATAGAGTGGAGCACCGGACCCCTACACATCGGGGAGCGTCCCATAGAGCAGAGCACCGGACCCTTACACATCGGGGAGCGTCCCATAGAGCGGAGCACCGGACCCCAACACATCGGGGAGCGTCCCATAGAGCGGAGCACCGGACCCCTACACATCTGTGAGTGCCCCATAGAGCGGAGCAGCGGACCCCTACACATCGGGGAGCGTCCCATAGAACAGAGAGAGTGAGTTATATGGATGAAATATATAATGCAATGACACATTACACCTTGCGCTTCTCACAGAGTTGCGTTATCTCCCTGGTCTCTGCACATATAATCAATTATTACAGAAAACATCTGATTCTGGGTGAGCTATATCATTAGCCACCTGTGATAGGAAAATGATACAATTCTGATAATAAATCATATTTTAAAAGTTAGTTTTTCCCAACATTTTTTACACAGAATGCATTTATTCTTAGGGTAAAACCCATTGCCCCAAATGCCTGCAAATATCCCAGTAGACCACTCAAAATACTAACTGTGCATTATTTGCTAAACCTGTTCCATTTGCAGAACTTTTCTAGGAAAATTGGAATTTCTGGCAAGTATGGAAGTCACTGAGGATTTAAAGAGTAAGGGTGAAAACATACTATGCGAGATATATGCGAATATTGCACAACTCACCTGGAACTACCCCTCCCTCTCTGAACAGGAGCACATTTCCACCCTGTCATTTTAAAGAGGTTGTCCACTACTTTAAAGGTACCGTCACACGGCACGATGTTGAAACGATGTCGGCCTGGATTTCGCAGGAGCGCGGTCGTTTTCAACATCGCTGGTGAGATGTGACACGTACAGATATCGTGAGCGAAAAGCAACGAACCAGCGATTCCAACATCGCCTGCACAACACAGCGAGCAATGTCAGCGGTTGTTATCATGGCGTCACACAGGACAACCCCAAGCTGAATGTGGGTGTACAGTTTGACATAGGCAGGGAGATAGGCATGCTATAGTATGTTTTCCGCGCCCCTACCACACCGATTGGTGGCCAGCCTTGTATGCCAAGATGGCTACCTCATTTGCGTATGTGCCTTTCAACCATCTCGCAACAAAATGCTGCCTTTGCCACGGTCAGCCAATGGGAACGCACTAGTGACCACCAATCGGCGCAGACGGGGCGCGATAAACAAAACATGCCTATGGGATTGGTTTCATAATCACTGAATTCGCTCACAACATCGTTATCGCCGTGTCACACAGTACGATGCTAGCAGATCACTTGTTCATAAACTTTTCAACTCCGATCCAGCGATTTATTGTTGTCGAATCGTGCTGTTACACGCAGCAACTCACTTGAGATGTAGTTTCAACGTCGCTGAAGCCATGACGTTTCAGTGATATCGCAGATGATATCGTGCCGTGTGATGGTACCTTAACATTGATGACCAATCCTTTAGTAGAGATCATCACTGTCTGATCGGTAAGGATGCGACACCTGGCACCCACACTGATTAGTTATTCGTAGTGTCAGCAACCGCCAGAACTGCTCAGCTACGGAGCTGCCGTCAGCGGATTAGAGGCTGCGGCCAGTTATTGCACATTCACCTATGATTGATTTGAATTGGAGACGGAGGTACAATACTCGGCTACAGCCACTATAGAGTTGATGGTGCTGTGCAGCTTCATAACCGAGCAGTTCCAGTCACCGCGGACACAGAGAACAGTTGATCTATGGGTTGTCCAGTATTGCATCTCCACTGATCAGACATTGATGACTTAAGGCCGGGTTACACGTTGAGATGTTCCAGCGATCCCAACCAATGATCCAAGTTGGCCAGGATCACTGAAACATCGCTGTGTGGTCGCTGGTGAGATGTCACACAGGTAGATCTCCTCAGTGACCAGTGAACCGTGTAATGACCTCGACATCGTGGAAAAGAATATAAAATATTCTTTTCCACAATGTCGAGGTCCCGGTATTGTATAGGCTGGCGTAAGCGGTAGAACGCTGATAACCAGGGTACATATCGGGTTACTAAGCACAGTGTGCTTAATAACCCGATGTGTTCCCTGGTTACCAGGAAACACATCGGCTAAGAGGGGCATCACACACGCCGATGTCTGCTGCGCAGTGGGAGACCAATGACCAAAAAACGGTCCTGGCCATTCTGCAGCGATCAGCGAGTTATACTACACATGCCTGGTATGACGTTTAATTGCCATTTTGGGTGTGAGAGATGCAGATTCTCACATAGAAAAAAATAAATTTTACACTAAAGCCTGATTTTAACGACAGGTGATTTTCTGAAGACTCTTTCTCTCTTTTCACTGATTTTAATATCACTACCGACACTTTCTTTTTGTCATCTATTTTCTTCTGCCGTAGAGAAAAAGTGAACAAGAAAACCTAATTTTCTTCAGAGAAAACTGAAGAATGATGGAATTTAAAGTATAATTAAAGATTCACTAACAGCAAACTCGTGCCAGGTCACAAGAAGAAGATGTGGATCACAAGTTCCCTCCATGAGTCAAACCGTCCAGCACCGGTACAGAAGGGTCTCCAATTCATCACAAAGCTATCACTGATCTCAGGGAGACCAGTCCAAGAAAACACTGCGGGCAGCCGGCTAAAGCGCTCAACACAGTGAATTCCATGGTGAATTGCCCCCTGGGAAATACAAATATGCAATTAGAGTCCGTGGAGCCTCGTTTAGGAGTCTCAAACACAGAACTAGCCAGATATCCCTCCAAGGAAGGACCTGGTGATGGGGTGGCCCCTTGCAGAGACCACCATAGCCACCATATTAAGTGGCCCTTTCTGTCAATATCCAGCTCTTTACTAGTTTAAAGATATGACAAAGGAATACCAAGGCCAGGTATCCATCCACAGACAGCTGGTCTTCTTGGACTGGTCTCCCTGAGATCAGTGAATGCTTTGTGATGTTGGTCTACTAGGCATTGCTTCCACCTAGCCAGAACCCTACTCCACACTGATGAGGGGCAACACCCCGAAACAGCTGTCTGTGGATGGATACCTGGCCTTGATATTCCCTTGTCATATCTTTAAATTCGTAAAAGAGCTGGATATTGACTGAAAGGGCCACCTAACATGGTGGTTATGGTGTTCTCTGCAAGGAGCCGCCCATGGCTAGGTCCTTCCCTGGAGGGATATCTGGCTAGTCCCTTGTTTGAGACTCCTAAACAAGGCTCCACGGACTCTATTTGCATATTTGGGTCTCTGATTCAGGCTTTGTGTAGAGTTATAAAGCCTCCCGCCTACTACTTGTGTTGCTGGAACTGTAGGCAAATAGTCTTGGGCATAGTAAAAGGAATCCAAGACTAGCAAACATTGTTAACCCCTTAATGATGGAGCCAATTTGAAGTTTTATGTATGCATATTTCCCTCCCTTACTTCCAAGAGCCACAACTTTTTTATTTACTCTTGCTCCCCACAGTCTATTGATGGTTTATTTTTTGAAGGATGAGTTGAATGACACCATTTACTTTACTACATAAGTACTGTTGCCACGTGTAGGAAGAGCTGGAAGGGGTGGATACGGAGTGGCGGACCTGCCTTCTGTGGTCCCAAGAACAAGGCAAATCCAAGGGAAAATAGATTTTTCAGTGAATGTTATTGAACTCGGTGCGTGTCGTGTGCAGCACCACACTTCATCAGGAGTTAAAATCACGTTGCCAAATCACATTATCATGTTACGTTAACTCCTGATGAAGTGTACTGCAGCACACGAAACGCGCCGAGTTCAATAACATTCACTGGCAATGTATTTTCCCTTGGATATGGCTTCTTCTTGGGACCATAGAAAGCAGTGCGCCACTGTATCTATCCTCTCTTCCTACACGTGGCAATGATACTTCTTCAGGTAAGTTGCTGCAGCCTCGTCTTTCTTCTATGAGTGATAGTGGTTGTATGTCACACAACCACACAAGGTGAGTGCAACCCTATCGGTATTCCATCGTTTAAATAGATAAGACCCTATGTGTGCTTGTCTCTCTCTAGCTTATCTTTACTTAATGTACTGGAAGACAAGAAATAAAATTGTAGAGGACAACCCGTGTCACTGTCACAGGTGTGGGTTAAAAAAGATCATTAGAAAGGTCTCTGTATTGTCCCCTCATATATTTGTACATTGTAATAAGATCACCCATAAGCCTTCATTTTTCCAAACTGAATAAACTGAATAACTCCCAGTCTGATAAACCGTCTTTTGCAGTTCACCAATAACCTTGGTCACTCACCTTTGCATCTGCTCAAGTTAACCTATGTCCTTCTTACATGCAGAAACCCCAATTTTTCACACAGTATTCTAAGTGTGGCCGCACTTGTGACTTGTATGGAGGCAAAATCAGTTTGTCCCAGATATACATGAAGACTAATTTTCAAACAGTCTTGTTTACTGATGAGTGCCGAGCAACCCTGGATGGTCCAGATGAATGGAGTACTGGATGGTTGGTGGATGCCACCATGTCCCAACAAGGCTGCGACATCAGCATGGAGGTGGAGGAGTCATGTTTTGGGCCGAAATCATTGGGAAACAGCTGGTAGGCCCATTTAAGGTTCCTGACAGTGTAAAAATGACCTCTGCAAAGTATATCGAGTTTCTGACTGAGAACTTTCTTCCATGGTACAAAAAGCAAAAACGTGCCTTCAGGAGCAAAATCATCTTCATGCATGACAGCGCACCATCTCATGCTGCCAATAATACCTCTGTGTCATTGGCTGCTATGGGCATGAAAGGAGATAAACTCATGGTGTGGCCACCATTTTCCCCTTACCTCAATCCTATAGAGAACCTTAGGAGTATAATCAAGCAAAAGATCTATGAGGGTGGGAGGCAGTTCACATCAAAACAGCAGCTCTGGGAGGCGACTCTGACATCATGCAAAGAAATACAAGCAGAAACTCTCCAGAAACTCACAAGTTCAATGGATGCAAGAATTGTGAAGGTGATATCAAAGAAGGGTTCCTATGTTACCATGTAACTTGGCCTGTTAGGATGTTTTGGAGTTAAATAGCTTTTTATGTCAGTGAATGTGACCTCCTAATGCTGCAAATTCAACAAATTAGCATTTTCAGTTCTTTCAAACATATCAAATGTTTAGAAACTCTCCTGTGCCTAATAATCTGGAACAGGGCATTTAGAGTTTTTTTTTTAATTTTGAAGATTATACTGTTATTATTGGGAGATTTCTTCAATAAAATTTGATGTATACTCTAACGGGTGATGACTTTTATTACACTGACTGTCATTTGCACCGACCATTTAGGAAAACCAGAGAAAAAAAACATTTGCATAATAATTTGGAACGTACAGGCATTCACAACATGGATTCTAGATAGAACAAAATCGATCTTGCTCTTACAATAAATATGGGTGAATCAGAATGTAACCTCAGCTGTAGAAATACAGGAAAAAAATGACTCGTTAATTCCTCATCGTGTTACAGACATCATCACTGTCCCCATTGAGGCTCACAATCTTTATTTCCTATAAGTCATTGGCGTGCGGAAAGAAATGGGATAACCTGGAGGAAACTCTCAGAAAAGCTGGGAAATCATACAAACTCCAAGGAGATGTTTCTTTGGTGGGACCCCAGAACTGCAAATCCACAGTGCTAACCACTGAGCCATTGTGCCGCCCCATAATGCAGAGGCAGCTATCTGTAAGGGATACTAACTGTATGGCAGGAAATCATTATATATTTTTTCCGTAGCCTTTTGTAAAAGGAAGGACCTTATGGTGGGTTTACACGCCGCGATATCGCTTCGATATCGCAACTCAATGGCGCGGGAGCGCGCAATTAGTGCACGTTCCTCCCGCATCGCATTGAATGTTTACACGCTGCGATATCGTATTACAACGTCCGTGCGATGTCTCCGCCTCCCAACCCAGGATCGCATAGTTAACATGGGAGTGAATGGGTGACGTATGAAATCGCATCGTAATTGGGCGTTTACACAGCACGATCCGGCTTCAATCGCTATGCAATATCGGGGCATTGAATAGCACGCTCATTCAATCCCCGATATCGCATTGACATCGTGCCTGCATCGTATTGGACGTTCACACCATACAACGCAGGAACGATGTCGGCTCCAACGATTGAACCACGTGACTTTTGATTGAAATCGTACTACGATATCGCGACGTGTAAACCCGCCATTAGTGATAGAGAAGCAGGACAATCCCTTTATGACATCATTACATTTTATACCGGGGCTAACTTTAGTCCCCTCCTCGGAGATCTCGATGTCACACTTTGACACATCCATTCCTGATCTATAATTAGTCGGGTTTTTTCCGTGTCTCTGATTTATGAAATACAAATGATCCAAGATAAAGACTTTCATTATTTCTTTCTGCCTCATCATCAGGCCTCGCGGCACCTGTTACCCAAGAAGTAGGCAGCTGATGGAGCACGACAGCTGCGAAGAATGACGCGAAAGTCACATAGAGGATCAGCCCCGGACTGTAAGATTCCATCAATACTACTTGCATTGCCTCTACGCTCACACTTCATATATTTGTTTTTTTAGGCTTGTTTCTTGTGTTATGTAAATGAAATGTAACCATCTATTTAGTTTTACATTCTTGTCATATTCAGGGTACCTGTTGCTTTTAGTAAATGAGATCATCCTTACTTATATTCGGCATCTGAACATCTCTCCTGTGCTGTTTGTAAGGGGGAGCATCTAATATATACTTAGCTAGTGTTATCCGTTATCGACTTCCGTCTGTACGAGACAGTATCCCAGAAGGCACCGCGCCGCCGGCAGCAGGCCGGAAACCATATTCGGACACCCAAGTGATGGGTGTCCCGATATGGTGCCCGCCACCGATGCTTCAAACCCCATCCACACATACACACGCACACACATGCACACACATGAACACACCGGACCCCGAACATAGACTTCCCTGAGGAGTGTTACTGTTCGGGCTTGGCTGGGGGGCTCTAAAAAGAAGCAAAATACTGATTAAACAGGAGCATTTTACATAACAAGTCTCTGGCGGCTGTAGGCACACTAATTCCGGGGTGCTCACTATCTCCATCTGTATTCACTGCACTGGCTCCAATAGCCAATCACAGATGCCCACTCTCTGTGACAGAATCTTTGATTGGTTGTTGCACTGCTCTCCCATTGTGCCAGCATCTGTTATTAGTTGCTAGAGGCTACAAACCTGCCATCATAGTGTGGCGCCCTGCCATGCCGGTGTCACAGAGGGGTACTGTACCCGTAGAAGCGGTGCAGATGCTCCAGCTGCAAATGGATTTCAGGCTGATGAGTGGAACCTACACACAAGCACCCCCGCACTAGATCACACGGTGGGAGGTACCCGGGAGGGAATAAGAACCACCTCGAGGGGGAACTTGAGGGCTCGGGTTAGCTCAGGAGGAGAGAGTCAGGAGCCAGGCAGTGAGCCTGAAGGGTCAAGGAGGGTTCCTCAGTTGAGGGCCCAGGAGAAGGAAAGCTTCCCAGGCGTAGACAGCAAGTTGGGGAAGGAAAGGACTAGAGAAGGTGGGATCCTTTAAGGAACACAGAAAATCCGGCGTTCTGAGGGGTATATATATATGTACTGCCCAGACTCTTAAGCGACCAGAGGAGGGTACCAGGCACCGCTTGATGGTTCAGCGGTCGGCCAGCAGAAGGTAACCCGACGGGAGCGAGGAGAGTGAGGGACAGCAGGAGGCCAGATCCGCTTTATGGGGTCAGACTTCACACCGACAACTGGAAGAATTGAAAGAGAAAAGGCACACGCTGAGGGTTCCATCCAGCTACCTGAGATCCGCTTGCAGCCACCCGTTAGCTACTTTTCATTTAACATCTTACTGCACTGAGGACTGTAATAACGCTGCTAAAGTTCCAGTAAAGTACCTGGAGTGAAGTGACTTCGACTTGGCATCTGGCTTAACAGCAACCAGTGGGGCTCCCCCTACAGGCCTGGAGTGGAAGATGTTGTGTGTATGTGAGGTACACGATGTGGAAATCCCTTAGTGAACTAGTTTGCTCTGTGGCTTACCTGGCACAGGGCGCCACAATCCCACCAGACCGGGTAATACACTGCATGGGACACTTTCAAACTTATTGTCTGAAGAAATCAGGGGCCAGTCTGGGGGTATAAAGGGGTCACCAGAACCACAATTACATGATGTTTAAGGTGCTGGGCATGGTTTAGAACGCCCAAAGGGCTAAAATATATACACAAAAATGTAGAAGAACCTGAAATATTTGAAGATACTGAGGTTGTCGTGTCCTGACGATATAATCATCCCTGATATAGTATTAGAATCCTACACGTCTCTCCGCTCTCGAGTGCTCGGTCGTCTTCTTGGCAGTGACGGGGTCTCTGCAATCTAATTCTGATGAAACAAAACTGAATCAAAATAGAAAGTGAAAGAGAAAAAAATAGAAAGTCAAAGCTCGTTTGTTAGTCAACACCCAGTTTATGCAAGATTATTTCTGCTTGTTTTTTTTCATGAAGACAAGTCCGATCATTCCAGAGATCAGAGAATCACAAACCGTCTATAATGAAGGTGATGCCGGGATCCCTCTGCCTCCTCCTCCTCCTCCTCCTCGCTCTCTCAGGTCAGTGCTTCTCCTCTTTATCCACATGAAGGTTTATGAGAACAAACCCCAATCATTTATCTCCGGACAGATGTGGTTGGGTCACATTTCCTTTCTGACGTCTGTATTACTCAGATTTTGTATCTTCTTCCTAATATACCGAGAACCATAATAAGAGGGATGTGATGGTTTGAGTGTCGTTGGCTTTAACTCTTTATGGCACCAGTAATACAGTATGTGACCACTGATTAACAGGAGCGCTCCCAGTCTATGTTTACAAACATCTGACAATCAGTAGCCTCAGCAGTCCATGCAGTATTATTGGCATTGCTGCTCGGTGAGAGAACGGGAAGGTTTCTCCATCTAATGTCCAATTAATCACATTACTGTATGCTTCCATAAATCCATCAATAATTGACTTTATCTCTTTAATGTCCACAGTGTCGTCACTGGAGCTGACCGGATCCTCCATGAATTTCGTTAGACTGGGATCGGACGCTCTGGTTCCTTGTTGGTTCACAGTGGACAATCCTCCTGTAGATCTCAATCATCTCACAATATTCTGGTACTTCCTAGATAAAGAAATCCTGAGCTATGATAAAACTGTGAGGACGACATCTCCTAGATATTCCCTGAGCACAGAAGAATTACTAGCTGGATTGCTAATCTGACTATTTCTAACGTAAAAATATCTGATGGAGGAACATACAAGTGTTCAGTGATCTATAACTCGGAGAGAAAGGACAAGAGTATTTGGTTGGACGTTAGAGGTGAGTCAGCTATTACCGATTTGAATCAGAAATAACTCACTGCACTCTCGTGACTATGTATACAAATACAACTGTACTAATAGAAAATAGAAAACTTGCATCCTAAAATCTTTTGCACCCTTCATATATCTTAATCCCATAGTCTTTTAGGCCAGTGGGTCCTCCCGGGGTCATTGTTCGTTTTTTTCATCTCTTTTTAATATACCTTGGTTAGTTTTACTCCTGGGTTTACTGATCCAAGTCACCTGCCGGTAGCTTCTCCCTTGTGCTTCAGTGGGACCTTATGAGGATCAAAACGACCGGTGTCTATGAACTTCCACTCTCGCACATAATATTGACGGTGGAGCTGGAGGGAAGGAGATGGTTGTGTGATGTCGGTTTCGGGGATGGAATTATGGAACCAATCCCTCTGGAGGCCGGGTGGGAAGGAGAACAGGACAACGGCGTGTATCGGTTACTGGTAGAAGAAGACGAGTGGCACTTGCAGAAGAAGGAGGAGGACGTCTGGGACAGTCTCTGAAGGATTGCTGAGCAGTCTTCCTCTCCTAACTGCTGCCTGTCTCACAAGAAACTAAGGGTCTCCTCCAACCAATCTGCTTCAGAGTTTCAAGAACATTCACAAGATAGAGCCATTGTGAATATGTCTGTTTCTCCCACTGTCCACTTTAAATACGTGGGTAATACCTCAGACTCAGGCAGGATTCTAAGCTGCTCTTGAAATTGCAGGATCTTATCCTAGCAGAGAAAGACACCTTTCAGGTTAGATATCTCTTTGCCTCTCCTTTCCGAGAGATGTCTGGCGTCCGTAAGCACAACCAACTACCGGTGTCTTCTTCTAACCATGGAGACTTTGATGATCTCCTCATTCAAGAATGGAAACATGCCTTCTGTAAGGGAAAGAACAACAATAGCTGTTCCCTAGCGCCTCCGTATTGTCTGTATAGTCAGAGAATTGACCGAGGAAGGGGCACAGCTGCTCTCTAGCGCCTCCGTATTGTCTGTATAGTCAGAGAATTGACCGAGGAAGGGGCACAGCTGCTCTCTAGCGCCTCCGTATTGTCTGTATAGTCAGAGAATTGACCGAGGATAAGGAAGAGTCACAGCTGCCCTGTAAGTGCCGCTTAACTGAGGTGTTCACGGTGAAGGGTGCTGTATATAATCACCAGTCCAGGCTGGGCGTATGTAATAACCCTCCAGTCCATCAATGTAATGCTACCTAATAACACAAGCACAAAATACTGCCACCAGTTCCAAGTTTTATATACATAAATTGGACCATAAAAAAAGCAGTATTTACCTAGAGCATCTCAGAAACCTGCTTCCCATGGTGCCAGACCAGTGCAAATGAATAAAGGTAAATCAGGCCCCTGCACCTGCAACTGATGTCATAATAATAAAGGCGGGGCAGCCCAAGCCAATGGAACTTGAAAAAAATGAGCATACAAAGAACTACTAATAAGGTTTTAAAGCAAGAGTACACAAAATAGTGGTACAAGACAGTTGTAATATAAATATAGAAAGTGATTGTTACTTCTGTAGAAAACACCCTATAAACTAAAAAAGTGATGATCTTCTTGTATAGTCTAGTATAATGACGTATCACAGCCTAAAAGGAGTGTCAGAAAGCTCAAACCATACACTTCCAATGGTCACCTATCTCTCACATAGGATCCAGGATGAAGGCGCAAGCTGAAACGTGCATGTAGGAGTGCAGCAGAGTCTGTAGATACACCAGGTAATCACCTTTTAGTTTGATCTTCACTGTCTGGGCTTAATTTATTTCACTGTTTATCCTCTGTTTGGTCTCCTATGTGAGAGATAGGTGACCATTGAAAGTGTATGGTTTGAGCTTTCTGACACTCCTTTTAGGCTGTGATACGTCATTATACTAGACTATACAAGAAGATCATCACTTTTTTAGTTTATAGGGTGTTTTCTACAGAAGTAACAATCACTTTCTATATTTATATTACAATTGTCTTGTACCACTATTTTGTGTCTCCACAGCCATGTTGCACCAGAACTGATTGGCCTTGTGATGATCTGACTTGTCGACCCCAATATTTTGCCTGGATGTTCACCTCTTAGGCTTGGGTCACACTTGGAAGCCTGAATCCGGTAACTGGATCCGTTTTTTGCATCTGCTATTTGTGCTGTAATGTGTAGTTTTTAAAAACATGCGTTAATGGATGCATTCATAATTTGCAGGCGTTTCCCATAGACCCCCATGTTAAAAAAATGCATGCGTTTTTAAAATGCACCAAAAAACGTTGCAGACCCTATTTAAAACGGATTTCTCAATAACGCAATGCGTTAAACTGATTGCACTTTTGCAATGCATTTTTTGCATTGGAGTCTATGGAGTTAACGCATGCATTTTTCAACATTTCAACATGACAAAACTGGATCCAGTAACTGGATTGCAGACGCAAGGGTGACCCTGGCCTTAGCTGGACTGGCTTCATTTCACATTCTTCCAACTGTCATGGCCTCACATGATGCAGTTTGGCAATTTTCTTGGCTGAGAGACTGCTGTCAATGAGCTTCATGATACTGTTTCTCTTTTGTTGGAAAATCTTCATGGCTGTTCCTTGATTTGAACCAGTGACCTTTCACTTGAGAATCAACCTAATAACACAACTGTTAGGGAATGTGAGAACGGGCTTGATTTGTAGTATGCAGGAAGAAATAGATTTTTCAAACTCTAGAAGAAAAACAGTAACAATGCAGTGACATGACAAGGATCTGCATAACTAATCATATGCTAAATAGCTGCAAGTCAAATTTATCTATAAGAGAGCCAAGATGATTGTCTATAAAATGAAGGTAGTCTTACACTGAAAATTGTAGTGGATGGTGAGATTGGGAGCCTGAAAATGAGAAGTTCAAATTCTTGTTATCCTTTTGCTCGTCAGTGTATAGTCGCATATGTCAATACATTGATGATGTTTTTACTCTTTTAATTATCAGCTCCTCCGCATGTGACCATCACAGATAAGATAGTTGATCTTAATGAAGACAGTGACCTGCGCTGTTCCGCAACTGGATTCTTCCCTAAAGACATTGAGTTTGAATGGTTCAAGGGCTCAGAGCAGCTGATTGATGTTATTGAGGATCTGTCCCCGAGGAACCCGGACCAAACCTACAGTGTGACCAGCACCGTGTTCTTCACAGCCACTGAGCAGGACCGAGAGCAGATCTTCTCATGTAGAGTCCGACATGTTACTCTTAGTGATCCTCTCCAAGTAGACTTCAAGCTGGAATATCAGGGTAAGTTATTATAAATATCTCTTCCGCCATATATAATTTCGGGATGTTTTCTTAGCCTTTATTTTGTGTTTTTTTAGCTACAATTTTATTTACCTGCTTTCAGAATTATTTCTCTCTATACTCCCAACTATTAGGGTTTCCAGTTAAACAGATTAAAACATATCCATATTTATTACATATCCACAAGATTTGCTACGAATTATTGATAGGTAGAGCTCTTCTGGAACCATCACCTAATAAAGAAGTTGGAATAACGTAGACCTTAATGTCAGTTTCTGTATTGGAGATCTATATTATTGAGAGGCAAAAAAGCGCAATAGGGTCTTATCTCAATGGAAAGAGGGGGCAAGGTGCTCACCTGATGGGGTCGTGCGACCCACAACCGGTATATGCACGTGTACAGCTGCTGATGGATCCACACTTCCACGTGCAATGCGATGTTCTACTGAAACCAGGGGGACGAAGTGTGATGATCCGCGCTGCTGTAATGAAGAGAAACCGGACCAAGGTCTGGTGCAACGATATTCCTTTATTCCAGAGAGTTTCAGAGCTTCTTTGCTCCTTCCTCAAGGATTACAGATAACCAATATCTGTAATCCATGAGGAAGGAGCAAAGCAAGTTCCGAAACGCGTCGGAGAAAAGGAATATCGTTGCACCAGACCTTGATCCGGTTTCTCATCTTTACAGCAGCGCAAATCAGTGCGGATAGTTTTGCTCACTAGGTTCTGAGCTGATCTTCACAGTTCTGCTAGCAACTGCACACTCCGGCTAACTCCGACCCCAGCACCTGTATTTATAGGGGATCTGGCTTAACAGCAACCAGTGGGGCTCCCCCTACAGGCCTGGAGTGGAAGATGTTGTGTCTATGTGAGGTACAAGATGTGGAAATCCCTTAGTGAACTAGTTGGTTCTGTGGCTTACCTGGCACAAGGCGCCACAATCCCACCAGACTGGGTAATACACTGCACGGGACACTTTCAAACGTATTTTCTGAAGTAATCAGGGGCCAGTCTGGGGGTATGATGGGGTCACCAGAATCACAATTACATGATGTTTAAGGTGCTGGGCATGGTTTAGAAAGCCCAAAGGGGGTGACAGGTTCTCTTTAAACTACAGTTGTGGCCAAAAGTATTGACACCCCTGCAATTCTGTCAGATAATACTCAGTTTCTTCCTGAAAATGATTGCAATCACAAATTCTTTGGCATTATGATCTTCATTTAATTTGTCTTCAATGAAAAAACACAAAAGAGAATGAAGCAAAACATTGATCATTTCACACAAAACTCCAAAAATGGGCCAGACAAAAGTATTGGCACCCTCAGCCTAATACTTGGTTGCACAACCTTTAGCCAAAATAACTGCGATCACCCGCTTCCGGTAACCATCAATGAGTTTCTTACAATGCTCTGCTGGAATTTTACACCATTCTTCTTTGGCAAACTGCTCCAGGTCCCTGATATTTGAAGGGTGCCTTCTCCAAACTGCCATTGTTAGATCTCTCCACAGGTGTTCTATGGGATTCAGGTCTCGACTCATTGCTGCCACCTTAGAAGTCTCCAGTGCTTTCTCTCAAACCATTTTCTAGTGCTTTTTGAAGTGTGTTTTGGGTCATTGTCCTGCTGGAAGACCCATGACCTCTGAGGAAGACCCAGCTTTCTCACACTGATCCCTACATTATGCTGCACAATGTGTTGGTAGTCTTCAGACTTCATAATGCCATGCACACAGTCAAGCAGTCCAGTGCCAGAGGCAGCAAAGCAACCCCAAAACATCAGAGAACCTCCGCCATGTTTGACAGTAGGGAGCGTGTTCTTTTCTTTGAATGCCTCTTTTTTTCTCCTGTAAACTCTCTGTTGATGCCTTTGCCCATAAAGCTCTACTTTTGTCTCATCTGACCAGAGAACATTCTTCCACATGTTTTAGGCTTTCTCAGGTAAGTTTTGGCAAACACCAGCCTGGCTTTTTTATGTCTCGGGGTAAGAAGTGGGGTCTTCCTGGGTATCCTACAATACAGTCCCTTTTCATTCAGACGCCGACGGATAGTAAGGGTGACACTGTTGCACCCTCGGACTGCAGGGCAGCTTGAACTTATTTGGATGTTAGTCGAGGTTCTTTATCCACCATCCGCACAATCTTGCGTTGAAATCTCTCGTCAATTTTTCTTTTCCGTCCACATCTAGGGAGGTTAGCCACAGTGCCATGGGTTTTGAACTACTTGATGACACTGCGCACGGTAGACACAGGAACATTCAGGTCTTTGGAGATGGACTTGTAGCCTTGAGATTGCTCATGTTTCCTCACAATTTGGTTTCTCAAGTCCTCAGACAGTTGTTTGGTCTTCTTTCTTTTCTCCATGCTCAATGTGGTACACACAAGGACACAAGACAGAGGTTGAGTCAACTTTAATTTATGTCAACTGGCTGCAAGTGTGATTTAGTTATTGCCAACACCTGTTAGGTGCCACAGGTAAGTTACAGGTGCTGTTAATTACACAAATTACAGAAGCATCACATGATTTTTCTAACAGTGCCAATACTTTTGTCCACCCCTTTTTTATGTTTGGTGGAATTAGATCCAATTTGGCTTTAGGACAATTCTTTTTGTGTTTTTTCATTGAAGACAAATTAAATGAAGGTAATAATACCAAAGAATTTGTGATTGCAATCATTTTCAGGGAGAAACTGAGTATTATCTGACAGAATTGCAGGGGTGTTAATACTTTTGGCCACAATTGTATATATACACAAAAATGTAGAAGAACCTGAAATATTTGAAGATACTGAGGTTGTCGTGTCCTGACGATATAATCAGCCCTGATATAGTATTAGAATCCTACACGTTCTCCGCTCTCAAGTGCTTGGTTGTCTTCTTGGCAGTCACGGGGTCTCTGCAATCTAATTCTGGTGAAACAAAACTGAATCAAAATAGAAAGTGAAAGAGAAAGTGAAAGCTCGTTTGTTAGTCAACCCCCAGTTTATGCAAGATTATTTCTGATTTATGAATCAGCGATGATGGAAAGAACCTGATTTTATTTTTCATGAAGACAAGTCCGATTGTGGCGCCCTGCTCACGCAGGTAACCACAGATCTCTCTAATGCACAGCTGGGCTTCCACAGCAGGTACCTACTACAAACAACACCTTCCACCCTGGCACAGTAGGGGGAGCTCCACTTGCTGACCTTAGGCAAGATCCCCTATATATACTGCTGCTGGGGAGGAGCTAGTCAGAGTGTGTGCAGACGCTAGAAGAGCTGCAAGGAAGTCCTGGTGGTCGGTTCTGCGTACAGGCCCGAGCCAGTGACCTGGAGTGACCCTTCAGCGTCCCACAAGCCTAAGTAGGACTGAATGCAGGGAGCTCAGAGCAGAAAAGGGAACAAGTAGCTCAAGCGAGGGAGTTCGTTCCAGGAGAAAGCCGGATATTGGGGATCCGCACCTGTGGGGAACTCTAAGCCCACAGAAAACCCCGTCGCACCGTGGAAGCTTCAGCTACCCGGTCTCCCAGGAGGGTAAAGAGAGGGAGCCAGGAACAGCAGGCCACTGCAGAGTCCAGAGAGGGTCATCCCGGAGACCGCACAGGAGGAGAAAGAGACAGGCAAGAAAGAGAGTGGAGGCAAGTCAGGCTACAGCAGACTGTGCTTCAGCAACTACACAAACAGAGGAGGCCTTATACCAACTTGCTGTGGGAACCCACTGTGCAGCCCGGTCACCCGTCAGTGCCCTGGATCATTTACCTGCTTAACACCAGTAAGGAAAGGTAAAAGAGACTTCTTCTGTGTGCGTGCATCTTTCCTCTCCACCTACCGTGCCCCTATAGACTATTCCAACTCTCCCTGTACACTCTCAGCTCCACTACAACCTGTTCACCCTCACTACGCTGCCCCGGAGGTCCCAGTCCTGCCTGCGGAGGACTACACCATCAGTGCCACAATACCACCGACCTCCGTAGGACTGTAGCGGAGCTGGTGACATCTCACAAGGTACTGCAGGTGGCGTCACAACAAACTATAAACTTGTACATAATTGTTGCGCCCCAGGGTGTGGGATACTCGGGTATCAGGTGGCAAGGGCTTAACTCTGTGCCACGGGGAATGGTGGCCGCGCCTGATAACGTATCCTGGGGAGCGGTGCTCTTGAAAAAGGGGTATTTACAGGGATTATGTACAAGTTTGTCGTGACGCCACCTGCTGCATCTGGTGAGGGATCACCAGCGCTGCTACAGTACTCCGGAGGTCGGTGGGATTGCGGCAGTGATGGTATGGTCCTCCGCAGGCAGGACGGGGACCTCCGGGGCAGCGTAGTGAGGTGAACAGGTTGTAGCAGAGTTAAGATGATGGAGGGAGAGTAGGGATAGTCTGTAGAGGGGCACGGTGAGGGAGAGGAAAGGATGCACGCACACAGCAGAAGTCTCTTTACCTTTTTACTGATGTTATTCAGCTAAATTGTCCAGAGCACTGACGGGTGACCGGGCTGCACAGTGGGCTCCCACAGCAAGTGGGTATAAGGCCTCCTTACTTTGTGAATTTTTCAGAAGCACAGTCTATTATATCCTGACTTGCCTCCACTCTCTTCCTTTATCTGTATCTCCTTCTCCTCCTGTGCGGTCTCCAGGCCGACCTTCTCTGGGCACCACAGTAACCTGCTGTCCTGGCTCCCTCTATTTGACTCTCTCAGGAGACCGGGTAGCTGAAGCTTCCACGGTGCTAGGGGTTTTCTGTGGGCCTATAGTTCTCCCACCGATGCGGATCCCCAATATCCGGCTTCTCTGGAATGAACTCTTAACTTGAGCTACTTGTCCCTTGCTTCTGTTCCAGCTCTGAGCTCCTTGCCTTCAGTCCCACTTAGGCTGGTGGGACGCTGAAAGGCTACTCTGGGTCTCTGGCTCGGGTCTATACGCAGCACCGAACACCATGGCTTCCCTGCAGCTCATCTAGCGTCTGCACACTCTGACTAACTCCTCCCCAGCAGCAGTATATATGGTGGATCTTGCCTAAGGTCAGCAAGTTGGGCTCCCCCTACTGTGCTGGGGTGGAAGGTGGTGTTCGTTGTAAGTACCTGCTGTGGAAACCCAGCTGTGTAGCAGAGAGACATGTGGTTACCTGCGTGGGTAGGGCGCCACATAATCCCCTGTATATAAAATCCCTTTTTCAAGAGAATAGTCCCCAGGATACGGGATCAGGCGCGGCCACCACTCCCCGTGACAAAGTTAACCCTCTGCCGCCTGATACCCGAGTACCCCATGCCCTGGGGCGACACACAATTATTTCAGAGATCAGAGAATCACAAACTGTCTATAATGAAGGCCATGCCGGGATCCCTCTGCCTCCTCCTCCTCCTCCTCCTCGCTCTCTCAGGTCAGTGCTTCTCCTCTTTATCCACATGAAGGTTTACGAGAACAAACCCCAATTATTTATCTCCGGACAGATGCGGCTGGGTCACATTTCCTTTCTGACGTCTGTATTACTCAGATTTTGTATCTTCTTCCTAATATACCGAGAACCATAATAAGAGGGATGTGATGGTTTGAGTGTCATTGGCTTTAACTCTTTATGGCACCAGTAATACAGTATGTGACCACTGATTAGCAGGAGCGCTCCCAGTCTTTGTTTACAAACATCTGACAATCAGTAGCCTCAGCAGTCCATGCAGTATTATTGGCATTACTGCTCGGTGAGAGAACGGGAAGGTTTCTCCATCTAATGTCCAATTACGGTAATCACATTACTGTATGCTTCCATAAATTCATCAATAATTGACTTTATCTCTTTAATGTCCACAGTGTCATCACTACAGCTGACCGGACCCTCCATGAATGTCGTTACACTGGGATCGGACGCTCAGGTTCCTTGTTGGTTTACGGTGGACAATCCTCCTGTAGATCTCAATCATCTCACAATATTCTGGAATTTTCTAGATAAAGAAATCCTGATCTATGATAAAACTGTGAGGACGACATCTCCTAGATATTCCCTGAGCTCAGAAGCATTACTAGCTGGGATTGCTAATCTGACTATTTCTAACGTAAAAATATCTGATGGAGGAAGATACAAGTGTTCAGTGATCTATAACTCGGAGAGGAAGGAGAAGAGTATTTCGTTGGACGTTAGAGGTGAGTCAGCTATTACCGACTTGAATCAGAAATAACTCACTGCACTGTAGAGACTATGTATACAAATACAACTGTACTAATAGAAAATAGAAAAGTTGCATCCTAAAATCTTTTGAACCCTTCATATATCTTAATCCCATTGTCTTTTAGCCCAATTGATCCTCCCGGGGTCATTGTTCGTTTTTTTTTCATCTCTTTTTAATAAACCTTGGTTAGTTTTACTCCTGGGCTTACTGATCCAAGTCACCTGCCGGTAGCTTCTCGCTTGAGCTTCAGTGGGACCTTATGTTCATTTCTTATGGCCCCTTTACACGCGGCAACATTTCTAGGGTAGCTACAGGTAACTTACTGGCTGCAGTGAAATCATGGAGAGATTATTCCATTTGTACACAGCAACAAGATAGAACCATGTCTCCATGATTTCACTGCAGCCAGTAAGTTACCTGTTGACACCCTAGAAATGTTGCCGCGTGTAAAGGTACCATTATGGTGTATTAGTGCTACTTCCTGAGGGGAAGGTTTTGCTGTTACAGCGCCCTCCTAGACCCCGAGGCTCACCTATCCTTGCCCACAGTGTTTTTCTTGTTCTTGGGCCTTCCCTCCAGATCTTCACATAGAGGTTGCCATTCCCAATTATTTTAGGCCACAGCCTATCTTATGGCTAGTCTACATATTTAACTCCAATCTCTTGGTGGTCATGCCCCTCTCCTGATGCCTCTCCTTGCTCAGGGAGTTTCAGGGGTTTCCTTTAAGCAATAAACACCTTTTTAAGATATTTACACTAGGAGTCATTTTTTAACTCATTCCAAAGTAGAAAAGACGGCACTCACCGGTAAATGTTGCACTTTATTCAGGTTTGCCGATTACATGATGCAGGGAGGGGGAGAGGCAGAGGTGACGACGGCACCGTTTCACGCTCCTTGCGCTTCAACGGGTCACTAGTGACCCCCTAATGTGCGGCAGCAACCAGGGGCCTGTATATACCACTGGGGGGAGAGCGGGGGGTCTGTATAAACCACTGGGGGAGCGGGGGGCCTGTATATACCACTAGGGGGGAGCGGGAGGCCTGTATATACCACTGGGGGGGTGCGGGGGGTCTGTATAAACCACTGGGGGAGCGGGGGGCCTGTATATACCACTGGGGGGGGGGGAATGCTGACATGGACAGGGGAATGCAGTGCATATTGCATTGCACTAATGAGCGCCCCCACGTGACCGGCCGCTCAATGTACAGCCTCCCTCCGCCTCCTCCAGCCCCCGGACACCGCCCCCCTCACACTCAGCCGTATACTGACTCGAGTATAAGCTGAGGGGGGCACTTTTCAGCACAATTTTTGTGCTGAAAAACTCGGCTTATACTCGAGTATATACGGTACATTTGCTGGAAGATTCACCTAGGTAGCTCCCCAATTCTGTCTTAATCTATTTAGTATGATCCCAATCTAACAATCGATTGCTATACATTCAGCCATGCTCTCTCAGTACACAGTGCCATATTCCTCACCAGATCAAGACATTTTGGATTCTCCTCATGAACCAAGCCTCCCTGATCTGGTCAGATCTTTGATATAGGCCATAAGTAACCTAACTAGCTGCTCCCAGTCAGTGGTTGAGTTTCTAGAATGTTTATAACCCATCTCACCTAATTGTGTTCCAAAGCCCCTTCTGAAGGATTGCTTGAGTAGTCTTCCTCTCCTAACTGCTGACTGTCTCATAAGAAACTAAGGGTCTCCTCCCACCAATCTGCTTCAGAATTTCAGGAACATTCACCGGTCAGAGCCATTGTGAATATGTCTGTTTCTCCCACTGTCCAGTACAAATACTTGGGTAATACCTCAGACTCAGGCAGGATTCTAAGCTGCTCTTGAAATTGCAGGATCTTATCCTAGCAGAGAAAGACACCTTTCAGATTATATATCCTTTTGCCTCTCCTTTCCGAGAGATGTCTGGCGTCCGCAAGCACAACCAACTACCGGTGTCTTCTTCTAACCATGGAGACTTTGATGATCTCCTCATTCAAGAATGGAAACATGCCTTCTGTAAGGGAAAGAACAACAATAGCTGTTCCCTAGCGCTTCCGTATTGTCTGTCACTTATTACCCAGTTTTCCACCGCTACACAGCAGCTGGCAGAGCTGGGTAAAGCACCAGGAATTGGCACTTCTTATGAATGCACCAATCTCTGGGGCAGCTGCAGGCTGCTATTCTTCAGCATGGGGAGGTCCAATAACGATGGGCCTTCACCCCGCTGAGAATACCAGTCTTCAGCTCCCTAGTTTTAGCTTGGCTGGCAATTAAAATCAAGGCGGAGCCCTATGCATTTTTTTTGCAAGCCAAGGTAAAAATAGGCAGCTGCAATGTTACTGTTTTCCTACTAAAAATCTAAATTTACATTTTTATTATTTTATTAGTATTTTGCAAATCCATCTTTGGCTTTCTTTTGCCTGGATCCTTCTGAGCAGTTTTCGGTCAGATTTAAGCATGTCTCCACCAAAATCTGCTCCCAGGTCTCTTCCACACATTGTGAATGTTGGTGCACACTGGTCGCCTCACTTGGTGATGTATACAGCTTTTTCTTCAACTCTACCCGCAAGTGTTTGATTGGGTTGAAGTCTGTGGACTGTGGGGACAATCCAGCTCCTCTACCTCATTGTCATTGAACCATTTCTTCACTAATTTCACCGTATGCTTCAGGTCATTGTCCTGAACACTATGTCGTCCTTTTCATATCCATAGTACTTGACCGTACGAAGTAACTCATCTTGTGGGATACTCACATGTAGTTTAACATTGAGACCATCATCAACAGTTGTCAAGTATCCAACGCCTTTGGCTGTAAAACAACCCCATATCATCAGGCTTCCTCCACCAAACTTGACAATTCCTTCAATTTCTCAATCCATTAAGCTCTTTTTTCCTTGTATCTCCCAGACTCATTTGCACTCTTCACAGATGACTATTGACTTTGATCTCATTGCTTTGGACACTGTCATCTGTCTGCTGCTTATAAGTAATCCAATGAAGGGCAACATGTTAAAACCAATACCTTTCATGGCAACTTCTTTTGCGTTTTGTGGTGCAACAGTCCACTTCATCACAGCTCCAGCAAGGTTTAGAGACATCAAGACGGATATAGAGGTGGATATGTCTGTAAACCTTTGCGGATCTCTGAGGAAGCGGTCTGGAGCCACACCAAACACGTAGCAAATAGACATTAAAGGTATTGCTTTAAACATCTTGTGAGTCTTTGCCTTTCTTGGAACAAACGGACAGACGGCAGCGCCCAAAGTCAGACCTTTGACACAATGCTTGAAAAATGACTTAATCCTGTAATGTTTTGGGAATGTGAATTGACACTCCATGAATGCTGTCTGCTTTAATAATATTCCTGTTCTTATTTTTTCACTTTATTCATTTATGCATCAGGGGAAGATTCAGCGAGGAGCTCATCTAAATGGGCCCAGGTTGGGAAAGGAGCAGAAGAGCGTCACTGTAAGTATCTTTACATATTCATTTACCTTACATTGGTTAACCAGTGGGCAACCCTAATTTGTGTTTATACTCCATAGGTGTACCTACTCTTCGTGACCTGCAGGCCAGGATGGGCCACCTCCGGCGTGAGGTGGAGGAGATGGCAGGCCTCCTGGATATCTATGTGGAGGCAAACAAAGGCCAGCATCCCTAGATGCCTTCCATCCAGCCCTGCCTGTTCCAATTTTTTGTTGGATATTTGTTGTGTTTTTATGTTTGGATTTTTACATTTCTTGCCACATTCCACATGCCAAATCGTTGATTAACAATTTGAAAGGTTTGGTCCAAATCCATGATACTTGTACATGGGCCCAAAAATCTTGGTTTTAGATCCCACAAACCAGAAGCTTCTTAAAAAAAAGAAAAAAAAAAAAAAGGAGAAACCAAAAAGGAAGGTTTTGTGGTTTACCAATCCCCCCCCCCAAAAAAAAGGGCCACGTTGTTCAAAACTACCAACAAATAAATAGTTTACTATCTACAGATGTGTCAGTGTTCATTGCGTCCGCAATTGATGCTCAACATCAGTGTTACATCTATGTGGCCAAACACATAAGGCTGCGTTCCCAATGCGTATTTTTGACAGCCCGGGGGAGGAGACATGTTGGAGCAGCCAACGCACAGGAACGGACAGCACAGTGGGTCAGACCTTCTCTGTGTCCAGGTCCCTATTTATCACGGATCCGGACACAAAAATCACTTTACGCGCATTTGCATTTCGCCTATGTATATTCACACATTACAGAAGTACAATTTGGCCAAACAAGGGAAAAACACAAGAAAAAAAGATCCTCAACTTTCCAGCTAAGGCCGAATTCACACTGTGGCGTGATACGGTCCGGGGCTGTCTGGGATGACCCAGACAGCCGGGGACCAGACGAGCACACAGGACTGGGGGGCTATTTTTGCAGGCCCAAAAATGGGAGCAGCATCACATTTTGGGTCCGACGACAAATGCCAGACCAAACGGATTAAACTAAATGGCATGGCAAAAAGGACAAATCAGATACAATACAATCACCATAGTGTTACATGGGGGTCAAATTGAATCCGTCGCTGGCCGTTTTACACTGTACAGCTACGGATCACGCAAAAGCGCCAAGTTCAAGCAGCCAAACACTACACACATATGCATTGGGTAGCCTTATCAAGTAACATATCCCAACAATGCAACATCTTTAACTTACACCTAGTGTTAACACTAATGTATTTAGCTAACCAACTTTTCTGCCACAATGGTTCTGAAACAAGCACACTTCCTCAAACATTACCATGTGCTCAATGTTCCCGGTAATCCCGAGTCATTGTACCTACACTCTGTATATTGGACAAACGGACTTGTCATCATGACAACACAAAGTGTTAATGTAAAGGACAAGAAACATGTTTTACCATTTATTAACAAATATTTTCAGATATCTTGGGCCAGCTACATTTAGGTATCTGTTTGGCCAATTTAAACAAAAAACCATTAACAAGGGCTACAGATTATGGAAGTTTGGCAGATTTAACTCCTCTGCCGGAGGAAACAATGTCTGCCTGGCCTCATTCCCCTGTGAATAGGGGCCCATACTATAGGGAGGGCAGAATGGGGGCAAAACCCGACGGTTATCCGGAGCTTCAGCAGGCATAGTGGCAGTTGGCCTCCAAGAATGGCCAACTGGATGATGTTGCGGGAGGTGGCAAATCCAGCTATTGCTGTTGAGCCTGCCTAGTCGGCCTTTCTCCAGGGCGAGGATAATGACCCTTTCCAATTCCGCTCTGGCATCCCTCTCCATGTGAAGAAGTCGCTCATTGACGAGATGGGCAACAGCGTTAAGGGGCTCCTTGCCAGCATCTTGCAGCACCCTCTTAGCCAAAGTTCCCAGCTCGGAGGAGTTGGAGCACAGTGGTGGGAAATTTCTCCTCCGAGCCCGGAAGGTTGCCCGTGCTTGCTGGGCGCTGCCAGCCTCAGGAGATGGCTCTTCCTCCACGCATTGTGGAGTGGCTTCATCCACGGCGGCTGATGATGTGGCAGGTGATGAGGCAACCTCAGGGTCCTACAGAAGAACACACAAGGAAATTAATTTAATTTGTAACAGAAACCATAGTTCAGCTTGAAACATCAAATTTGGAGCGTAAATGCTGTGTGTAAAATCCACCATAGGCCATGGCCACACACCTGCGCTCTAAGTATTTAGCGCTTCTGTAATTCCACTTTTTGTGATTTTCGCTTGCAGTGACTGTCTTTAGTCACTGCAAGCAAAAATCACAAAAAGTGGAATTACATACAAGCAGCAAGTGTATCCATCACTTTGCATTACCAACAAGGTAACCCACCTCAGTATTACACAGCATCCAGCCGTTAGAGAAAAATAGACTAAAAGAGAAAAACCCAATATATTACTAACCAGATGTATTCACTCTAGAATCAGGCAGCAGGGTCATATTTGGAGACACAAAGCGAATACTCAATTCCGGAACATCTTAATCAGCACCACACAACTTATAAGGTAACCCCGCTCCCTTTCTGTTGGAATGTTCTAGCACCAGGAACTTACAAAATCCAACTTTATCTGTGTATTTAAGGAGGAAGAAACAGTGACACCTAGAGGCAAAAAGCGAGGACTCCAAACCCCAGAACAGTAACTCAACACAAAGCACTATAGATACCCCTGTGTAGGTAAGGTTCGTCCTGCCACTGTAAAGCACATAAGGTAATACTACCATTAAATGGAACTAATGGGCGCTATCTATTTACGTTATAGAAAGTAGTCTTCAAGCAATATTAATACAAGGCACAACTTATCATCCCAGCCTGAAGTCACTTTTGATTCACTGCAACAAGCAGAGGAAAGAACAACCCTGGTTTAGATATTAGTATTGGCACTTTAATTGGTCTAATAAAAGAGCCTGGACAGTTTGAATTTTATTTTTAAAAAATTTTAAATTTTTATTTTTGAAATTTATTTCAAATTTTATTTCTGACAATATAATTCTGATACCAATACATTTTTCAAACCATAAAAGTTTGGTATGCGCTAGATCATTACACCTTCTCTATTACTAAAACTACACCTAGTGAAACAAGCGAGCACGGGTTTCACTCATTGATCCTCAGCAGCTACCACAACTACCCCTAGAGGGTTAGTTGACACCAACAGGTTAGCTCCAGTACCCCCAAATAATATACAGCAAATATGCATCGTATGTGCAGTGCCCACGCCCATATAATGATGCATATGTGATCTGATTGGTTACTGTACGATGGCACACCTGTAGCGTACGTGCGTTCTGAAATTAGCGATTTGCATACACATGTTTTGCCTGTAGGCCGCGGCCATTTGAAATTGGTTTGGCGATTTGATTTGCTGATGCAACTGTGGAGCCCACTGGGACGGGGTACTCGGTACCGGACCGGGGGTATCACGGGGGTATCACAGCAGTCCTTGGTCCGAACCGTGTCCCAAGCCCACAATAAAGGTTAGGGGGTATTTACAGGGGAGTTGTAGTGACGCCACACACGGGTTGTGGTCAGGGTGACCACCGCTGCTGCAGAACCTCCAGGGGATAATGTTGGGCAGCTGAGGATGTAATGGCTCTCCGCAGGTAAGATTGGGTTCCCCAGGGCAGTGGTAGTTATAGTCTATAGATGGTGCTATGGATGTTGTAGGATAGGGGTAGTAGTAGAGATGATGGTAGTTTGTGAGGGCACGCAGGGTTTGAGCACAAGGATCACACACACTCACGATTTTGAAGTTTTCCACGTCTTTACTGCAGGTGATATTTAACAGATTTTGTCCACGGAGTCTATACCGGGGCCGGGTTGCTCCCATCCTGCCCGGGTCCTCATCTTCCTACTCCTGCGCCTTGTGTGTGGCCCTGCTGCCGCTTTAGCTAGGCTGCTGGCCCTGATTCTCCTCAGGTACCTCCTTTGCTAGGCAACTTGAGTCTTTCCATGTGCTTCTGACCCCACCGTGTTGCTTCGCTGAGGTACAGTGTTGATCTACAACCTGCACTATCCCGTTGTTTTCTGTGTTGCGTGTTTCAGTCACAGATTCGGATCCAGTATCCGGTCTGCGCGCTCCTCCGGGGCGAATTATGAGGTAACTCAGTCTCCCAGATGTGTTCTCCTGTTTTTCTTACTCCTTCCCTCAGACCCTGGCTAGGCCTGGAAGTGGGTAGCAGGCTGTGGAGAGGCCTAAGGCAGCCCCTTTTCACCACCAGTCTTTCTTCCTCAGTCCTCCCAGGAACTGAACTAACTCCAACTCACTAACTGTCACTGCCACTCTGAGGTAAACAACATTAGCTCCTCCCACCACTCTGGTCTTCCCCAATTCCTCTCCACCCAGAATATATAGGGTAGCAGCTTTAGCTCCCCCTTCTGGCCTGGAGGCGCTAGTGTAGTGTTGTGGGTTGTGTGGGGAGTTAACCCTTTATGGTGTTACAGTGGCACATTAACCCCTGGAGTGCCACACAACCATCACCACCTGCAGCCTACCTGCGGATTCATGCTTGCTGATTGCATACACCAAGTGCCTTGGATTAAGCGAAGCCCATCTATTAAGGCATCTGCGATGTGATTGGTTCGTTAGCATTTAAAAAAAGACCTAGCAGAATGTGGTTTTGGAACCTGCTGTGTGGCTTGTGCAGCAGTGAGCTGGGCACATTTCTGAATGTTTTTGGATCCGCAAACTTGGATGAACAGGGCCTTTTGTGAGTATACACAGAATTGACACATTACAACCTAAAAATCATGTATTTGGTGTGTTGGCATTGGCAAAAGGCCCACTTTTATAAATTCTGCAAATAGAGTCTGTGGAGCCTCGGTTAGGAGTCTCAAACACAGGACTAGCCATATATCTCTCCAGGGAAGGACCCAGCCAAGGGGTGGCTCCTTGCGGAGAACACCATAACCACCATATTAAGTGGCCCTTTTAGTCAATATCCAACTCTTTTACAAGTTTAGAGATATGACAAGGGAATACCAAGAACCCTCGCTCAGCATGTAACAAACTGTCCTACATCCATGACCTTTTCCTTTCACATTCTCTTAATCTTCTAGGAATCACTGAGACCTGGATTCAGCAATCGGACACTACTGCCACTGCTGCTCTCTCATACGGTGGCTTGCAATTTTCCCATACTCCCAGACCTGAGAACAGACCAGGAGGAGGTGTTGGTTTACTCCTTTCACAAATTGTGCTTTTCAGGTTATTCCACCTGTCCCCTCACTTACCTTTCCTTCTTTTGAGGTACACACAGTTAGAGTCTACAAGCCTTTCTCCCTGTGAGTAGCAGTGGTGTATCGCCTCCAGTCCCCCCACGTCAATTCCTTGATCACTTTGCCACGTGGCTTTCACATTTTCTATCCTGTGACCTTCCCACTCTCATCATGGGGGACTTTAACATCCCAACTGACAATCCCATCTCTTCATCTGCCTCTCATCTTTTAACCCTAACCTCCTGTCTTTGCCTTTCACAATTTACTAACTCTGTCACACATGAAGATGGGAATACTCTGGACCTGATCTTCTCGCAGCTCTGTTCTGTGGATGATTTTACTAATTTGCCTCTTCCGCTCTCTGACCACAATCTTCTTTCATTCTCAGTCAAGAATTGTCAACCCATCAAGGACATCCTCAACTCCTACACTTACAGGAATATACATGCCACTAACATCTAGAATCTCATAAAGAATTTACAGTCTTCATTGGCCCCTATTTCCTGCCTCTCTTGCCCTGACTCTCCTCTAAAATTCTATAATAAAACACTGCAAAATGCCCTGGATGAAGCTGCACCTCCTACACTAAAAACAACTCGGCACCGACAGCGGCAACCCTGGCAAAAGCTGCAAACACAGTTTCTCCAGCGGTACTCGGGATGTGCAGAACGTCAGTGGAGAAAATCCAAACTCGCCGAAGATTTCATCCATTATAATATATTTATGCTGAAACCATACAATGCCGCCCTTCACCTCTCCAAACAAGCTTACTACAATACCCTTATCACATCGTTACCCAACAATCCTAAATGATTATTTGACACTTTCCACTCCCTCCTCAGTCCAAGAGTACAGGCCCCAACCACCAGCCTCAGCGCTGACGATCTGAACAGAGTACAGGCCCCAACCACCAGCCTCACAGCTGACAATCTGGACAGAGTACAGGCCCCAACCACCAGCCTCACAGCTGACAATCTGGACAGAGTACAGGCCCCAACCACCAGCCTCACAGCTGACAATCTGGACAGAGTACAGGCCCCAACCACCAGCCTCACAGCTGACGATCTGGACAGAGTACAAGCCCCAACCACCAGCCTCAGCGCTGACGATCTGGACAGAGTACATGCCCCAACCACCAGCCTCGCAGCTGACGATCTGGACAGAGTACAGGATCCAACCACCAGCCTCACAGCTGACGATCTGGACAGAGTACAGGCCCCAACCACCAGCCTCAGCGCTGACGATCTAGACAGAGTACAGGCCCCATCCACGAGCCTCAGCGCTGACGATCTGGACAGAGTACAGGCCCCAACCACCAGCCTCACAGCTGACGATCTGGCCAATTATTATAAAGACAAAATTGACCTCATACTAAGGGAAATTTCCTCACAGCCTCAGAACATTTGCTTCCCTCCTGAACTTCATCCAACTCACTTTCAGTCTTTGATCCGGTCACAGAGGAAGAAGTCACCTGGCTCCTTGCATCTTCTCGCCCTACTACCTGCACCAGTGACCCTATTCCCTCACATCTCCTTCAATCCCTTTCCCCAGCTGTCACCTCTCACCTAACTAAAATATTTAATCTTTCCCTCTCATCTGGTGTTTTCCACTCCTCCTTCAAAATGTCAGCATACATCCATTATTAAAAAAAAACATCCCTTGCCCAGAACTCTGCTGCTAACTACCGACCTGTCTCTAATCTCCTCTTCATCTCTAAACTCCTGGAACACTTGGTCCACTCATACATGATTTGCTATCTCTCTGACAATTCTCTTCTTCACCCTCTACAATCTGACTTCCGCTCTTTTCCTTCTACTGAAACTGACCTCACTAAAGTCTCTAATGATCTACTAACAAGCTAAAGCTAATGGTCACTACTCCCTACTGATCCTCCTGGATCTCTCCGCTGCATTCTATACTGTGGATCACCAGCTCCTTCTCTCTATGCTCTGCTTCACTGGAGTTAAGGACACCGCTGTCTCCTGGTTCTCCTCCTGCCTCTCTGACCGCTACTTTTCTGTATCTTTCGCCGGCTCCTCTTCCTCTCCTATACCCCTTACGGTTGGATTTCCTCAGGGTTCAGTCCTAGGTCCCCTTCTCTTCTCATTATACACTGCTCCTATTGGACAAACTATCAGTAGATTCGGTTTTCAGTACCATCTCTATGCTGATGGCACCCAGTTAGCCACATCTTCTCCTGACATCACGTAAACGTTACTACAAAATACCAGTGATTGTGTCTCTGCTGTCTCTAACGTCATGTCTTCTCTCTACCTTAAACTGAACTTGTCAAAAACTGAACTTCTCGTGTTTCCTCCATCTCCTAATCTTACGAAACCTAATATTACCATTTCTGAATTCGGCTCTACCATTACTCCTCAGCAGCCACCCGCTGTCTTGGGGTTTAATTTGACCCAGATCTCTCTTTTACTCCCCACATCCAGTCTCTCGCTCGCTCATGTCACCTACACCTCAAAAACATCTCCAGAAATCGACCTTTTCTTACTGTTGACTCTGCAAAAACTCTAATTGTTGCTCTTATTCATTCTCGTCTGGATTACTGCAATTCTCTACTAATTGGTCTCCTTCTTCCTAAACTCTCTCCTCTCCAATCCATCCTGAATGCAGCAGCCAAGATTATTTCCTTCTCCAAGCGCTACACCGATGCCTCTATCCTGGGGCCGTCATTGCCCTGGCTGCCCATCTGCTACAGAATACAATATAAAATTATCACTCTCACCCACGAAGCCCTCCACAGTTCTGCTCCGCCCTACATCTCCTCCCTCATCTCTGTCTATCGCCCTACACGTGCCCTCCGCTCCGCAAGTGACCTAAGACTGACATCAGCTACAATCTGAACCTCCCACTCCCGTCTCCAGGACTTCTCACGAGCTGCACCAATTCTCTGCAACGGATTACCAAGAACAATTCAATTATTTCCAAATATCCATAGCTTTAAGCGAGCCTTAAAAACACATCTCTTTAGACTAGCCTACCACCTCTCCTCATCTATGAAAGTTTCCCATTCTGTCCTTCTCCAAATCTGGCCTCTTATATCATCTGTTTACAACCCCATGCATGTTATAGCACTTTATCTGTACTTGTACAGATCCTGGCTGTGTGAACGGTTCATGCAGTGTTATGTGAATCCCCTATTTATTATATTGATGGCTGGACCATATATGACATCATGTTACTATTACCTTTTGTGTCTCCCCTATTTCCTTATAGATTGTAAACCCGCGAGCAGGATCCTCACTCCTCATGGGCTCAGTGATGGATTTATTTACTTTTCGTCTCATATGGTTTGTATTGTATTATATTTGTATTGTCTAATATTGTACTGTATTCTATTATGTATTATTGTATCGTATACCTTCTGAATTGTAAAGTGCTGTTGACGCTACATAAATAAAAATTATTATTATAATTATTGAAATGTTTTTTCTTCTCTTAAAAAGAACTTGTCAGCTGGTTTATGCCCCCAAACTATCAGCATTTGTACCTGCATAGTACTATTTTAAGCATCCTTGTCTAAGAAAAGTGATGATGACAGTCTGGACATTAAGAGAATAAAATAACTTGCATAAAGGATAATCAAAAAACACATCTAAAACAAATATTTCCAAAATTGCTGTTGGCCATATTGGGTTTCCCCACCTTTTAAATGTAATGTGTTTTCGATAAGATATGTCATCACTTTATGATATTGTGGAGTCCAACTGCCAAGACCTCCATTATCCTTGGAATAAAGTTCCCAGGGTAAAACCTGCTTTACTTATAATGTGATGACATATCCGAACCATATGCCAACTTTAGATATCCCTACGATACTGACTGTAGAAGTCTCTATTCCTTTTAGTTGATTCTGCAGACGAAAGCTCGGCCGGGATCATCGCTGCCTGTTCTGTCATTGTGATTATACTAATAATTATCATCGCTGCTGTTCTGTGCTGGAGACGAAAACCGAGGAGGAAGGGTAATGTAATGAGAAAATTATTACTTCCAGTTGAATCTATGTGACCATATTAAACACATGAAAATTCATATTGCAAAGTTATGTTATTTCCCTCTTTCTATTGTTTTATATCTATCACACCATTCACAGTAAGAGACATTGACGCTCCTCGTAAGCTGATTGATGGGGAGGAGGCCGCCTTGTACTGTACAGTAGATAACGCCCCCGAGGATCTGTGTGTAACTTGGCTGATAAGAAGAGATGGCGAGGAGCAGGAGATCCAGACGTCTCAGAAAAAAGAACATTCAATAGAAGAAAAGAGTTTACTGGATACACATCACACCAGAAGGGACGTCAGTGTTCATCATCACTGAGATTCATACTCCATATGGAGAGACATAAAGACGTGACCTTCATCTGTAGAGCGGTCTCCAGTCACCATAAAGACGTGACCTTCATCTGTAGAGGGGTCTCCGGTCAATATGAGGATGATAAGACATATCACTGCGAGATGATTTATGGTGAGATATGACTTTATATGCAGTTGTGGCCGAAAGTATTGACACCCCTGCAATTCTGTCAGATAATACTCAGTTTCTTCCTGAAAATTATTGCAATCACAAATTCTTTGGTATTATTATTTTCATTTATTTTGTCTTCAATGAAAAAACACAAAAAGAATTGTCCTAAAGCCAAATTGGATCTAATTCCACCAAACATAAAAAAGGGGGTGGACAAAAGTATTGGCACTGTTAGAAAAATCATGTGATGCTTCTCTAATTTGTGTAATTAACAGCACCTGTAACTTACCTGTGGCACCTAACAGGTGTTGTCAATATCTAAATCACACTTGCAGCCAGTTGACATGGATTAAAGTTGACTCAACCTCTGTCCTGTGTCCTTGTGTGTACCACATTGAGCATGGAGAAAAGAAAGAAGACCAAAGAGCTGTCTGAGGACTTGAGAAACCAAATTGTGAGGAAGCATGAGCAATCTCAAGGCTACAAGTCCATCTCCAAAGACCTGAATGTTCCTGTGTCTACCGTGCGCAGTGTCATCAAGAAGTATAAAGCCCATGGAACTGTGGCTAACCTCCCTAGATGTGGACGGAAAAGAAAAATTGACGAGAGATTTCAACGCAAGATTGTGCGGATGGTGGATAAAGAACCTCGACTAACATCCAAACAAGTTCAAGCTGCTCTGCAGTCCGAGGGTACAACAGTGTCAACCCGTACTATCCGTCAGCGTCTGAATGAAAAGGGACTGTATGGTAGGAGACCCAGGAAGACCCCACTTCTTACCCCGAGACATAAAAAAGCCAGGCTGGAGTTTGCAAAAACTTACCTGAGAAAGCCTACAACGTTTTGGAAGAATGTTCTCTGGTCAGATGAGACAAAAGTAGAGCTTTATGGGCAAAGGCACCAACATAGAGTTTACAGGAGAAAAAAAGAGGCATTCAAAGAAAAGAACACGGTCCCTACAGTCAAACATGGTGGAGGTTTCCTGATGTTTTGGGGTTGCTTTGCTGCCTCTGGCACTGGACTGCTTGACCGTGTGCATGGCATTATGAAGTCTGAAGACTACCAACACATTGTGCAGCATAATGTAGGGTCCAGTGTGAGAAAGCTGGATCTCCCTCAGAGGTCATGGGTCTTCCAGCAGGACAATGACCCAAAACACACTTCAAAAAGCACTAGAAAAGGGTTTGAGAGAAAGCACCGGAGACTTCTAAGGTGGCCAGCAATGAGTCCAGACCTGAATCCCATAGAACACCTGTGGAGAGATCTAACAATGGCAGTTTGGAGAAGGCGCCCTTCCAATATCAAGGTCCTGGAGCAGTTTGCCAAAGAAGAATGGTCTAAAATTCCAGCAGAGCATTGTAAGAAACTCATTGATGGTTACCGGAAGCGGGTGATCACAGTTATTTTGGCTAAAAGTTGTGCAACCAAGTATTAGGCTGAGGGTGCCAATACTTTTGTCCGGCCCATTTTTGGAGTTTTGTGTGAAATGATCAATGTTTTGCTTTTTGCTTCATTCTCTTTGTGTTTTTTTCATTGAAGACAAATTAAATGAAGATAATAATACCAAAGAATTTGTGATTGCAATTATTTTCTGGAAGAAACTGAGTATTATCTGACAGAATTGCAGGGGTGTCAATACTTTTGGCCACAACTGTATGATCTTACATTCATACAGTTATCATGTTACTATTCTGAGTGTAATAAGATCTGGATAATGAGTTATTTCCAATACTAAATATATTATTAGCCTTTTACTAAAGAGAAGAAAATAAGATATACAAAGGAAAGGAAATTAATTGTTCACTAGTTTTCTTTCTACATAAATCAAGAGACAAG
Source organism: Allobates femoralis (assembly GCA_033576535.1). Taxonomy (NCBI): domain Eukaryota; kingdom Metazoa; phylum Chordata; class Amphibia; order Anura; family Aromobatidae; genus Allobates; species Allobates femoralis. The sequence goes on along the minus strand of JARQOC010000011.1, from coordinate 233,030,664 downwards.
TGAACAATGTGAGCAGAACATATATTTTGTGGATATTTTTGTAAAATAAAAACTGAATTATTTTCTTGTATAGAGTATTTGGCTCCTGTCATTTGCCCGTCCCTCTCCAGGCTATTTCTGACAGTTCAATACACTATGAATGGAGAGGAGGCAGAGACCACCAGTAATAAGAAAGTCACTCTCTAATGAATAAGGGACAACCTGTCTTTTTTGGGAATAACCCTTTAGTTGTGCGTCTAGTGCAGAATACTGTGAATTACAGACAAACCACAGATTATATACAGGATCATACTGTGAGCCCATTGTTGGGATCCCTAAATATACACAAGGATACCTTATTTTCAAATTTGCCAACAATAGCAATTTTTCGGGACAACCCAAGGTGTTCCGGGTGTTTATCTAAAATATCCAGAATTTGCTGTTTGTTGTAAGGAATGACTTCCATTTAATTGGTAAAGTATACAGCACAACCATTTATAATGAGAAAGTTGTATAAAACTGAACCTGTATAAATGCGGAAATATCATGTGGGACTGTATTAGCTGTTTGGCTTTATAGAAGCAGAGGCTCATTCTATGGCTCATTTTGAGTTAAAACCCAAACAGTCACAGCCACTAACAAGAAGCCTCATGGAACCTGGAGGAATTAAGTATTTGCTCAACTTGGAGAAATTTTATCCAAAAAGAATCAAGATTGTGTGGACTTGTGGAACAGAACTAATGGAAGATGTTGTATCATCTATTGAATCTATATCAGAGAATCCTGACAGATCCTGCAATGTCTCCAGTGAGGTCGTTATTCCTGAGGATCGACACAAGGATCCAGGATTCAGAGTACGAGTGACCTGGGAGCATGATTCTATGGAGAAACCAGAATCCAGGGAGCTGGATTTCATATACAGGATATAAACTGTGTTCCAAATTATTATGCAAATTGGATTTAAGTGTCATAGGGTTTTATTTTTTATTTTTTTCAATGAAACCCATTGCTGGTCTTGTGTCTCAGGGTTCTTTGGATCACAGAAATCAATCTCAGATCCCTGTGATAATTAGTTTGGCAGGTGAGCCCAATAAAAGGAAAACTGAGTGTTCCACAATATTACGCAGGTCACAGTTTTCAAGTAACACGGGAAAGAAAAAGGATCTCTCTGCTGCCGAAAAGCAACAAATAGTGCAATGCCTTGGACAAGGGATGAAAACATTTGAAATTTACAAAAACTTAAGCGTGATCATCGTATTGTGAAGAGATTTGTGGCTGATTCTGAGCACAGACGTGTTCGTGCAGATAAAGGCAGAATGAGGAAGGTTTCTGTCAGGCAAGTTCATCAGATTAAGAGAGCAGCTGCTAAAAAGACCTTACAAACCAGCAAACAGATATGTGAGGCTGCTGGAGCCTCTGGAGTCCCTCGAATCTCAAGGTGTAGGATCCTGCCAAGGCTTGCTGTGGTGCATAAACCTACTATTTGGACACCCCTAAACAGTGCTCACAAGCAGAAACAGTTGCAGTGGGTCCAGACATACATGAAGACTAATTTTTAAACAGTCTTGTTTACTGATGAGAGCCGAGCAACCCTGAATGGTTCAGATGGATGGAGTAGTGGATGGTTGGTGGATGCCACCATGTCCCAACAAGGCTGCAACGTCAACAACTAGGTGGAGAGGTCATGTTTTGGGCTGGAATCATTGGGAAACAGCTGGTAGGCCCCTTTAAGGTTTCTGAAGGTGTGAAAATGACCGCTGCAACGTATATAGAGTTTCCAACTGAGAACTTTCTTCCATGGTACAAAAGCAAAAACGTGCCTTTAGGAGCAAAATCATCCTCATGCATGTCAATGCACCATCTCATGCTACAAAGAATACCTCTGTGCCATTGGCTGCTATGGACATAAAAGTAGATACACTCATGGTGTGGCCACCATCTTCCCCTGACCTCAACCCTATAGAGAACCTTAGGAGTATAATCAAGCAAAAGATCTGTGAGGGTGGGATGCAGTTCACATCAAAACAGCAGCTCTGGGAGGCGATTCTGACATCATGCAAAGAAATACAAGCAGAAACTCTCCAGAAACTCACAAGTTCAATGGATGCAAGAATTGTGAAGGTGAGATCAACGAAGGGTTCCTATGTTACCATGTAACTTGGCCTGTTAGGATGTTTTGGAGCTAAATAGCTTTTTATTTCAGTGAATGTGACCTGTTAATGCTGCAAATTCAACAAATCAGCATTTTCAGTTCTTTCAAACATATCAAATGTTTACAAACTCTACTGTGCGTAATAATTTGGAACAGGGCATTTAGAGTTTTTTTTAATTTTGAAAATTATACTGTTATCATTGGGAGATTTCTTCAATAAAATGTGATGTATACTCTAACGGGTGATGACTTTTATTACACTGACTGTCATTTGCACCAACCATTTAGAAAAATCAGAGAAAAAGAACATTTGCATAATAATTTGGAACACAGTGTACATACATTTCATATAAAGGATTTTTCTCTGTGTGTTATTTCAAATAAAAGAATTTTCTCTGTGTGTGTTTTTTAACTATTTACTCACAGATTTGAAAATTGGCATGTCTAATAGATACCTGAAGATTATCAATCTGGGCTTAATAGCAAACTGTCAATACTCAGCTGTCATTAACCCCTTTTATCATCCCGATGCCGCCACACCAGGGCATCAGGAAGAGCCGAGGAAAGCGCCAAACATTGGCGCTTCTAATGAATGTCCCAATTTCTGGGGTGACTACGATCTGCTATTCTTTAGCCTGCGGGGGTCCATTAACTATGAGCCTCACCACGCTGAGAATACCAGCCCCCACTTGCCTGGTTTTCACCTTGGCCAACAATCAAAAATAGGGCAAAGCTCACACATTTTTTATTTCAAATTATTAATTTAAATAATTAAAAAACAATAATGGATTCCCTGTATTTTTGATTGCATGCCAAGGTACAACCAGGCAGCTGGGGATTACAGCCCGTAGCTGTCCAATTTATCTGCACTGAGAAGCAAAACTACAGCAAAGCCCTATGTTATTTTTTTATTATTATTTATCTATTTTTACACTACTGTGATGGCAAGTCCATTGCCTATAGCAACTAATCAAAGACACTGGCACAATGGGTGAGGAGGATAACAGCCAGTCACAGACTCTGTCACAAAGAAAGGGTGTCTGTGATTGGCTGTTAGAGCCAGAGCAGTGAATAAATCAGATACTCAATGAATGGCCTAGAAGTACAAGCCAGTGGTCCTCGGAAAGTATGACACTGATGTTTAATCAATGTTTTGCTTATTTTCACAGCCTCTCAGCCACCATTTCATAACTTTAAAGGCTGGGTTCAGGATTCAGGCTCAAGCTGGGGTTACATCCGGTCATGAACCCGGACTTTAAAAAAAAGTCTGTTCGGATCCACTGAACCTGAAGATCAGTGGGTTTGTCCATCTCTAATTAGGAGAAATGATCAGCTTCTGGGCTTAAATATAAATATTCAGAATCACTGAAAGGAAGCAGAGATCTTGACAAAGGGGAAAAACTAAACGATATTATTATATGACTATATGTAATTAAAGAGAACCTGTCACCCTCTTTGGGCGTTCTAAACACTGCCTAGCACCTTAAACATTATCTTTATACCCCAGACTGGCCCCTGATCACTTCAGAAAATAAGTTTCAAAGTGTCCCGTGCCATGTATTACCCGGTCTGGTGGGATGTGGCTCTCTTCTGTCTGGGCCGCCCCTCAACCTAAAATATCCCATTGCTCCTGGTCTCAGTGATGGCATTGTGCCGGCGCAGTGGTGTGGGACACTGTGCTGTATTGGGCCACACAAAGTCTCGCGAGACTTCACAAATATAGCGAGACTTTGGTCACTGCGGCTCAATACAGCGCAGTGTCCCAGACCACTGCGCAGGCGCAATGCACTGAGACCAGGAGTAATGTTATATTACAGGCGGTGGGGTGGGTTTTACAGGTGTAGGGGCAGCCCGGACTGAAGAGAGCCACATCTTGCCTGGCCAACAAGGGTCTGGGGTACTCAGGTCTTGGGAGCTTGGGCACGGTGGATGTCACGGGTGGTGCCCTTGCGGTGACAACAAAAAGGGGTATTTACAGGGATAAAAGTTAATGAATGATTGTTGTGACGCCATCTGTAGATCCGGTGATGGCACCGACACTGCTGGGGCCTCCGGGGTGATGGGCGACAGCAAGGTGTTGTGGCTCCCTACAGGTGGTGCGGGGTCCCTGGGACTGTAAGGGTAGGATGGTGGAGTAGGGCAGCACAGTCGTTGCAGTGTGGGATAGGCTGAAAGGATGGACACACACTAGAAAGTCTTTTTCTGTACCTTTTACTGGTGTTCCGCAGGTACACTTCCAGGGTTGAAGGGTGCACTTTGGGATTTCCACACCAAGTGGGCTATAGGCCTCCTTGTCCTGTTCCCTTGTCCTGAAGTCTGGCGTGTGTGAAACCAGGCCTGACCTCTCCTCTCTCTCATACCCGTATTGCTGCACTGAGGGCTCTCGCTTGGCTACTGCTACCTCTCTGCGGCTCCTGGCTCTCAAATGGTGAGTGGGATCCTCTGCTGGGCTAATCTCTCCCTTGCAGACTCGGACTCCAGTGACCGGTGTTCTCCTGGGGTGAGCCGGTATGGCTCCTTTGCCCCTGCTGTACTGTTCCTCGCCTCTGCCTTTCGTCCTCACTCTCTGGACCTCACAATGGCTCTGGCACTGCACTGATTTCGGGCCTAGCACATCTCTGGTAACCAGTTTTGCTCACTAGGCTCTGAGCTGATCTTCACAGTTCTGCTAGCAACTGCACACTCTGGCTAACTCCGACCCCATCACCTAAATGCATTGATGCATTAAAAGGATGCATTAAAAGAGGCATAGATGCTCATGAGGAGAACATAATTTTACCTCTATACAAGTCACTAGTGCGACCACACTTAGAATACTGTGTACAATTCTGGTCTCCGGTGTATAAGAAAGACATAGCTGAACTAGAGCGGGTCAAGAGAAGAGCGACAAAAGTCATTAGAGGACTAAGGGGTCTGCAATACCAAGACAGGTTATTAGAGGACTGAGGGGTCTGCAATACCAAGACAGGTTATTAGAGGACTGAGGGGCCTGCAATACCAAGACAGGTTATTAGAGGACTGAGGGGTCTGCAATACCAAGACAAGTTATTAAACTTGGGGTTATTTAGCTTGGAAAAACGAAGGCTTAGGGGTGATCTTATAATAATGTATAAATATATGAGGGGGCAGTACAGAGACCTTTCTAATGATCTCTTTACTCTTAGGCCTGAGACTGGGACAAGGGGGCGTCCTCTACGTCTGGAGGAAAGAAGGTTTAATCATAATCACAGACGCGGATTCTTTACTGTAAGAGCAGTGAGACTATGGAGCTCTCTCCACATGATGGTGTAATGAGGGAGTCACCACTAACATTTAAAAAGGGCCTGGATGCCTTTCTTGAAAACTATAATATTACCAGTTATGGTACATTTACATGCGGCCACAGGAAGGTAGGAACAGGCAGGCATCGGACACAATTGTGCCTGTTGCCTTGAAAAGACCACGATGTGGATGCGTGTAATTCAGGACTTTCCTTCCTGTGTCTTCCCTGAAGGAAGGAAAGTCCTGAATTACACGCATCCACATCGTGGTCTTTTCAAGGCAACAGGCACAATTTGTGTCCGATGCCTGCCTGTTCCTACCTTCCTGTGGCCGCGTGTAAATGTACCATTATATATACTAGATTCTTTGATAGGGCGTTGATCCTGGGAATTAGTCTGATTGCCGTATCTGGAGTCAGGAAGGAATTTTTCCCCCAATGTGGAGCTCAGTGTTCCCACATGGGTTTTTTTTTGCCTTCCTCTGGATCAACATGTTAGGCTATGGGTTGAACTAGATGGACTTAAAGTCTTCCTTCAACCTTAAAAACTATGTTACTATGCTACCTCTATTTATTGGGGATCTAGCTTAACAGCAACCAGTGGGGCTCCCCCTACAGGCCTTGAGTGGAAGGTGTTGGGTGTATGTGAGTACCAGATTTGGAAATCCCATAGTGAACTAGTTGGTTCTGTGGCTTACCTGGCACGGGACACTTTCAAACTTATTTTCTGAAGTAATCAGAGGCCAGTCTGGGGTATAAAGGGGTCACCAGAACAACAATTACATGATGTTAAAGGTGCTGGACATGGTTTAGAAAGCCCAAAGGGCTAAACTGTATATACACAAAAATGTAGAAGAACCTGAAATATTTGAAGATACTGAGGTTGTGGTGTCCTGACGATATAATCAGCCCTGATATAGTATTAGAATCCTACACGTCTCTCTGCTCTCGAGCGCTCGGTCGTCTTCTTGGCAGTCACGGGGTCTCTGCAATCTAATGCGGGTTTAACAAACTGAATAAAAATAGAAAGTGAAAGCTCGTTTGTTAGTCGACCCCCAGTTTATGCAAGATTATTTCTGCTTTATGAATCAGCGATGATGGAAAGAACCTGATTTGTTTTTTTTCATGAAGACAAGTCCGATCATTTCAGAGATCAGAGAATCACAAACTGTCTATAATGAAAACCATGCCGGGATCCCTCTGCCTCCTCCTCCTCACTCTCTCAGGTCAGTGCTTCTCCTCTTTATCCACATGAAGGTTTACCAGAACAAACCCCAATCATTTATCTCCGGACAGATGTGGTTGGGTCACATTTCCTTTCTGACGTCTGTATTACTCAGATTTTGTATCTTCTTCCTAATATACCGAGAATCATAATAAGAGGGATGTGATGGTTTGAGTGTCATTGGCTTTAACTCTTTATGGCACCGGTAATACAGTATGTGACCACTGATTAACAGGAGCGCTCCCAGTCTTTGTTGACAAACATCTGACAATCAGTAGCCTCAGCAGTCCATGCAGTATTATTGGCATTGCTGCTCGGTGAGAGAACGGGAAGGTTTCTCCATCTAATGTCCAATTAATCAGATTACTGTATGCTTGCATAAATCCATCAATAATTGACTTTATCTCTTTAATGTCCACAGTGTCGTCACTTCAGCTGATCGCACCCTCCATAAATGTCGCCACACTGGGATCGGACGCTCTGGTTCCTTGTTGGTTCACAGTGGACAATCCTCCTGTAGATCTCAATCATCTCACAATATTCTGGAATTTTCTAGATAAAGAAATCCTGAACTATGATAAAACTGTGAGGACGACATCTCCTAGATATTCCCTGAGCACAGAATTACTATCCGGCATAGCTAATCTGACTATTTCTAACGTAAAAATATCTGATGGAGGAAGATACAAGTGTTCAGTGATCTATAACTCGGAGAGGAAGGAGAAGAGGATCTGGTTGAACGTTGGAGGTGAGTCAGCTATTACCGACTTGAATCAGAAATAACTAACTGCACTCTCGTGACTATGTATACAAATACAACTGTACTAATAGAAAATAGAAAAGTTGCACCCTTCATATATCTTAATCCCATAGTCTTTTAGGCCAGCGGATCCTCCCGGGGTCATTGTTCGTTTTTTTCATCTCTTTTTGATATACCTTGGTTAGTTTTACTCCTGGGTTTACTGATCCAAGTCACCTGCCGGTAGCTTCTCCCTTGTGCTTCAATGGGACCTTATGTTAATTTCTTATGGTGTATTTGTGCTACTTCCTGAGGGGGAAGGTTTTGCTGTTACAGCGCCCTCCTAGATCCCAAGGCTTGCCCACAGTGTTTTTCTTATTCTTGGGCCTTCCCTCCAAACCTTCACATAAAGGTTGCCATTCCCAATTATTTTAGGCCACAGCCTATCTTAGGGTACCTTTACACGCTGCAACTTTTGGCGGCGATCGGAGGCAACCTAACATGAGCGTGCACATTTTTCATGGTTGCCTCAGAACGTTGAAGGCGCTTTTACACGCCGCAATTTCGCCCTCAACCCAAGGCGATGTGTTGTCCCGGAAGTTCCCACACCAACAGTGGGAAACATCCGGTTGACTCCTGACGCCGCTTCACACGCCGCAATTCCCAAAGGAATGTGGGCGTACATGTTCAGCGCCGCAAGAACATTGGCGTGACAGACTTGTGTATTCCGCGCCCCAAACACGCTGATTAGACAACGCAATAGCGTCATGATTGGCCAGCCTGTGCAGGAAGGCTGGCTAATACATGACGCCATTGCCATTGTGTAGTGTGAATGGACAGCTCTTCAAATATGCTGCCCTGTGAAGAGACAGCCAATGGAAACACAGGAGCCACCACCAACCATTGCTGAGGGGGGCAGTCTCCAGCACGCTGTGGCACGCCTCCGGGAAATCAGTAGGCAACACTGATTCCATCCCTACCGCCCCTTCACACGCCAAAAGCAGGGAATTTCCCCTTCATGGTTGCCTCAGGTTTTGGAGCAGTGCTCTGAAATCACAACCGGGCACAACTTCCAAAAACACCACCGGATTCCCCAAACACACGCCGCAATTACGTGGCAATTTCACAGTGACGGTGACAGGGCTTCGGATTGCCTCTCAGTTTTCACACCCCAGTTGCGGCGTGTAAAGGTACCCTTATGGCTAGTCTACATATTTAACTCCAAGCTCTTGGTGGTCATGCCACTCTCCTGATGCCTCTCCTTGCTCAGGGAGTTTCAGGGGCTTCCTATAAGCAATAAACACCTTTTTAAGATATTTACACTAGGTGTCATTTTTTAACTCATTTCTATCTATTGAGCTCTAGTCTCTTTCTTCTACATCATCTACTCTTGTCTTAGCTCTCTTGCACGCCACAATTCTGAAGGCTGAATATCTAGCTGTTTTCCTGCCATCATTGAGGGACCATTCTGAGGTGTCCCACCTCCAGACCTCCTGGGTACCAGTAGGTGCCTTTCTGAGCGCATGTTTCCTTCTTTCCAGGCACCAAATACATTTGCTGGGAAGATTCACCTAGGTAGCTCCCCAATTCTGTCTTCATCTATTTAGTATGATCCCAATCTGACAATCCATTGCTATACATTCAGCCATGCTCTCTCAGTACACAGTACTGTAATTCCTCACCTGATCAAGATATTTTGGATTCTCCTCATGAACCAAACCTCCCTGATCTGGTCAGATCTTTGATATAGGCCATAAGTAACCTAACCAGCCGCTCCCAGTCAGTGGTTGAGTTTCTAGAATATTTATAACCCATCTCACCTAATTGTGTTCCAAAGCCCCTTCTGAAGGATTGCTGAGCAGTCTTCCTCTCCTAACTGCTGGCTGTCTCATAAGAAACTAAGGGTCTCCTCCAACCCATCTGCTTCAGAGTTTCAGGAACATTCACCAGACAGAGCTATTGTGAATATGTCTGTTTCTCCCACTATCCACTTCAAATACTTGGGTAATACCTCAGACTCAGGCAGGATTCTAAGCTGCTCTTGAAATTGCAGGATCTTATCCTAGCAGAGAAAGACACCTTTCAGGTTATATATCTCTTTGCCTCTCCTTTCTGAGGGATGTCTGGCTTCCGTAAGCACAACCAACTACCGGTGTCTTCTTCTAACCATGGAGACTTTGATGATCTCCTCATTCAAGAATGTAAACATGCCTTCTGTAAGGGAAAGAACAACAATAGCTGTTCCCTAGTGCCTCCGTATTGTCTGTATAGTCAGAGAATTGACCCAGGAAGGGCCACAGCTGCTCTCTAGCGCCTCCGTATTGTCTGTACAGTCAGAGAATTGACCGAAGATAAAGAAGAGTCACACCTGCCCTGTAAGTGCCGCTTAACTGAAGTGTTCACTGTGAAGGGTGCTGTATATAATCACCAGTCCAGGCTAGGAGTATATAATAACCCTCCAGTCCATCAATGTAATACTACCTAATAACACAAGCACAAAATGCTGCCACCAGTTCCAAGTTTGATATAAGCCCGGTCCATGATCGGGAATATATCAGGGCCAGAAACCAACCCAAGTAGTGTATAATATTAAACGAGCACATGGACGAGGGGCTCGTGGATCGAGATAAAAGAACAACCAAGAATTAAATTATGTATTTAATTGCCTTAAGGACACACTAAAGTAATAACAATATTTACAGACAATCAGCAAAAAAGCCAGCTCCACCCGAAAATAGTTTGCAATACAAAGCGTGCAAATGCACATATTCCTTCCAAAGTGTGTAACATTATAAAAACTGAGATATTTGGCAAAATATTGATCAATGTTATGAGCCACCCCACCAACATCAAGGCAATCTCATCAGGGTGGTCCTACTCTACATATTTTTATTTTAGAAAAACACTAATGAGCCATGCACACAGTGAACAGATCTGTAGGACACTGATCACACCACCAAAAACTGAATCACAAAAAACAATAAAAAAAAGTGCAAAAATACTCTGTTATAAAAGATAAAAACAGTAAAAAGCAAGTGCTGCATAAAAAAGTGATAAAAAAACAGGGTATTTGGTTGATACGTTTTTTGCAAAAAATGTATACTAAGCCGCTCTACCAAACGTCAAGGTAACCCGCATCAGAGCAGTCCCTATCTGTGTGTTTAAAAACCTGACCATGCGAATAAGTACCTACATGAGCCGGGTCCAGACAGGTCCAGTGTATGACACGGACTGACTGCAGAAGATGGCTTTTCATGTGCAGGGCCCAAAGGGAGGGGTGGGCGGCTCACTTCTCTTGCAGACACAAGAACCAAACTAGAAAAACACTAATGAGCCATGCACACAGTGAACAGATCTGTAGGACACTGTTCACACCACCAAAAAAACTGAAGACGGCTTCTGCAGTCAGTCCGTGTCAGACACTGGACCTGTCTGGACCCGGCTCATGTAGGTACTTATTCACATGGTCGGGTTTTTAAACACACAGATAGGGACTGCTCTGATGCGGGTTATCTTGACGTTTGGTAGATCGGCTTAGTATACATTTTTTGCAAAAAAATGTATCAACCAAATACCCTGTTTTTTATCACTTTTTTATGCAGCACTTGCTTTTTACTGTTTTTATCTATTATAACAAAGTATTTTTGCACGTTTTTTTGATTCATATTTTTATTTTAGTTGTGCCAGGCAGCCTCCAACATATACATAAAGTGGACCATAAAAAAAGCAGCATCTCAGAAACCGGCTTCCCATGGTGCCAAACCAGTGCAAATGAATAAAGATAAATCAGGCCCCTGTACCTGCAACTGATGTCACATATTCCTGAGCTTCTCAGACTTAACCCTCACTGAACCAGGTCGGCACTTATTAATAAAAGAGGGGCAGGGTAAGATAGCTGAATGTGAACAGCTACCAAGAATTGCCATGAACAACACAGATGGAATAGCAAGCTATTTCTGGTGTGCAGGGAACAGTGGGGGATTAGAAATAGAAACACAAAGACATTTAGGGACTCCATCTTTATTAATATCTCGACCCTCATACCCTCCACGATCCTCAGCGACATCTTCTTGATTGGAGGCTGCGGTGATGAACACACAGCATCCAGCTACCACAGCCTCCAGTCACTGAATGAACTCTCCACCAGCTGCAGCCAGGTGTACGGTGATTCCTGAGGTCACCCGAGGACAGCTCAAGATAAGCATGGTACCTGCTCTAGTTAGTGGCTACTATGTTTACCTGAACGGTGACCTCAGCCAGTCACCGCACACCTGGACCAGGCTGGCAGTGAGTGATGTATGTGGTCAGCTGAAGTGATTTCCCAGACCAGATCGAGTCAGCTTATCAGTCTGGCGGCGAGTAACATAGGTGGTCAGCTGACGCGATTGCCATAGCAATTGCTGCCTTCATCACTCGCTGCCAGCTACGGTCAGCTGACACTACCTGGTCACATGATGCTATTGCTATTGCAATCACGTCAGCTGACAGCCTACGTCAATCGCTGCCAGCCTGGTCAGCTGACCTAATCTGGTGACATGACTCGATTGTGGCTGTGCATGTCACTCACGCCAGCTCCAGTCCCGATGTGTGGTAACTCGCTGAGGTCACCTAATTATGACAGGTACCATGCTTATCTGAGCTGTCCTCGAGTGACCTCAATAATTCACCGCTAGCTCACAGCTCATCCATTCAGAGATTGGAATTTGCGGTGGCTGGATGCTGTATTCTTCACTGCAGCCAAATCGATCAAAAAAATGTTGCAGAGGATTGTAGAGGTTATAAGGGTCGAAGTATTAATAAAGATGAAGTCCCTAAATGTCTGTGTTTTTATTTCTAATAAATGTTTTCTCTCTGTGTTGCGTTTTCTTTACTATTTACTTGAAATTCTTAATGAACATTGGCCTGACATTAAGTATTTCGGGCTTAATGACAGCTGGCAATACAAAGCTGGCATTAATCACTTATTACCCAGTTTTCCACCGCTACACAGCAGCTGGCAGAGCTGGGTAAAGCACCAGGAATGGGCACTTCTTATGAATGCACCAATTTCTGGTGTAGCTGCAGGCTGCTATTCTTCAGCATGGGGAGGCCCAATAATGATGGACCCTCACCCCGTTGAGAATACCAGTCTTCAGCTGCCTAGTTTTAGCTTGGCTGGCAATTAAAAATAAGGCGGAGCCCTAAGCATTTTTTTTGCAAGCCAAGGTAAAAATAGGCAGCTGCAATGTTACTGTTTTCCAACTTAAAATCTAAATTTACATTTTCATTATTTTATTAGTATTTTGCAAATCCATCTTTGGTTTTCTTTTGCCTGAATCCTTCTGAGCAGTTTTCGATCAGATTCAAGCATGTCTCCACCGAAATCTGCTCCCAGGTCTCTTCCACACATTGTGAATGTTGGTGCACACTGGTCGCCTCACTTGGTGATGTACACAGCTTTTTCTTCAACTCTACCCGCAAGTGTTTGATTGGGTTGAAGTCTGTGGACTATGGGGACAATCCAGCTCCTCTACTTCATTGTCATTGAACCATTTCTTCACTAATTTCACCGTATGCTTCAGGTCATTGTCCTGCTGGACACTATGTCGTCCTTTTCATATCCATAGTACTTGAGTGTATGAAGTTACTCATCTTGTGGGATACTCACATGTAGTTTAACATTGAGACCATCATCAACAGTTGTCAAGTATCCAACGCCTTTGGCTGTAAAACAACCCCATATCATCAGGCTTCCTCCACCAAACTTGACAGTTCCTTCAATTTCTCAATCCGTTATCCCTTTTCCTTGTATCTCCCAGACTCATTTGCACTCTTCACAGATGACTATTGACTTTCATCTCATTGCTTCAAATCACCTGTTTCCAATCTTCTTTTGTCCACGTTTCATACTTTTTTGAAAACTTAAGCCAACACTTCTTATGACAATGTTGAGGCTTCTTTCGCACCACCATTCTAGACTTGTGTAAAGTGTGGGGCCTGGTGCTTGCATGGATATTTGCTATCTCGCTATTACAAATCATACAAGCTGTCTCCACAGCCATGTTGCACCAGAACTGATTGGCTTTGTGATGAGCTGACTTGTCGACTCCAATATTTTGCCTGGATGTTCACCTCTTAGGCTTGGGCCACACTTGGGAGCCTGAATCCGGTTACTGGATCCGTTAACGGATCCGTTTTTGCATGTGCGTTCATAAGCTATTTGTGCAGTTTTTAAAAATGGATGCGTTAACGGATGCATTGATATGTAGTATGCGTTAACGCATGCGTCTCCCATAGACCATGTTAAAAAAAACGCATGCGTTTTTGAAAATGCACCAAAAAATGTTGCAGACCCTGTTTAAAATGGATTTCTCAAAAACGCAATGCGTTAACCGGATTGCACTTTTGCAATGCATTTTTTGTATTGGAGTCTATGAATGAGTTAACGCATGCATTTTTCAACATTTCAACATGACAAAACTGGATCCAGTAACTGGATTGCAGACACAAGTGTGACCCTGGCCTTAGCTGGACGGGCTTCATTTCACATTCTTCCAACTGTCATGGCCTCACATGATGCAGTTTGGCAATTTTCTTGGCTGAGAGACTGCTGTCAATGAGCTTCATGATACTGTTTTTCTTTTCTTGGAAAATCTTCTTCATGGCGGCTCCTTGATTTGAACCAGTGACCTTTCACTTGAGAATCATCCTAATAACACAAGTGTTAGGGAATGTGAGAACAGGCTTGATTTGGAGTATGCAAGAAATAGATTTTTCAAACTTTAGAAGAAAAACAGTAACAATGCAGTGACATGACAAGGATCTGCATAACTAATCTTATGCTAAAAATCTGCAATTCAAATTTATCTATATGATAGTCCAAATGATTGTCTATAAAATGAAGGTAGTCTCACGCTGATTGTAGTGGATGGTGAGATTGGGAGCCTGAAAATGAGAAGTTCAAATCATTGTTACCATTTTGCTAGTCAGTGTATATGTCAATACATTGATGATGTTTTTACTCTTTTAATTATCAGCTCCTCCTCAGGTGGCCATCACAGATAAGATAGTTGTTCTCAATGAAGAGAGTGACCTGCGCTGCTCAGCCACTGGATTCTTTCCTATAGACATTGAAGTTAAATGGTTCAGGGGCTCAGAGAGGCTGATTGATGTTACTGAGGATCTGCCCCTAAGGAACCCGGACAAAACCTACAGTGTGAACAGCACCGTGACCATAACACCCACCGAGGAGGACCGAGAGCAGAACTTCTCATGTAGGGTCCGACATTTTTATCTGACGGATCCTCTCCTGGTAGATTTCCAGCTGGTGTATCAGGGTAAGTTACTATAAATATCTCTTAATTTATGAAATCTGCTATCTAGTTCCAGACTTTTTTAAGAACTAATTTTTACAGGCTTTACCACGGGGGTGGTGCTAAAATGTGATAATGATGAGCAGCAAAAAGACCACCCCCGAGGGACAGTATAGTTGCGTAATAAACAAAAACACTAAGAAGAATACACAAGGGAACAACAGAAATAAACTGAGTGAAAACTGGCCACTTCTGCCCCATGACAGGTCCTTTGATTTGATATTGCATCCATAAAGTTAATATTTGGATTTAGAGGTAATACAAAAGGAATTGGAGCTCTGTCTCCATTTTTCACTGTTCACAATGTAGCTGAGAAGACTGATAGCAACTATAAAGGTGTAAAGGTGCCAATATCAGTGATGGATGGTGTGGAGACACGGGGGTCAGTGGGTGCTCTCGTCCACTGGCCCGGCCACCTTTAAAAAGACCGCATAGACCAGGGTTTATCCCAACTGAACGCCCGAACTTAATCGTATGTAGAACACCACTCAGACAACACCGGGTGAGGAAACCACACAAAGATAAAGCTTTATTAGATCCCCAGCAGTCAGAGGCATATAACACATAACCAAGCACAACACACAATGTAACAGGCAACAGTTTCTTAAACATCCGCAGGCTCACCAGGAATTAGAATGTTCATGCCTCAGGTCTTCCAGGGCCACTTATTCCAATTCAGCACCCCGATTTTGGCGAGCACCCACCGAGAAAAGAATAGCGACAAGTAAGGAAGCTGTTCAAGCATAGCAAAGTCTGTATCCAGATGACCGGATTGTCCCATCCTGGCTATCTTCTTTACTTAGTCTCTGATATTTCAGCTAAATCCTAGAATTCTAGACTGAAACACATATAATAATATAATCTAGGTTATTATCCCCTAGCCAGTGCCAAAGTACCTAGGTTGGGTCATGAATCATCTCTCCCTCGTGACTCAATCAAGTCCCTTTTTATATCCCAAGCCTACACTTCAGGGTATATTGTGCTCATGCAGGATTGGTGGAATAAGGCTGTGCTCTTATTGGCTGGATTTCAAGCCACATACTTAATTCTTCTTTGAGTGTATGTAGTCAGGGGGGATGAGGGGGTGAGATAATTAAATTAACACATAGTCTGGCAATAGACAATGTCTTAGGGTGGTTTCACACTGGCGTTTGTGTCTGCATGCGTATGGCATGCAGACACAAACGCAGTGCAAATGCAGCCCATACTGATGTGAATGCAGCGGAGAATCTCCGCATGCGTTCACATTAGTATGCAGCCCGCCAGCCAATCAGCTGTCTCGGGGGCAGCTGGGAGGAGGAGATCAGCGGCAGAGATCTCCTCCTCCCGGCCACAGCTGATCTCCCGCTGGTGTCAGCGTGGGAGATTTGAAGAAACAGCTGATCTGACAGCTGTTTAAATCTCCTGCGCCGACACCGAATAGGGTGATATCGGTGCAGGAGTTAAGAAACAGTTGATCGCTGCTTCAAATCTCCCACGCCGACATCACCTCTTCGGTGTCGGCGTGGGAGATTCAAACAGCTGTCAGATCAGCTGTTTCTCCCCGCCGACACCGGCGGGAGATCAGTGGTGGCTTTAGCTGATCTCCCGGTGGCCGCCGCTGATCACTGGTGGCCACCAAGAGAGATTTCAATTAGATCCGCAGCGTTCTCCTGCGCTGTCATGCGGAGGACACTGCAGATCCATTGACTTCTCTGCGTGGTTTGTGCGCTTACGGGCGCCTGCAGATAAATCAAGCGCCCGCACAAAAAACGCAACAGGGCTGCGTTCAGTGTGCGCTCGGAGGGTGCACAAATTGTGCGCATCCGAGCGCAAACACAGCCAAACGCAGGCACATACGTTCCCATGTTAAACATAGGAACGCATGCGCGCAAGCGTTTGGCTGCGTTCGGTGCGCTGCGTTTGCAAACACCAGTGTGAAACCGGCCTTAGTAAACATGAGATAACAATCAAAAGGTAGTCTGGCCAAATTAAGAACATTATTCCCTGACTTGCATTGAGACAAGCTGTTTCTTCACAGATGTGTATAATGTAATGAGTGTGGGTGAACATGGCATTATTCTCGCACTACACTCACAAATTCTAGGCTTGGAAACAAAAAAGCCTTGCAAAATGTATAGAATGGCTCAGAAATCTATCTACCCAGAGATTCAATAGGCAACAATCTGACTGGCTAATTAGAGAATGTGGTGAGCAGATCAGCAGATCAATCAGAGGAATTGGTAGCAAATCAGGAATATTGGTACCTTATATAAAGGTAAACCTGACATCTCTTAAAAATAGGGTAAAACTGCAGGTAAATATTATTACAGTGGTGCCTGTCTGCCTTATGGAAAACTACAGGGAGGAAATTAAGTTACATCCTCCAGGGAGCCAAAAGCAAATTTCCACAGTGTGAATATGTTTCTGTACGTTACAAGTAAACCCAGGCTTGGGTTGGCCACCAGGGGAGCAGGGGTATCACTCGGGGGGGCCTCTGTGCAGAAATGTGCCCCCTCCACCCTTCTATATGAGCAGTAGATGACACAATACACTTGATTCGATGTTATGTACAGACAGTAATCTAATCAACCAATTATCAAACTACCCTGTTTATTATTATATAGAAGCATAGGTAATTTGTTTTGTTTTTTCTTTGATTTTATTTAATGAAAAAGCATCATAATATAGGGCAAACCCTGATTCTAGGAATTTATCCCTTATGAGCTGTGTGTCTTATATATTACTACAGGACTAGGTGTCGCATGCCAGGAAGTCCAGCTAATCTGTGTAACTCCAACCCACACCACTGATTGACAGCTTGTTGACAATTCACAGTATACACAGGAAACTTCCAATTCAGGGGTTATATACAGCTCAGCATTCAGAAGTCTTGCGAGATTTTTGAAGTCTTGCGAGACTTCGGGCACTGTGTATCTTCAATGGAGCACGGTGACCCGCTCAACTGCGCAGGCGCGAGAATATGCCTGTCAATAACAGGAGGGGCAGAAATGTTAAAACTGTGGGGCGGCTAATCCAGTCAGGGGGCGGGGAGGACCACATAGAGCGATACCTTCCCGGACCTTTTCAGCAGTCATTACTGTACAACATGGGACAGAATAAAAGTGCATTTCTCAATTATGCAGGAGGATGTCTGGGCACATAGAGGAGTTACAGGAACCCATATTACAGCATGTTACAGATGGTGGGCACAGTTTAGAATGCCAAAAGGGGTTGACAAGTTCCCTTTAAAGATTAAGAGAGCAGCCTTAGATAGTAGACAATACAGATCCAGATGAACTCCCAAGTAACATAATAGCCTTAAGCCCCAGTCACACATAACGATATCGTTAGAGAGATCGTTGTAACTGTGACGTTACAACGATCTCTCCAGCGATGTCGTTATGTGTGACACTTTGCAGCGATCAGGCCCCTGCTGTGAGGTCGCTGATCGCTGCAAAGTGCTGCGGGTCATTTTTAGATCGTTGGTTTCCCGCTGGTCAGCACGCATCGCTGCGTGTGACCGCAAGAAACCAGCGATCAGTGACCTCACAGGGCTGGTTACTATGGTAAACACCGGGTATCCAGGCAGCACGCGCTGCCTAGATATCCGGCATTTACCATGGTTACCAGCGTCCTCCCTGCTTAGAACTGCCTGTAAGCAGGGAGAACGCTGGTAACTATGATAAACACCGGGTATCTAGGCAGCGAGCGCTGCCTGGATACCGCACTGTTTATCATAGTTACCAGCGTTCTCCCTGCTTAGCGCTGCCTATAAGGCAGTGCTAAGCAGGGAGCGATGTGGGAGGTGGCTCCCAGGGCCTGATCGCTGGGGAGATCTGCCTGTTTGACAGCTCCCCAGCGATCAGGTAACGACGCTCCAGCGATCCCAGCAGGTCGTTATCGCTGTCGGGATCGTTGGAGCGATCGTTATGTGTGACAGCACCTTTAAGATACTTTAGCAAATTGAACATACTGGTCCATAGAAATCCTTATTGACTTGATAGCCTTGGTGTGAGTGCACAGATGGAGCCTAAAGCTATGTGCCCACTGTGCTTTTGCGCTGAATTTTTTTAGCTGCATTTTTGCAGCACCCATAGCTTTAACATTGAAATCAAAAAGCTGTGCCCACATGTGCATTTTTGCTGCCAAAAATGCATGCTTTATAAAAGGCAATGTCAATTAACTTGCCCATTTTTGGGCTTTGTTTTCCAGTTGCCAGCCATTCTAATCAACTGAAAGATGCTGCAAAAACACAGCTCAAAATAATACGTACAGTTGGCATTTAGCCTAGAACGTTGTGCCCATTGTGCATTTTTGGTGCATTTTTGCATACGTTTCTGCAGCAAAAACGCAGCATCCACAGTTTTGTAATGAAAGTCAATGTGATTTTCCAAACGTAGTGCCCACTATGTGCGTTTTTTGGTGCTGCATTTTTTTTGTATGTGTTTGCAATTAAGTTTTCCCCATAGACTCCATTCTATGCTAAAAAAACATCACAAATGGATGGGTATTCACACAGAGCGTTTGTGATGGTTTTTTCAAGCAATTTCTACAGCATAAATGCTGCAATCCTCAGCCTCCACGATGATTTCTGATGTGACTTCCTCTGTGCACACCGGCTGAAGGACCTGTAGGGCTCGTCCTATCAGAGCCAGAGCCTGCGCACCATGTGATAGGCTGAGTCACATGCTACAAGATCCTGCCAGGTGGATAAAGGCATCTCCTGCCGCTGCATGGAGGAAGAAACACTGGGGATCGCCGGGAGGGGGGCGGGGGGGAGAAATTGTCTGTTTGTTTGCCTGTGTCTGTCTGTCTCTGTGCGTGTCAGTCTGTGTTTGTGTGTCCCTTTAATTGTGCTGCGTTTCTATGTGCACAAATGCAATAGGTTTGTGCTGCTTTGGCTGCGTTTGTGCACATACAAACGCAGCACAAAATAGAAGCACAGTGGGCACACCGCCTTATAGGTGGTCATCCATATGAAAAACATGGGATCTTCAAAGCAGCATGGTCTTGAGTAGTAAGAGATGATGATAATTGGCTGGAATCAGACCCAGGCTTTACCTCACTTTACAATTTATTAGTACCTTCACAATAAAACCTACACGTCATTGCATTATGTTTACTATCATGTGTAGCTGTTTTTATGTTTTTATTGAAATGTTTTTTCTTCTCTTAAAGAGAACTTGTCAGCTGGTTTATGCCCCCCAAACTATCATTATCTGTCCCTGCATAGTACTATTCTAAGCATCCTTGTCTAAGAAAAGTGATGATGACAGTCTGGACATTAAGAGAATAAAATAACTTACATAAAGGATCATAAAAAAAACACATCTAAGGCCCCTTTCACATCAGCGTTTTTTTCAAATCGCGGCAGATGCGGTGAAAAAAACGCATCTGCCGCGATTACCGCATACCAGCTGCAATTGCGGCACGGTTGCGGCATGGTTGCGGCAAGCCCCATACAATGTATAGGCGGGCTTGCGGCAGGTGCGGCAAGTGCAGCAAGTGCAGCCGGTACGCGGTGATCGCAGCAGGTGCAGTTTTTTCACCGCATCTGCCGCGATTTCAAATAAACGCTAGTGTGAAAGCACCCTAAAACAAATATTTCCAAAATTACTGCTGGCCGTATTGGGTTTTCCAACCTTTTAAATGTAATGGTTTTTCGATAAGATATGTCATCACTTTATGATACTGTGGAGTCCAACTGCCAAGACCTCCATTATCCTTGGAATTAAGTTCCCGGGGTACAACCTGCTTTAATTATAATGTGATGACATATCCGAACCATACGCCAACTTTAGATATCCCTTCGATACTGACTGTAGAAGTCTCTTTTTTCTTTATAGTTGATTCTGCAGACAGAAGCTCGGCCGGGAGCATCACTGCCTGTTCTGTCCTTGTGATTATATTGATAATTATCATCGCTGGTGTTCTGTGCTGGAGACGAAAACCGAGGAGGAAAGGTAATGTAATGAGAAAATTATTACTTCCAGTTGAATCTATGTGACCATATTAAACACATGAAAATCCATACTGATTTATATCTATCGCATAATTCACAGTAGGAGACATTGAGGCTCCTCCTAAGCTGATTGGTGGAGAGGAGGCCGCCCTGTACTGTACAGTAGATAACGCCCCCGAGGATCTGTGTGTAACTTGGCTGATAAGGAGAGATGGAGAGGAGCAGGAGATCCAGACGTCTCAGATGGGAGGACATTCAGAAGAGATGGAGAGTTTACTGGATACATCCTATATGATAAAATCAGAAAGGTGGAGACGTCAGTATTTATCATCACTGATCTTCATACCCCATATGGAGACACATAAAGACGTCACCTTCATCTGTAGAGCTGTCTCCGGTCACCATAAAGACGTGACCTTCATCTGTAGAGGGGTCTTCGGTCCATATAAGGATGAGAAGATGTATCACTGTGAGATGATTTATGGTGAGATATGACTTTATATATGATCTTACATTCATACAGTTATCATGTTACTATTCTGAGTGTAATAAGATCTGGATAATGAGTTATTTCCAATACTAAATATATTATTAGCCTTTTACTAAAGAGAAGAAAATAAGATATACAAAGGAAAGGAAATTAATTGTTCGCTAGTTTTCTTTCTACATAAATCAAGAGACAAGTGAACAATGTGAGCAGAACATATATTTTGTGGATATTTTTGTAAAATAAAACCTGAATTATTTTCTTGTATAGAGTATTTGGCTCCTGTCATTTGCCCGTCCCTCTCCAGGCTATTTCTAACAGTTCCATACACTATGAATGGAGAGGAGGCAGAGACCACCAGTAATAAGAAAGTCACTCTCTAATGAATAAGGGACAACCTGTCTTTTTTGGGAATAACCCTTTAGTTGTGCGTCTAGTGCAGAATACTGTGAATTACAGACAAACCACAGATTATATACAGGATCATACTGTGAGCCCATTGTTGGGATCCCTAAATATACACAAGGATACCTTATTTTCAAATTTGCCAACAATAATGGCCACTTTACACGTCCCGATATCGTCGTCCAACTTCGATAAAAAGTCACGTGGTTCATGCGTTGGCGCCGATATCGTTCGTGCGTTGTGTGGTGTAAATGACCAATTCGATGCAAGAACGATGCCAAACCGATATCGGGGAAGAAATTAGCAGGCTCTCCAACTGCCCGATATTGGATGGACGATCTGGTAGGATCATGCTGTTTGAAAGCCAAACCCCGACTTGGAGACCAACTTCCCCTATTCTCTCCCATGTTAAATGGTCGTTCCTGGGTCACACGTACAAAGGGGGTGTACACATCGCAGTTGTGTTGCCTGCTGATATCTCCCTGTGTGACAGCTCCTATGCGATCTGGGATTTCTGCCAAAAACGTGCGCACTCCCGTGCCGTTGTATCCAACATCGAAAGGATGTTGGGACGTGTAAAGTGGCCATAACAATTTTTCTGAGACAACCCAAGGTGTTCCGGGTGTTATTCTCAAATATCCAGAATTTGCTGTTTGTTGTAAAGGAATTAATTCCATTTAATTGGTAGAGTATACAGCAAAACCATTTATAGTGAGAAAGTTGTATAAAACTGAACCTGTATAAATGCGGAAATATCATGTGGGACTGTATTAGCTGTTTGGCTTTATAGAAGCTAAGGCTCATTCTATGGCTCATTTTGCAGTAAAACCCAAATTGTCACAGCCACTAACCAGAAGCCTCATGGAACCTGGAGGAATTAAGTATTTGCTCAACTTGGAGACCCCCACATTACCAATCCTGTAAGTAAATAGTTAAAAACAGACAGAGAAAAAATACTTTTTTTGAAATAAAACACACAGACAACCCTCTTTCACCCATTTATTAGCTCCCAAATATACCCAGCTCCAATGGTAAAACCCACAGCATAATGTCCCGCAAAGCTCCCCGGGCTCTGCTACATTGCAATGAGAGATTACATGACAGAGATGTCAGTGTAGGTATGCAGCTGTCACCACAGGTGATCTCAGGTGTCATCATTGGTCTCACTACTGCGACTCTGTCAATGTGAGAGCAGTCCTTGTGGTGAGCAGTCATTGTAATGTAACTTCCCATCGATATGTAGCAGAACCAGTTGAGTTTTGCGAGACATCGTGCAATGGATTTACTGTCGGAACTAGGAATGTTTGGGAGCTAAAAAACTGGTGGAATAGGGTTGTCTTTGTGTTTTATTTCAAATAAAGGATATTTCTCTGTGTGCCTTTTAACTATTTACTTACGGGATTGGTAATGTGTCTCATAGAGACCTGAACATTACCAATCCAGGGCTTGATGACAGCTGTCAATTCTTAGCTGTCATTAACCCCTTCTATTACCCCGCCTGCACCAGGGCAATCGAGATGAGCAGGTTAAAGTGCCAGGAATAGGCACTTCTAATGAATGCACCAAATTCTGGGGTGGCTGTGAGCTGCCATTCTTACCCTGGTGGGCAATAACTATGTGCCTCCCCAGGGTGGGAATACCAACCCCCAGCTATGTGCTATATCTTGGCTGAGTATCAAATTGGGGGTACTCCACACATATTTTATAAAATTATTTATTTAAATATTAAAAAAAAAAAAACCTTGTGGGGGTTTCTGTATTTGATACACAGTCAATATAACTGCACTGCTGGGGGCTGGGGCCACAGCTGTCTGCCTTATCTACATTAAGTATCAATATATGTGAGACCCCTATGCAATTTTTTCAACTATTTATGTATTTTACACACATATGACAGCAGGTTTATTGCCATACTGCACATGTGTATGGGCAAACAATCACAGGCACCGGTACAGATTGTGGTTGCACAGTCTTAATGCAGCAGCCAATCACAGATGCTGTAACAGAGAGTGGGAATCTGTGATTCACTCTTGGAGTCAGTGCAGTGAATATGCATGAAACTTAACGAGCAGAACCGGAAGCGAAGTTACAAGTGCGAGGTCCTCGGTGAGAATAATGCTACTGCTTTAAACACAATTTTGCTTTCTTTTACAGCCTCCTAGCCCTTACTGCCACCATTTTATAGAACTAAAGTTTGGGGTTCGGGCTTAAGTTCAAGTCAAGTCCATTCCCTAACCTCGACTTATTTTTTAAAGACCAGCCGGGTTCGTCTGTCTCAACCTAAGACGTATCCACGACTAGTATTACCCCTAAAGGCCACTTTACACACGGCTACATTTCTAGCTTATCCACAGGTAACATACTGGTTGCAGTGAAATCATGGAGACATTATTCCATTTGTACACAGCAACAAGATAGAACCTTGTCTCCATGATTTCACTGCAGCCAGTAAGTTACCTGTAGCCACCCTAGAAATGTAGCCGTGTGTAAAGTGGCCATTAGGCTTTAGGGATGCTCAACCTTCTACACGACCATGCTGTAATATGGTAGTAATCTAAGAGGCAGCAATAACATATCTATATACTAGCAGTTTAGCATTCATAGTATTTAGTTTTTAAGGTTGAAGGTAGAATTTAACTCCATATAGTTCAATCTATAGCATAACATGTTGATCCAGAGGAAGGCAAAAAAAAATCATGTAGCTCCATATTAGGGAAAAAATTCCTTTCTGACTCCAAATAAGGCAATCAGACTAGTTCCCTGAATCAACGCCACATCAAAGAATCTAGTATACTGTATACAGCCGGTAATATCACTCAGATCTACCTCTCTGGCCCAGACGTCACCTCTCTGCTGTCCAGAATCCCGGAGTGTCTGTCAGCCATATCCTCCTTCTCCTCTCGCTTCCTAAAACTCAGCTTAGACAAAACCAAAGTCATCATCTTTCCTCCATGCCGTCTTTCATCTTCACCACCTGATCTATCTATTATGGTAAATGGCATCATGCTCTCTCTCATACCTCAAATTCGCAGGGTTGGAGTAACTCTCGATTCTGTCTTGTCCTTCAAATCACACATCCAAACTCTCGCTACCTTCTATCACCTCCAGCTCAAGAATATTTCCAGAATCCGTCATTTCCTCAGCCCTCAATCTACTAAAATTCTTTTACATGCCTTCATCATCTCCCTCCTTGACTACTGCAATATCCTCCTCTGTGGCCTCCCTGCTAACACTCTTGCACCTCTCCAATCTGTCCTTAACTGTGCTGCCCGACTAATCCACCTCTCTCCTCGCTACTCCCCTGTGTCTCCCCTCTGCAAATCGCCCCACTGTCTCCCAATTCCCCAACGAATCCAATTCAAGCTACTAACACTGACCTACAAAGCCATTCATAAACCGTCTCCTCCCTAAATCTCTGAACTAATCTCCCAATATCTTCCCTCACATAATCTTTGATCCTCCCAAGACCACCTCCTTTCCTCCACAATTATCCGTTCCTCACACAACCACCTCCAAGACTTCTCCCGAATATCCCCCATCCTCTGGAATTCTGCGCCCCAAAACGTCAGATTATCCACCATGCTCGAATCCTTCAGAGGGGACTTGAAAACCCATCTCTCCAGGAAAGCTTACAGCCTGGAATGACCGAGCCGACGCCCCGCCGCCACCGAAGCTGCTGCCCCACCGCCACCGGAACTGCCACCTCTCCACCACCAGATCTGCTGCAACCCTGACCTACTGTCTCCTCCCCATTATCCTGTAGAATGTAAGCCCGCAAGGGCAGGCTCATCTCCCCTCTGTACCAATCTGTCATTGTTAATTTGTTTACTGTAAACTATATCTATAATTTTGTATGTAACTCCTTCTCATGTACAGCACCATGGAATTAATGGTGCTATATAAATAAATAATAATATTATATTTTTCAAGAAAGGCATCCAGACCCCTCTTGTATTTTAGTACTAAATCACTCATTACATCATCATACGGCAGAGAGTTCCATAGACTAACTGCTCATACAGTAAAGAATCCATAGTCTCAGTGGGTTATATGGGGTTATATAAGAATCCTGGAGCTGTCTATCAGAGACTCAGGTGAGAGGAGAGATATATGGGGTTATATAAGAATCCTGGAGCTGTCTATCAGAGACTCAGGTGAGAGGAGAGATATATGTGGTTATATAAGAATCCTGGAGCTGTCTATCAGAGACTCAGGTGAGAGGAGAGATATATGGGCTTATATAAGAATCCTGGAGAGTCTATCAGAGACTCAGGTGAGAGGAGAGATATATGGGGTTATATAAGAATCCTGGAGCTGTCTATGAGAGACTCAGGTGAGAGGAGAGATATATGGGGTTATATAAGAATCCTGGAGCATCTATCAGAGACTCAGATGAGAGGAGAGATATATGGGGTTATATAAGAATCCTGGAGCTGTCTATGAGAGACTCAGGTGAGAGGAGAGATATATGGGGTTATATAAGAATCCTGGAGCCGTCTATCAGAGACTCAGGTGAGAGGAGAGATATATGGGGTTATATAAGAATCCTGGAGCTGTCTATCAGAGACTCAGGTGAGAGGAGAGATATATGGGGTTATATAAGAATCCTGGAGCTGTGTATCAGAGACTCTGGTGAGAGGAGAGATATATGGGGTTATATAAGAATCCTGGAGCGTCTATCAGAGATTCAGGTGAGAGGAGAGATATATGGGGTTATATAAGAATCCTGGAGCCGTCTATCAGAGACTCAGGTGAGAGGAGAGATATATGGGGTTATATAAGAATCCTGGAGCCGTCTATCAGAGACTCAGGTGAGAGGAGAGATATATGGGGTTATATAAGAATCCTGGAGCTGTCTATCAGAGACTCAGGTGAGAGGAGAGATATATGGGGTTATATAAGAATCCTGGAGCATCTATCAGAGACTCAGGTGAGAGGAGAGATATATGAGGTTATATAAGAATCCTGGAGCCGTGTATCAGAGACTCAGGTGAGAGGAGAGATATATGAGGTTATATAAGAATCCTGGAGCATCTATCAGAGACTCAGGTGAGAGGAGAGATATATGGGGTTATATAAGAATCCTGGAGCATCTATCAGAGACTCAGGTGAGAGGAGAGATATATGGGGTTATATAAGAATCCTGGAGCGTCTATCAGAGACTCAGGTGAGTGGAGAGATATATGGGGGTATATAACAATCCTGGAGCCATCTATCAGAGACTCAGGTGACAGGAGAGATTTATGGGTTTATATAAGAATCCTGGAGCTGTCTATCAGAGACTCAGGTGAGAGGACAGATATATGGGTTATATAAGAATCCTGGAGCCGTCTATCAGAGACTCAGGTGAGAGGAGAGATATATGGGGTTATATAAGAATCATTGAGCATCTATCAGAGACTCAGGTGAGAGGAGAGATATATGGGGTTATATAAGAATCATTGAGCATCTATCAGAGACTCAGGTGAGAGGAGAGATATATGAGGGTTATATAAGAATCCTGGAGCTGTCTATCAGAGACTCAGGTGAAAGGACAGATATATGGGGTTATATAAGAATCCTGGAGCTGTCTATCAGAAACTCAGGAGAGAGGACAGATATATGGGGTTATATAAGAATCCTGGAGCATCTATCAGAGACTCAGGTGAGAGGACAGATATATGGGGTTATATGAGAATCCTGGAGCTGTCTATCAGAGACTCAGATGAGAGGAGAGATATATTTGGTTATATAACAATCCTGGAGCATCTATCAGAGACTCAGGTGAGAGGAGAGATATATGGGGTTATATAAGAATCCTGGAGCTGTCTATCAGAGACTCAGGTGAGAGGAGAGATATATGGGGTTATATAAGAATCCTGGAGCGTCTATCAGAGACTCAGGTGAGAGGAGAGATATATGGGGTTATATAAGAATCCTGGAGCTATCAGAGGCTCAGGTGAGAGGAGAGATATATGGGGTTATATAAGAATCCTGGAGCATCTATCAGAGACTCAGGTGAGAGGAGAGATATATGGGGTTATATAAGAATCCTGGAGCATCTATCAGAGACTCAGGTGAGAGGAGAGATATATGGGGTTATATAAGAATCCTGGAGCTGTCTATCAGAGACTCAGGTGAGAGGAGAGATATATGGGGTTATATAAGAATCCTGGAGCATCTATCAGAGACTCAGGTGAGAGGAGAGATATATGGGCTCATATAAGAATCCTGAAGCTGTCTATCAGAGACTCAGGTGAGAGGAGAGATATGTGGGGTTATATAAGAATCCTGGAGCCGTGTATCAGAGACTCAGGTGAGAGGAGAGATATATGGGGTTATATAAGAATCCTGGAGCTGTCTATCAGAGACTCAGGTGAGAGGAGAGATATATGAGGTTATATAAGAATCCTGGAGCCGTCTATCAGAGACTCGGGTGAGAGGAGAGATATATGGGGGTATATAAGAATCCTGGAGCATCTATCAGAGACTCAGGTGAGAGGAGAGATATATGGGGTTATATAAGAATCCTGGAGCATCTATCAGAGACTCAGGTGAGAGGAGAGATATATGGGGTTATATAATAATCCTGGAGCATCTATCAGAGACTCAGGTGAGAGGAGAGATATATGGGGTTATATAAGAATCCTGGAGTATCTATCAGAGACTCAGGTGAGAAGAGAGATATATGGGGTTATATAAGAATCCTGAAGCTGTCTATCAGAGACTCAGGTGAGAGGAGAGATATATGGGGTTATATAAGAATCCTGGAGCTGTCTATCAGGGTGTAAAACATATCTAGCCAGTCAGGGGAGTAGATCAATGTATAGAAAAAAAATCTAAAAAGCAGTGTAATGATGGAGACATCTTTCATTGTGATTATCACAGAGGTTCAGTCATCTGGGGTCACATGGAGACTTTCTGCAGCACAATTATCCAGTTTTTCTTGATCTACAGCTGCAGTCAGGAAAATGACTTATCACTGCTCGCTCCTCACTGCTCTGCAATGTGCAGCAGACATCACCTGAAATGGGAACATTGGATTACAAGTCTCCATGTAATCCCACTCTAAGGCTAGGGTCACATTAGCAAGCGTTTTTTTTCATGTGCAAATGTGGCACCCCAGGGGTTAATGTGCCACAGTAACATCATCAAGGGTTAACTCCCCACACAACACTGTACTAGCGCCTCTAGGCCAGAAGGGGGGGATAAAGCAGCTCCCCTATATATTCTGGTGTAGAGAGGAAGTAGTTCAGTTCCTGGGAGAACTGAGGAAGAGAGACTGTGGTGTAAAGGAGTAGTCTTAGGCTTCTCCTCAGTCTGCTACTCAATTCCAGGCCTAGCCAGGGTCTGAGGAGAGGAGTTACAAGAAACAGGAGAACACATCTGGGAGATTGAGTTACCTCCTAACTTGCCCCGGAGGAGCGCAGAGACCAGATACCGAATCTGAAACTGTGACTAAAACAAGCAGCACAGTAAACACTGGACTAGTGGAGGTTATAGATCTACACTGTACTTCAGCGAAGCAACACGGCGGGGTCAGAAACACACGGAAAGACTCAAGTTGCCTAGCAAGTGGGTACCTGTGAGGAGAGACAGGGCCAGCAGCCTAGCTAAAGAGGCAGCAGGGCCACACACAAAGCGCAAGAGAGGGAAGCTGAGCACCCGGTCAGGGTGGGAGCAACCCGACCCCAGTACAGACTCCGTGGACAGTACTCTGTTAAATATGACCTGCAGTAAAGACGTGAAAAACTACAAAACCGTGAGTCTGTGTGATCCTTGCACGCAAGCCCTACTCTTCCTCACAAACTCTCATCATCTCTACTACTACCCCTATCCTGCACCATCCATGGCATCAATCATAGACTATTACTATCACTGCCCCGGGGAACCAAGCTCTACCCACGGAGAGCCGTTGCATCACCGGCTGCCAAACATCATCCCTGGAGGTTCTGCAGCAGCGGTGGACACGCTGACCACAACCCGTGGGTGGCGTCACGACAAACTCCCCTGTAAATACCCCCCAACCTTTATTGTGGGCTCGGGACACAGTCCGAACCAAGGACTGCCATGATACCCCCCGTGATACCCCGGTCCGGTACCGAGTACCCCGTCACAGTGGGCTCCACAACTTGGCGTCTACGAACAGGATCTACCGTGCCCGGTGAACCGTGTAACGTGTGCCGTGATTTATGTGAACTATGTTATTGTGGAACCGTCACCATTGCAAAGCACGCGATGCGAGGGAAGAAAGGGGGCGTGTCATCATGGGTGGTACCCTGCGGAGGCGCGAAGCCAGCCTCCTCTTTGGTGCTGACGACATCCGGTGGGGAAGAGAATCCCTGGTGCACTGCAGAACTTTCAAGAGACATCCGGACGGAAGCGGATGACAGGAGGGTCGACCTTAACTAAGGGGGCACAGGATGTCGCAGCAAGGAGATCCAGCGCCACCGAGCAGCGGCGGAGCACTCGGTGGTGATGCGGCGCAAGGAGCAGCACCTATAATGCCGCTGATGCCATACACTCCGGGAGAAATGTGGCTGCCCCAATACTTCGGTGAGCCCAACATCCTTAATGACTTTATTACTAAGATACAAGCATACTATGTGATGTATCCCCTAACTGAAGCCCAGCGGGTCGGTATGATTATGGGACAGTTAACCGGCAATGCACAACGTGAAATAGCGTCCTGGCCGGACACAGACAAGGACACTGTAGAGAATCCAGTGCTGATACCCGAGCTAAAATGAGGTTCTTTGGATGTCAGCAAAAGCCTAACGAGAGTGCCAGAGACTATGCCTTAAACTTGCAGGAAGCACTCAAAGCACTTAAACTAGCAAAACCTGCCTTAGCCCCGGGAGCTGACAAAATGCTAATCGACCAGTTCATAGAGGGCCTCCTATCCCCTTCTCACAGAGGACAGTTGAGTATGATGATTATTCAGAATCCTGAAATGACTTTTGCTGAGTTAAAAGATAGAGCCATCCGTCTTCAGCAGTTAGAGGCGCCCTGAGATTTAAACTTCACTCAAGGCCCTACAGCAGCACCCCAGCAGCCAGGAGTATCAGTAACATACGCCATGTTAGCGACTGCAGCTGAACACAGAGAGCCTATCTCTAATGAGGCCCTCAACCAAAAGCTAGATGCCCTGTCAGACACCATTATTTCCATGGCTAAAGTCATCAAGGAGCTGCGAGGATCCAAGCCTGCACCCAAGATCGAGTTGGCGACCAGCAAGGAGGATGTCCAGTGGATGAGGCCCAGGAAGTACCAAGCAACGAGAGGACGACCCAGCGACCGCTATCAGCCGGATGGACAGCCCATTTGCCGCTGTTGCAAGGAGCCAGGTCACTTTGCCCGGGAATGTGCTTTAAACGATGATTCCCTGGGCAGGCGGGCTGCTTCTCAGGAGTAAACTCTCAAGGTCCTTCAGCCTGGTATGACAGATTCGTGGGAGGATGTCCGGTCATTCCTATCGTGTTGGATGGCATTCCCTTTAATGCCTTGTTGGATAACGGGTCCCAGATAACATCAATTCCACATGTCTTATACAAAAGGTACTGGGCTGATTCAGATATTAATAGTGGTCCAGCTGACATTGTAGTGAACTTATGGGCTAGCAACGGTGAACTAATACCACAAGTTGGGTTCAGAGAGATGACCATTCAGATTAGGAAGGTAGAATTGCAGAACCAGGGTATTATAATTGTAGATGTTGACCAGCGAGAACGTGAACCAGTAATGTTACTAGGAATGAATGTAATTGAAAAGTGTTTTTCTGAGGTAATTACTGTCTTACAGCAGATCGCTGAGACTGCCAGAGCCGGGCAACAGAGGCTTCTGCAAAAAGAAATAACAGCCCTGATGTTGAAACAACAGGTAGAAATATCCGGAGGTGAAATCGGCAGTGTACGAGTAAGTGATCCGATACCCATTGTAATACCTCCCAAAACTGAAATGTTGGTCTGGTGTAGAGCCGCAATAGGCATTAAAGGGCAAGACTATCAAGCCCTGGTAGAACCCGTGTACTCAGACAGTAGGCCCACTATACTCACAGCTAGAGGCGTGGTTGAGGTACACCGGGCAAGAGTGCCATTACGCCTTCTAAATTGCGGGGAAGGTGAGGTCACCGTACCAAAGTATGCTACCATGGCTAAATTGTTCACGGTTGATAACAATGCCATCACAGCTGTCGAGCCCTTGAACCCGTCAAGTCAGGCGGATGACAATGGCTCAGGGAAAAAGCTGGAGGATTGGTACCAAAAGCTACACATGGGTACCAGTTCTACACACATCCCCATCAAAAGCATGGAGTATACCGGGTAGTGAAGGAATATGAGCAGATATTCAGCAAACACCTGTTGGACTTTGGGCAAATTAAAGGGGTAGAGCACACTATACCCACAAGTAACCATCAGCCTATAAAAGAGAGGTATAGACCATTACCACCCGCTCACTACCAAACCACCAAAGACACGCTCAAAGAGATGAAAACTGCAGGGGTAATAAGAGACAGTTGTAGCCCCTGGGCAGCACCTCTAGTGTTAGTTAAAAAGAAGGACAGGACCATGAGAATGTGCGTAGATTATCGGCAGATTAATCGCATCACACATAAGGACGCATACCCATTACCTAGGATTGAGGAGTCATTAGCTGCATTAAAATCTGCTAACTACTTTTCTACCCTTGATCTGACTAGTGGGTACTGGCAGGTTCCTGTGGCCGAGGCCGACAAGGAGAAGACAGCGTTTACTACGCCGATGGGCCTCTGTGAGTTCAATTGTATGCCGTTTGGACTCCGCAATGCACCAGGTACCTTCCAACGCCTGATGGAGAGCTGTCTAGGACATAAGAACTTTGAAACTGTCCTCCTGTACCTAGATGACGTCATAGTCTACTCCAAGACGTATGAGCAACATCTACAAGACCTGGCAGAAGTGTTTGAGGCCTTATCCGGATACGGCATGAAAATCAAGCCATTCAAGTGCCACCTTCTCAAGCCAAAGGTACAGTACCTGGGACACGTCGTGAGTTCAGAGGGAGTAGCACCGGATCCTGATAAAGTCACAGTGATAAGGGATTGGCCAAGACCTACTAATGTGAAAGAAGTGAGGCAATTCCTGGGCCTGGTAGGCTATTTTAGAAGATTTATCAGAGGATTCACGAAGCTAGCAGCTAGTCTACAAGACATCCTGGTAGGACAGTCAAAAAGGTCTTCAACCCATAATCCTCCTATCCAGTAGAGTGAAGAGATGGAAGACTCCTTCAACAAGCTCAAGTGTGCGCTGGCAGGAGAAGAGATCAAGGCGTATCCGTATTACCATCAACCCTTCATTCTGTACACGGATGCCAGCAACGTGGGACTGGGAGCAGTACTGTCACAGAAGCAAGGAGGCAAAGAGAGTTATTGCCTCTGTAAGCAGGAAATTCCGGCCTACGGAAAGAAACCCTGAGAATTACAGTTCCTTCAAGTTAGATCTACTGGCAGTAGTTTGGGCTGTGACTGAACGTTTCAAGCACTACCTGTCAGCTGCAGAATTTACCATCTACACGAATAACAACCCATTGACACACCTGGACTCAGCAAAATTAGCAGCTCTGGAGCAGCGATGGATAGCCCGGCTATCTAACTACAATTTTGTCATCAAATATAGGGCAGGCCGCAAGAACAGAAATGCAGATGCCTTATCCCGGATGCCACACAAATGTTGAATAATGCTTGCGTTAATGCATCCATAGGCTTCAATGCAAAAAATGCAGTGTCAAAGTGCAATGCATTTGACACTAGGCGTTTTTGTCAGCGCATCAAAAAACGCTGTCTGCATTGTTTTTTGGGACATTTTCAAATATGCTAGCATTTTTTTAACATGGGAATCTATGGGAAACGCATGTGTTAACGCTAGCGCTAAAAATGACCATAAATGCCATGAAAATGACAAGGGGAAAAGGATCCTTTAACAGATCCTCCCAAATGTGACCCTAGCCTAAAGGTGATGCTACTAAAAATTCAGGGATAATGCAATAAATCTATTCTATAATTCACACTTTCGACCATTTTCTGCCCAATCAATAATAGAAATAAAAATCACATGTACTGTATATTTTCACTTAAGAAAAACCTGTTGATATATTCCTGCACTTAGTCTGGCCGATCACAGGACGGTAGGATCTCCTGAACAGCAGCATGTATGTAATCCTTATTTATTATTGATCCAGAGAACCTCTATAAGACCTTCTTACCAGTGATACAGCAAAGAACCCCAAGATCCTAATGAAGAAATGTCCAATATTTACATTTATATTATACTAGCTGGGTGCCCGATGCACATGCATCGGGATTCTAGAAGAGCGAGTCTCTGACTCGCAATGGCCGCATCGCGGCCAATGCTTCGCGCTGCTAAGGCGACTCGCCATGCCCGCTGCGCGGGCATAGCGAGTCGCCTTAGAACTGCTCGCAATAGCCGCTGCGCGGCCAATGCTTCGGGCGTATCCACATGACCACACCGACTCGCATTGCGAGTGGACTCAGAAGGGGCAAAAAACCCATTCGCAATTATATAATAGACTAGCTGGGTGCCCGATGCACATGCATCGGGATTCTAGAAGAGCGAGTCTCTGACTCGCAATGGCCGCTTCGCGGCCAATGCTTCGCGCTGCTAAGGCGACTCGCCATGCCCGCTGCGCGGGCATAGCGAGTCGCCTTAGAACTGCTCGCAATGGCCGCTGCACGGCCAATGCTTCGGGCGTATCCACATGACCACGCCGTCTCGCATTGCGAGTGGACTCAGAAGGGGCAAAAAACCCATTCGCAATTATATAATAGATGATTATTTTCACAATTATTCCACAATCTGATCATTTACCGTCTATTCCAGGTAAACCCCAGATGTCTCCTATACAGATCATTATGGTGGAATCATCTCATGTTCAGTTCTCTCTGAATCTACAGAAGTTTTACCCTCAAGATATAAAAATCTCCTGGAGCTGGGAAGATCCATCTGATAAATATGGATTATTATCTAAGGAGACGATCAGTGACCAGGACGATGGTGTCACATATGAGGTCACCAGTGTCGTCCAGATTCCTAATTATCTATCCAGTAATCCAGAGATGAGAGTGATTATAGAGTGGAAACACGAGAGTCTGGAGACGTCAGAGACGAGATCACTGAGTGTCAGAGGTAAGGCTGAGATCCATCCATCCATCTAGTGATCTAAGGGCCCTTTCACATCAGCGTTTTTTGAAATTCGCGGCAGATGCGGTGAAAAAACCGCATCTGCCGCGATTACCGCATACCGGCTGCACTTGCGGCGCGGTTGCAGTAAACGCCATGCAAAGTATAGGCGTACTTGCGGCAGGTGCGGCAAGTGCGGTTTTGCACTTGCGGCAGGTGCAGCTGCGAAAAAAACCGCGGCTGACTGCGGTTTTTTTCGCGGCCGCACCTGCCGCAAGTGCAAAACCGCACTTGCCGCACCTGCCGCAAGTACGCCTATACTTTGCATGGCGTTTACCGCAACCGCGCCGCAAGTGCAGCCGGTATGCGGTAATCGCGGCAGATGCGGTTTTTTCACCGCATCTGCCGCGAATTTCAAAAAACGCTGATGTGAAAGGGCCCTAACACAGCAACAAAAAAGTGGGCAAGTTATATGGAAAAACTTGTGTACTTATTGTAGTTATTGGAACATGTGAACAGATGTCAATGATTTGGCTCCAGGACAAACTGCAGAAACAAACTATAGAAACATCCTATTAGCTTAATCACAACTAAACAATCATCATATGTAGCATATAATGATTAATTACAATGTAATTATATACATAACAGGTATTCAGTAATGGAAGTAAAGGATTGATGGTGTTATTTATATAGGAAAAGGCAAAAACAGGTGCAAAATACCAGTGCTCCGATCACTCTCAACCTTCTTCTCTTGGAGACAGTGATTACCGATCCTTATGCACTCAGAATGTGCACAGTGTTTGATTGGCGTCCTATAGGAACTTTATTCTGTGTGCATAAAGACCAGCAATCACCCCATCCAATAGAAGAGTGATTGGAGCGCTGGTATTTTGCACCTGTTTTTGCCTTTTCCTATATTACTAAGGCCACTGCATCCTGCTGAGTGCATTGGTCACAGACCATATAACTGCTGCGATGAGATTTTTTAACTTATGTTACTCTTTATAGTATTATTCATGAATATAGTGTTTAGGGACTCGTAAGCGTGAGGATCCTTGACGTGGGTTATGAGCTTACATGTTTTGGTCCAAAATACCTACCAATGCATCACATTTTCATGCTTTGTATTGTGAGTTTTTTGCACTTTTTTTGTATAATGCAGGGTGCAGATGAGGCATATAGGGCGTCTATTCCCTAAGCTAAGGAAATCCTGAAAACTTGCACTAAAAAGTGTGAATTTGTGGTTATTCTTTATGTTAAAGTTGCTTAACAAACCCACTGATTATAATTCTGACATGTTACAGATCTTCCCTGGCGTCCAGACGTCGGATCTATCAATGTCCCCGAGCTGGAAGACGGTAAAGAAGTCACCCTGACCTGTGATATCTCCAGATATTTCCCTGATCTTCTTACTCTTACCTGGCTCATAAAGAAGGATGGAAATGAGACTACTCTACCCAGAAAATCATCAAAGACAGACAGAACTTACAAGACGTCACCTCAGGGGAAGAGACAGACAGATAACACTTATTCCTATAAAGCTTCATTGACTTTTACCCCAATAAGTTTAGATGAAGAATCAGAAATCGTCTGCAGAGTGGAGCATCCCAGCGAGGAGCGTCCCATAGAGCGGAGCACCGGACCCCTACACATCAGAGAGTGAGTTATAGGGATGAAAAATATAATGCAGTGATTAATTACACCTTTTGCTACTCACAGAGTTACATTATCTCCCGGTCTCTGCACACATAACCCGTTTACTACAGAAAACATCTGAACCTGTAAAGCTGGTTTCACACTGCAATTTTTCAGCATCCATATGTATCTGGCCTAAACTAGATGCATCTGTGGCACCCCAGGGCCACTGTGTCATCACTGTCCCCAGGTGGTAGTGTCACACAGAGTGCAACAAAGGGTCTTCTCATCAGGCAGACCACACACACACACAACACCCTCTTCCTCCAGACCAAAAAGGAGAGACCAAGCCCGGGTTCAGGGTGAGCTCCTCTATAAATTCTCGTCTGGGGCTGAGCCAGTTAGTTTAGTTCCTAGGAGGACTGAGGAAGACATCCTGGTGGACTGAAAGTTGCTTATGCGTGTCCCAGGATCGCTGACTCGGTGCCAGGCCTAAGGCTAGGGTCTGAGGAGAGTCGCAGGAACACCTAGGAAGCTGAGCGATACTGGGCTCACCCCAGAGGAAGGTGCAGAGAATGGACACCGGGTCCGAGACTGTGCAGGGTCTCACGTCCCGGCAGTCAACACCGGAAGGTGGGGAATTTCAGGTTTCCCAGTCACACCATGCCCAGAGACACATCAACGGAGAGAGTTCAGGAGCACATACCAGAGACGAGGGTTAGTAAGGACTCGAGTTGCTTGTCATACCGGCAACTCACAGGAAGAGACAGGCAAGGCAGCTTAGCTGATGCAGCGGCAGGAGCCATTAAAGAGAGAGCAGTGAGGAAGCCAAAGACCCGGCCGGGTGAGGAGAAACCCCGAGTTGCTCTCAGCAAGGACTCCGTGGACAGCTGCTCATACCCATTAACATCAGTAAAGGACTGTGAGGCGCCCTCAGGAGGTGGGGTACTCGGTACCGGGCCACTGCTGTCTCTGGAGAAGTCATGGGTGTCGTGACCCGGTTCCGTGACCTGTGTTCAATCGAAAAGGGAAGCTATATACAAGGGAGTTTTTGTGACGCCACCCATGGTGTGTGGCTAGAGATGGCTACCGCTGCTTCAGGATCTCCGGGGATGATGGATGACAGCTGGGATGGAACGGCTCTCCATGGGTAAAGCCAATCCCCGGGGCAGTGTAAATAGTCTATGGATGGGGTGCAGGGCAACGGACACAAGTAACAGGCAACTCACTGTTTTGTAGTTTTCTCAGTCCTTTACTGGAGCAGGTATTAATTAGCTGTCCACGGAGTCTTTGAGAGCATCTTATTCCCATCCGGCTGGGTTTTTGGCTCCCTTACTGCACTGTGTATTGGCTCCTGCAGTTGCATAAGCTGAGCTGCCGGCCCTGTCTCTTCCTGCAGGGTACCAGTATGACAGGCAACATGAGTCCTTTCTTTCTACCCTGTTCCTGGGTGTCAGCTTCTGAACTCTCTATGTTGCTGTGTCTGTGGGTACAGTGTGGCTGAGGAATCTGGAATCCCCACCTTCCAGTGTTGACTGCCGGGGCGTGGGACCTTGCACAGTCTCGGACTCCGGTGTCCGTTCTCTACGCCTTTCCTCTGGGGTGAGCACGGGGTTGCTCAGCCTCCCAGGTATGTTCCTTCTCCTCTCCTCAGACTCCTTAGGCCTGGAGTTTAGTCAGCGACTCTGGGATGAGCCTAGCACAGCTCCTTTACACCCAGGTCTTCTTCACAGTCCTCCTAGGAACTGCACTAACTAGCTCCACCCCAGACCAGAATTTATAGGGAAGCACACCCTGAACCTGGGCTTGGTCTCCCCCTCCTGGCCTGGAGGTGTAAGTGTTGTGTGTGTGTTACCTGATGAGAAGACCCTTTGTTTCTCTCTCGTGACACCACCACCCGGGGGCAGTGATGACACTGTGGCACTTTGACCCTGTGGTGCCACAACTGCTAGATCAACAAAACAGTGAGTCTGCTTAGTGCTTTTGCCTGTTGCCCTGCACCCTACACATAAACTATCATCACTGCCCCGGGCAACTGCTCTGCCGGTGGAGAGCCACTCCATCCAAGCTGCCTGTCCATCACCCCGGAGATTCTGCAGCGGCGGTGGCCCACTATAGTCACACACCACGGGTGACGTCACGAAAGTCTCCCTTTCTACATCTCCTCTTCCCTACCATTGCCAAAAGCATTCCCATTTTTAGCTGATCACAGGCCATGAAACCGGGTCCAGGCTTCTGTGACCCCCAAGGACAGTAATAACCCGGTTCTGAGTACCCCATGCCCTGGGCCTAACACACCTACATCAGTTTTTCGCCCCATCGACTTTCAATGGGGCCGGAGACACTTGCAGGTGCATCCAGTTGTGTACGGTTCCCACAGTTAAAACAATAAAACAGGGGGGGCAACTACTCACGTATTTCTGACCTCTGGGGTCCTTAATTGTAGGAGATAATAGATAAAAGAAGCACCTATTTATACATATTATTATAGAATGATGTCTAACAGAGGGTGTACTTGAGTGTGTAAATGGAGGCTTAAGAAAACAACATGATTTTTAACCCTACCAATGCATTAGTGCATGGAGATATGCCCAGAAAGACTACATGGGATCAACCAATGTGAATAGGAGCCTATGTGAAAATCAACATAGAGTTATGCCTACATACGTAAAGCATTAGTATACATACATGGCATTGTGGGCGCACAGGCAAAATGAAATCAAGAAAGAGAAGTAGGCCAGAGACACACTACGTGAGATGCATGCAAGTTACTGGAATGAGTCTTGAATGAGTCACCCGGAACAGCCACCAACTCTCTGAACGGGAGCGTGGATAGATGCACAAACAGCTGACACGCTCCTCTCCAGAGACGGCGGCCGTTCCAGGTGAGTCATGCAAGACTCATGCGAGTATCTCGCATGCATCTCACATAGTGTGTCTCCGGCCTTAAAAAGATACAAGAAAACAAGATACAAGAAAACCCAAATTGGATAGGTTAGTGTAGTGGCCTGGTCCAGATTGTGACTGTCCCTTAAAGTACCCCTGAACCATGAGTAGCTCCTGCACTCTACAACTCACTCACTAGCTATCCCTCTACATTTAGTCCTTTTCATTTGTGAGCTTTAGATATGCACTTTCCATTACATCCATTTATATTTAAGGTATTTCTCATTTGTTGATCTACTGGTAAAATGTGTGGTTTATATTTACCTTGCACTGTGAGATCCTGAAGTGTAGATTGGGTGTTGTCCTATTGTTGGTGGGGCTACTTCCAGCCTCTGTCTGGCTAGGCGGAGCTGACATTATCCAGTTCTGGCCAAGACTCTTCTGGAAGCAGAGCACATGTGATGAGTCTCTTCACCACAAGATTGTTATCCCAAGACCTGTGCCTGTAGTCATTCCACTGGCTGTGGACATGGTGTAGAGACAGATAGCAGAGAACATCATCCTCGTAGACCACACACAGAACACGGCCTCCTCATCCTCGTGCCAGAACAGAAACCGTGATATATTAAGCATTTGGGGTCCCTGATCCCTTACATTAGGTGAATAGAAATATTAAACTGAACCTTGCAGTGTCATAAATAAAGTGCAAACATAATAAACAGGAACAACATCAATTACCGCACATGTTAAGTATGAAGTAGTCAAGTCACTGAAAAAGTTGGTAGTTAAACCGCACAAAGGGAAAATGTAATGGAATATGGGTAGGGTCACATTGGCGTTTTTTGTGTAAAATCCTGATCCGGTTTAGAGCTTTAAAAAAGCTCAAAACCGGACCAGGAAAGGCTCCTGATGGAAGCCTATGCAAAACACCGGATGGCTTCACAAGCCATCCGGTGGCCGGATCCGGCACTGCTGCCTGCGTTTAAAATCATGCAGGCAGCAGTTTTCGCAGCGTTTCTGGGACCGCACTGCGGTCACCGGATGGCTCAGGATGTGTAATCCTGAGCCATCCGGTAACTGCAGAGTGTGCGGATCCCGATCGGCCAAGTTAATAAAGATTTAATTTCAGTACAGAACTGACTGTTAGAGGTCTGTAGGGGGGCTTAGACCCCCCCTACAGACCGGGCGGCCACTTCTATAGTGTTCTTCTACAATTGTACCTATGGCACGGGCTGATCTGAGCTCCGTGCATGTGATCCAAATATCCCCCCTCCCCCTATCACTATACAGGGGTGCATACACCCCTGTAGTACAGTACTGCTTTATTTAAGTTATAAACAGCAAGATTTGTCCCAAACGGAAGATAATTAGATATTTACATGTTCCATAGGCAGAGTCGAGTGATTTCCATGGGCGGGGCTGTGTGCAGTAGCCTCCGCCCGCTCCTTCTTGATGCCCGCCCCCTCTGGCTGTAATCCAGTGTTGTGGGGGTGGCCGAGTCATTAAAGGGGCGTGGCTAACCATGAGCCGCGGTTAGCCACGCCCCTTTAACGACTCGGCCACCCCCACAACACTGGATTACGGCCAGAGGGGGCGGGCATCAAGAAGGAGCGGGCGGAGGCTACTGCACACAGCCCCGCCCATGGAAATCACTCGACTCTGCCTATGGAACATGTAAATATCTAATTATCTTCCGTTTGGGACAAATCTTGCTGTTTATAACTTAAATAAAGCAGTACTGTACTACAGGGGTGTATGCACCCCTGTATAGTGATAGGGGGAGGGGGGATATTTGGATCACATGCACGGAGCTCAGATCAGCCCGTGCCATAGGTACAATTGTAGAAGAACACTATAGAAGTGGCCGCCCGGTCTGTAGGGGGGGTCTAAGCCCCCCTACAGACCTCTAACAGTCAGTTCTGTACTGAAATTAAATCTTTATTAACTTGGCCGATCGGGATCCGCACACTCTGCAGTTACCGGATGGCTCAGGATTACACATCCTGAGCCATCCGGTGACCGCAGTGCGGTATTCTGCACACATTTTTGAATAAAAATGTGTGTGACCGGAATTGCATTCACCGCATCCGGATCCGGATGCGGTGAATGCAATTCATGTTTGCAATGTGACCCTACCCTATATATAATATATTGCTCAATTTTCCTGCCATTAATAAACCTTGCGAATTTTGGCACATGCCATATTTGCTCTAATGTTTGTTACTTTTTGTTTAGGCGCATAAAAGAAGAAAAAGTGAAGCAAGACGCTTCAAATCCACAGCTGGTCGAAGAAGGTGAGAATTAATTTTGCTCTTTTAGGATAATCTCATGTTGCATCAAATTTGTTAAGAAGCGCTCTGCTCTGTGGTAGAAATTGGCACAATGTTTCATAACGGACACACTATTGTGAGTTTGCATTAATTTGTGCTATATTATACAGTAAATGATGACATGGCTAAGAGAAACAGAAGCGATCAGTGATCGTGAGCCTCATAAAATATTTATATTCCACTCCTAGTCTCCCTCATCTTGTGCTTCATTTCTGTGGTTTACTGAAATAAGATGTTATCAGGGGTGGTGATAGAAGAAGGGTGAGGGACAGCCGCACTACCCCTCATCTGCTTTCACTGTCTTGAAACTAATGGTAATCAGCAATGTTGCTGCCATTCATCCTACTTCTATCACTGGCCTCTAATGATGATTCCTTTGAAGGTGGTGATAGAAGCTGTGGGGAGGCACTGCTGTCACTCACCCTGCTTCTATCACAGTTCCCTGATGAAGTCTCCATTCAGGTAATGAGGCGGTATGCACAAAAGCTGATTAGTGGCAGTGACAGCAGAAGTTTTGCAGTGGGGGCTGAAGATGTTGTAATTGACCACACAGCACCCCCCTGATAATGTCCTATTTCAAAAAGGAAAGAAGCTGAGGAAGGAAGGACAGTAGAAAAGTTTTAAAAATTACAAAAGTGGTTAGGGCTTAAAAATAGATAATGATTAGTGATGGGCGAGTCCTAAATTACTCGGAATCGCTTGACTCTAGCGAGTCCGAGCCCAGGACTCGCTACTCGTTGCGAGTCTAGCGAGTCCAATGTTAATGAATGGGGAAGCGAGTAATAGCGAGTAGTGTGCGATTTACAAATTGCAGATGTGTCTCGGAAGCTTCAGGCTCTATCTGCTAGGACTCGTTACTCTGCGAGTTTCCCAGCGTTTACTCCACAGTAACCAGCCCAATGCAAATCAACTTGCATTGGACTCGCTACTGTGCCAGTGATAGCAGGGAAACTCGCAGAGTAAGAGCTGTCTGCTCTGTGCAGCTCCAGGTTCCTAGAGCCCGC
Organism: Allobates femoralis; assembly: GCA_033576535.1. NCBI lineage: Eukaryota > Metazoa > Chordata > Amphibia > Anura > Aromobatidae > Allobates > Allobates femoralis. The sequence goes on along the minus strand of JARQOC010000011.1, from coordinate 232,988,110 downwards.
CTGCTGCCTGATGTAGCAGAGCTGAGATTGTTCTCAGTCTGCTCATTCCCTGTGCATAGACATCTACATCTATGCACAGGGGATGTAGCAGAGAGGACATCGCGTTTTGGACTACGTCGGACGGAAGAGGATTTTTTTAATTAAAGATGGAGTCCCTAATGGCTTTTTTTTTATTTCTAATAAAAAATTTTCTCTGTGTGGTGTTTTTTTTAACCCTTTATTGGAGATTCTTAGTGGCCGGGTCAAACCTGGCCTGACATTAAGAATCTCGGGCTTAATACCAGCTTGTATAACAAAGCTGGTATTAACCCCTTTATTACCCAGCGTGCCACCGCCACCAGGGCCGCTGGAAGAGCGGGGTTCAGCGCCAGAGGATGGCGCTTCAATGAACGCGCCATCTTCTGGGGCGGCTGCGGGCTGCAATTTGCAGCGGGGGGTGCCCAGAAAGCTTGGGCCTCCCTGCGCTGCGGATTCCAGCCCCCAGCTGCTTAGCTGTACCTGGCTAGACATAGAAATTGCGCAGAGCCCCACGCATTTTTTTTTTTATTATTTCATGAAATTCATGAAATAATAAAAAAAGAGGGCTCGCCTATATTCTTGTGTCCGGCCAGGTACAAATAGGCACCTGGGGGTTGGGGGCAGCCCGTCGCTGCCTGCTGGATCCGGCTGGTTCCAGAAATACGGCGACAGATTGTTGCAGGACAGTAGATGAAAGCAGGTGTGATTGCTGGAGTTCAAACTGCAGATGCTGGAAAAGCTGGAGCAGATTACTAAGAAAAGCAACGGGAAGTCAGGAATGCAAACTGAATACTCGAGCAGGGCGAGACAGTAGACTAGAGTTTATAAAGGCTGGGAAGGAGGATCACATGAACCTGGAGAAAAGTGGTGGACATCATAGGTCAAGGTCAATAGAAGATCCAGAGTCCTGACATCTCACTTGCTCCATGCGTTCTCAGTCTACGAGCTTGTGAGTCTGAGATTACAGAAGGTAAAGAGCAGGTTTCTATGCAGGGAGTGTAGCTGAAGATCACGGTAAAACTACAGTACTTACACACCTATAATGGGACAAGGATGAAAAAAATAGCAACATATGCTCGTAATGCCAATAGGGCTAAAAAAAACTCTTTTTTGGAATCTAAATGGATTCACCTGATTGATTATGTGTAAGGCACATGGTTGCTTAGTAATCGATGAAAATTTGTGAAAAACTTCACTTTTACTTTGTGTCTTCAATGCAGCCACCGCTTAATTCATAGTCTATGATCTGTGCTGCACAAAAATGCAGCGAAAGCCAAGCATACACATCTCTGCTACATTCTGGACAGAGCTCAACTGCTCTGTTGTTGAAGTTCCATCAATATCTTCATCAGCCTCTTCATTGGCCTCTTTATCAACCTTTTCATCAGCCTCTTTATTGGCCTATTCATCAATATCTTATTTTTATCAGCCTCTTAATTGGCCTCTTAATCTGCCTCTTCATGTGAGGAATTTTTCAAGGCTTAACATACATATTATGGCACAAAAAAGTTGCAAATATTTTTGCACAAAATAGTTATACCATACTAACGGTATAGATTTCAAATATTGGGCAAAAGTGTTCCTTTTCATCAACCTCTTCTTTAGCCTCTCCAATAACCTCTCCATCTAGCTCATCAACAGCCTCTCCATCTACCTCATCAACAGCTTCTCCATCTACCTCATCAACAGCCTCTCCATCTACCTCATCAACAGCCTCTCCATCTACCTCATCAACAGCCTCTCCAACTACCTCATCAACAGCCTCTCCATCTACCTCATCAACAGCCTCTCCATCTACCTCATCAACGGCCTCTCCAACTACCTCATCAATAGACTCTTCATCTACCTCATCAACAGCCTCTCCATCTACCTCATCAACAGCCTCTCCATCTACCTCATCAACGGCCTCTCCAACTACCTCATCAATAGACTCTTCATCTACCTCATCAACAGCCTCTCCATCTACCTCATCAACAGCCTCTCCATCTACCTCATCAACAGCCTCTCCATCTACCTCATCAACAGCCTCTCCATCTACCTCATCAACGGCCTCTCCATCTACCTCATCAACGGCCTCTCCAACTACCTCATCAACAGCCTCTCCATCTACCTCATCAACGGCCTCTCCATCTACCTCATCAACAGCCTCTCCATCTACCTCATCAACAGCCTCTCCATCTACCTCATCAACAGCCTCTCCATCTACCTCATCAACGGCCTCTCCATCAACCTCATCAACAGACTTTTCATCTGCCTGTTTAACGATTCATTTTTAATTCAAGATAGACAGGAGAACTTTAGGGACGTCCATCTTTAAATTCCTTCACATACCTTTCTGTCTGCAATTTTACTCAATGTTAGCCATGAAAGGACATGTGATTCCAATATTTCTTATAGACAGAAAAAAAGAATCCTAAGGCCTCATTTAGACATCCATGAGTGATCTGTGGTTTTCATGAATTGTATCCTATAGTTTATGGGGATGTTGATATAACTCAGTTTTTTTGTAGACTGAGTGGTCCGTGAAAAAATCACAGGGACTTCTCTGTTTTTTTTTATCTGCGTTATAAAGTAAAATTACCTGAACAAGTGTATGGGTCAGTGAAAATCCCTGACATCGCACGGATGGCGTCAGTTTAAAATCCGTGATTAACATTGTAATAGATAGTTTTAAAAACTCCATAAAAATGTTCTGTGGAATCTATAAAGTTACTACTTCCTCCTGAAAACCACAAATCATCTGGAAAAACAGAAGTTGTGGTTTTCATTCTTGAACTAATTAGGTTACAAATGCCACAAAAAGCCTGAGCCATCACAACAGCAGAGGGCATCTCCTCTCCTAGGCAAGAAATTCCGACTTGCGCTGTAATAAACCTGCTTGGATCAATGTGATCCTGCACTGCAGCAAATGCTGCATGTATGCTGATGTCCCCATCCTGGCAGCTCCTTGTAATAATGTCCCCCATCCTGACCATTTTCTGTAATAAATCCCCTGTTCTGTCTTCTTCTTTGAGATAATGTTCCCCATCCTGGCCCCTTCCTGTAATAATGTCCTCCATCCTGGCCCCTTCCTGTAATAATGTCCCCCATCCTGAAATAATCCCTCCTGTCCTGGTCCCTTTCAATAATAACTTCCTCTGTCCTAGCCCCCATCTTGTAATAATGTCCCCCATACTGGGTCCCTTTCTGGTATAATGTCCTGGGCCCCTTAATTTAGTAACATTCCCCATCCTGGTATAATATCCCCCATCCTCAGCCGTGCATGATATAATTATCCCCATGATGGGCCCCTTTCAGGTATAAATTCCGAGCCTATTCCTGGTTTTAATGTCAGTTCTGTCATTCTTTCCCAACAAAAAAAAAAAAATATCAAAAAAAGATTCTTCTTCCTTCTCAGTATCCACGATGTGTGGCATCCTCTTCTATAGCCTGTAGCTGACTTTGGTGTCACAGGTTTGGGTAGCGCATAGCCATCACTGCCATACGCTTCTCGTCAAGGGCACGCTGACATCATATACTGGTCTCTATTTGACTGATGACGTGTATTGCAGTGCAGGGAGCCGGCAGGTCTCTGAGCCGCAAAACACTTCAGCTTAATGTGTGTCCTCGGACTCACATCCAGCTGAAATAGGTGCTGGTGTCGAGTCCCCTCCCGCATGGGCCCAGTATTGGTTGTGTCCTCTGTGACTGTGATTGTTATAACCCTAAAGAAATAACTTATTGGGGTAAATTCTGAACACAACATGAACGTGAGGTCAGGAAGGGTGCTCACAATCCAAGAGAGGATAGACACCATGCGTTTCGCATCTGCACTACAATTACAAACAGCTGACAGAGTATCAATTTGAATAATTGTAACGAGAGGTACATTTTTCTAATATATTATATATATGTTCTTGAACTTTCTAATACCCATCCTGATAACCATCAGAGATGAGCGAATGTCTGGATGTTCAGATTCGGGTTTTGCCTGTTCAAGATCCACACGTGACCCGGTACATCCTCGGACATCAATGATTGGCTGTTCAGCTCTCCACCCACATATGGCTGGCGAGCCATAAGCAAAAGGCTTCCGGGCAGGAATTTTAGCTTTTTTTATTTTCCAACCACACTACGGATGATAACACCGGATTTCACCTCACTGTGAGCCGATCACTCACTTCCAGCAACTCGCACTGTCTCGACCACCCAGTGTACCGGAGCACAGCGATCCTGGCTCCAGGACTTCATCTCTATAAATAAATACCGTAGCTTTGTCTTCAAGTTTTAGCCATATTAATAATATATGAAGGACAGTGGTAAAACTTGAAGCTCATGGGCCCCGATGCAAAAGTTCCAACGGGGCCCCCAATTATTGCAAATCTTTAATCGTATTGTTCAAGTAGAAGAAAAAATTCACTTCTCCCACTACCGTCTTCGGCTTGAATTCACCCCATTTTTGCAGAGGATTCTTGTCTGTTGAAGCCTTTTGGAGTTTAATATCCTTTTTGTCGTACCCCAGTCTGTCTACCTATAACCGTGTGTTATTACGCTAGAGGTGATCCCAATGGGACAAATATGTGGTTGATCCGCACTGCCGTACGGTGAAAGGACTACAGGGATCTGTCAAACAATGGTGGCTTTATTTCGATGTGTTTCGGAGCGCTCTCCCTGCTCCTTCATCAGTAAACACACCATAAATGCAGAATTATGCTAGAGGTGACGCCTAGTGCACTCACCAGCCTACGCACTAGCCAGGGATGCCTTATGTGAATGGGACTAGACATGTGGCGGTGCCAGGGGGAAGGACCTGCTTAGGGCATTAGGGAAGTTCAGGGACAGACACAGGCCAGTGTTAGGAAGTGTCCCCATCCCCCTCTACTTACTGTTATGGCCTTCCTTCCCTTTTACGTCCCACTGTCCTTTTGTGTTACGCTGTGCGGTAGGCATAATTCCTGTCCGTACACAACAGAGACGTGACTAATCCGCCCTCATTTCCTTATCTTATAAAAGTTGATTTTTTAATAAAATATTAAGTGACGCTGCACTTGCATGAAATGATGTAAACAGGGGCTAAGCCTTCTATAGAAATGTTAAGGTAATTTAATTACATTTTGTGGGGAGATACTGATACCGATAATACATTTTAAACTAAAAACCTGATTTATCGATAGTTCATGATGTCTTTCTCTCTGTCCACTGATTATTATCACTAACGACACTTTCTTTTTGTCATCTGCTTTTTTCTGCCATAGAGAAAACAGGAGCTAAGAAGCCCGATTGTCAGGGAAAACCAAATGACGGAGCTAAGAAGCCCAATTCTCAGGGAAAGCCAAATGACGAAGCTAAGAAGCCCGATTCTCAGGGAAAACCAAATGACGGAGCTGAGAAGCCCGATTCTCAGGGAAAACCAAATGACAAAGCTAAGAAGCCCGATTCTCAGGGAAAACCAAATGACGGAGCTAAGAAGCCCGATTCTCAGGGAAAGCCAAATGACGGAGCTAAGAAGCCCGATTCTCAGGGAAAACCAAATGACGGAGCTAAGAAGCCCGATTGTCAGGGAAAACCAAATGACGGAGCTAAGAAGCCCGATTCTCAGGGAAAACCAAATGACGGAGCTAAGAAGCCCGATTCTCAGGGGAAACCAGATGACGGAGCTAAGAAGCCCGATTCTCAGGGAAAACCAAATGACGGAGCTAAGAAGCCCGATTCTCAGGGAAAACCAAATGATGGAGCTAAGAAGCCTGATTCTCAGGGAAAACCAAGTGATGGAGCTAAGAAGCCCGATTCTCAGGCAAAACCAAATGACGGAGCTAAGAATCCCGATTCTCAGGGAAAACCAAATGACGGAGCTAAGAAGCCCGATTCTCAGGGAAAACCAAATGATGGAGCTAAGAAGCCTGATTCTCAGGGAAAACCAAGTGATGGAGCTAAGAAGCCCGATTCTCAGGCAAAACCAAATGACGGAGCTAAGAATCCCGATTCTCAGGGAAAACCAAATGACGGAGCTAAGAAGCCCGATTCTCAGGGAAAACTAAATGACGGAGCTGAGAAGCCCGATTGTCAGGGAAAGCCAAATGACGAAGCTAAGAAGCCCGATTCTCAGGGAAAACCAAATGACGGAGCTAAGAAGCCCGATTCTCAGGGAAAACCAAATGACGGAGCTAAGAAGCCCGATTCTCAGGGAAAACCAAATGACGAAGCTAAGAAGCCTGATTCTCAGGGAAAACCAAATGACGGAGCTAAGAATCCCGATTCTCAGGGAACACCAAATGACGGAGCTAAGAAGCCCGATTCTCAGGAAAAACCAAATGACGGAGCTAAGAAGCCCGATTCTCAGGGAATACCAAATGATGGAGCTAAGAAGCCCGATTCTCAGGAAAAACCAAATGACGGAGCTAAGAATCCCGATTCTCAGGGAACACCAAATGACGGAGCTAAGAAGCCTGATTCTCAGGGAACACCAAATGACGGAGCTAAGAAGCCTGATTCTCAGGGAAAACCAAATGACGGAGCTAAGAAGCCCGATTCTCAGGGAAAACCAAATGACGGAGCTAAGAAGCCCGATTCTCAGGGAAAACCAAATGACGGAGTTCAGAAGCCCGATTCTCAGGGAAAACCAAATGACGGAGCTAAGAAGCCTGATTCTCAGGGAAAACCAAGTGACGGAGCTAAGAAGCTCGATTCTCAGGGAAAACCAAATGACGGAGCTAAGAAGCCTGATTCTCAGGGAAAACCAAATGACGGAGTTCAGAAGCCCGATTCTCAGGGAAAACCAGATGACGGAGCTAAGAAGCCCGATTCTCAGGGAATACCAAGTGACGGAGCTAAGAAGCCTGATTCTCAGGGAAAACCAAGTGACGGAGCTAAGAAGCCCGATTCTCAGGGAAAACCAAATGACGGAGCTAAGAAGCCCGATTCTCAGGGAAAACCAAGTGACGGAGCTAAGAAGCCTGATTCTCAGGGAAAACCAAGTGACGGAGCTAAGAAGCCCGATTCTCAGGGAAAACCAAATGATGGAGCTAAGAAGCCTGATTCTCAGGGAAAACCAAATGACGGAGCTAAGAAGCCCGATTCTCAGGGAAAACCAAATGACGGAGCTAAGAAGCCCGATTCTCAGGAAAAACCAAATGACGGAGCTAAGAAGCCCGATTCTCAGGGAAAACCAAATGACGGAGCTAAGAAGCCCGATTCTCAGGGAAAACCAAATGACGGAGTTCAGAAGCCCGATTCTCAGGGAAAACCAAATGACGGAGCTAAGAAGCCCGATTCTCAGGGAAAACCAAATGATGGAGCTAAGAAGCCCGATTCTCAGGGAAAACCAAGTGACGGAGCTAAGAAGCCTGATTCTCAGGGAAAACCAAGTGACGGAGCTAAGAAGCCTGATTCTCAGGGAAAACCAAATGATGGAGCTAAGAAGCCTGATTCTCAGGGAAAACCAAGTGACGGACCAAAGAAGCCCGATTCTCAGGGAAAACCGAAGAATGACGGAGGTAAAGAAACAGACGGCAAGAAAAAGTGATCCCAAGGAGCCTCCATGAGAAACTATCCAGCACCAGTACAGAAGTGTTTCCAGCGGTGATTACTGGCCCCGGGGTTGTCTTGGACACAGTATTAATCATCCAAGGCTAGCACACTGACCCTTAAGGACGGAGCCTTGAAAAAAGAAAAGTATGTGTTGGACTCCAACAAGACGGACACCTCAGCTGGCCCCTGGGCGGGGGAAGGGGAAGGGGGAGGGAGCTCAGTAAAAAAAAATACTTAAGTTAATAGTGTGAATGAGTGGCCAGTCATTCACACTATTAACTAAAATACTCTCATATAGACCAACCAGATCTCATACTTTTCACTGATGAGAGGCAACAGCCCGAAACACGAGTCTGCAAATGAAGATTTTGGCTTGTATACTTTGGCAGCGCTCCCACGAGCGTATACATGGGACGAGTGCTGTCTGACGTTTTATTACATCACGCTCGTTCCGATCTTATACAATGGGGCATGGGAATAAAACGCAGTATGCTGCAAGTGGCGGCACAAATCGGAAAGCACGCACCCATACAAGTCTAAGGGCGTGGGAAAAACATTGGACTGCACTCAGATGACATCCGAGTTCAGTCCAATTTCCACAGACTCACAGAATGGAGAAGATGGAGAAATGTTGTTCTATCATCTACTCCTGTATGTAAAGAGCTATGGAATTAATAGCGCTATATAAATGAATAAATATTATTATTATTATGATTATTACTGCACTGTGCTGCAATTTTATCATGCGAGAAAATAGGATGATCAGAATTTGTCTGTAGACAGTGAGTTGTTTATCACAGCAGTGAGTGGAGTCAGATGAGTTACCAGCTACTCACAGCAATGTTAAGCTCCTGGTGTAAAAACAAACATTGAAAGTATACAGCACCATGGACCTTTATAAGAGACTAATTGTTGAATTCTTTGTGTTAACCCTTACAGGATGCTGCCTTCAGATTACATAGCAAAAACCTCCATGAGAACCCCAATTATTGCAAGTCTTTAATAGGATTGGTCTTTTCATATAGGCCAAAAGGACTATCTAGGGCTCCATCGCACGGGTGCAATTGCAACACCTGCACCTATTGTAGATATGCCCCTGCACACACCTTAAAGGGAATCTGTCAGCAGGGTTTTGCTAGGACTGAGTGATGTATGAGTTAAAAATAAAGAGCAACTGTGCTTATTTTATCTGAGTGTGTTCTATTGCTTACTTAAACTAATGGCTTTATTACCCTGTGATTAACATTACAGGACTAAAAGTCACATGTGTGGCAGTCTGACACGCCCCCTGCTGTAATTGGACAAATTCTATAAAGAGCCTGGTGTGGGTGGGGGCAGCTCTCCCAGCTCTGCTGTGTCTCTGACACTAAAATCTTTGATTGTGTGAGAACTGCTGCAGCCGGTAATCTATGTGATACATAGTTGGATTCAGGGTTTCTTTGCCTATATTGCATATGCAAATTGTCACTTCAATGAGGAAGTAGACAGACTCTAATGCCACCTAATAAAGGTAGCAATCCAGAGTGAGTGGAGGGAGAGCTAGGGACTTGGCCACATGACGTCGGCAGGGGGAAGGACCCGTATAAGGACATTAGGGAATTTAGGGTTATTGTGAGGAGATGACCCCTCTTCTTTCTCCCTGTTGCTGACATAAACAAGGCTTTATTATATATATAAACTGTATTTGAAAAATGTAATTCTTCGCAAGTGAAAACACCGCTGTCCTGTTATATAAAACATAAAAAGTGAGGACCCTCCAAAAGGTGGAATATAAGTGAGCAAACTGAAGATATTTCCACTACAGGCCGAGCTACACAGCACCATGTATGAGAGTTGCTCTGGGCTCGCCGCCTCCTCCCAGATGGGTGGGATAAATATTGTTTAACTTTCAAGAGGCCAAAATCAGGAAGAGAGAAGCCGAGACACAAAGCGAAGCCATGTAAGCCACGAGCGAGCCCTCAATACTCTCATATTTGTATGATTCATGTTTTATGTGCAGAACTAATGTGTACATGGAAGAAATGCTGCAATTATATAGTAGTTATGGCTCTGACTGTAAACTATATATTACATTAGATTGTCAGCTCCGACGAAAAGCCCCTAAATGCTAGATACCTGGGTGCAATAGAACTAATGACTGATCCGCAATGAGATTTACCTCTACAAACAGGCAGGAAATGCTCAAAAGTGACAAAACCTCAGAAATGTGCAGTAAGGCCTTGGCCTTTTTCTGTGAGAGCAGAGGGTGGAGAAACAAGAGTCTGGATGATTATCTCTGAATGTGGCGAATGGTTAACTCCTGATTGTCCTCTCTGTGCAGAACCAGCAAGAAACAAGGAAAAATGTATCTCTGTACATGTCAGGTAATAGAATAGAATAGATAACAAACACAGAAATAGGATCGATAGAAAAGAGAACAGATAGCAAAAATAGAAAATAGGATAGATAGAAAAGAGAATAGATAGTAAAAAATATAACAGAAAGAAAAGAGAATAGATGACAAAAACATAAAATAGAATAAAGAGAAAAGAGAATAGATAGCAAAAACAGAAATAGAATAGAGAGAAAAGATAGCAAAAATAGAAAATAGAATAGAAATTATGGGATAGATAGCAAATAAAATGGATAAAATACATAGCAAAAACAGAATAGATAGAAAAGGTAGAAAAAAACAGAAAATAGAATAGATAGAAAAGATAGAAAAAAAAGAATAGATAGAAAAGATAGGAAAATAAAAAATAGAATAGATAGAAATTATAGAATAGATAGAAAAAATATAAAATAGAATACATCGAAAAGATAGAATAGATATAAATAAGTGAATATAGAATAGAAAAACAATTGGAGAGATAGAATAGATAGAAATTTAAAAAAAGAAATAGAAAAGTAATAAAAAACTAGAGTCCTCAGCGGTTGAAACCTTTTCATGGCAAACCAAAAAGATGATAACAAATAGCAAGTCCTGTCCCCAGTAATTATAACAGAATAGAGATACTTTACAGATATATTCTAGATTTAGAATCTAGATATTTCAGAGGGTAGAATTCACTTATAAACCACGTGATGCCACAATTCACCAGAATTTTGCCTAAGAGAGTCATTAAGCGAGCGCTAAACAGAAGGACCAGGTCTGTCTCAAAAGCACTGGAGGAAGGAGAGCTCGTCAGCTTCGGAACGCTCTTCTATTCTCTTGCCAAGAATGTCATAAATTAATTAACCGCTATCTATGCCTTGGTTATCTGTAAAGCCAAGTGACAGTGCCAGTGATTCCTGGCCTTGGCGATGATGGCAGCATCCATGGCACAGGACCTCTGGGACCGGTGATTGGAGGGAGCAGTCATGACATCATCACTACGGGACAAACAAAGACCAGCTGGGACCATTGGTGCTAGAATGGCACTAGGGGGTATGGCGATGTGGACACCCCAAGGGTTAATGTGCCACAGTAACATCACACGGGTTCATTCCCCACACAACACTGGACACTACACTAGCACCTCTGGGCAAGGAGGGGGAGCTAAAGCAGCTCCCTTATATACTCTGGTCAAGAGGAAGTAGTTAGTTCAGTACGTAGCAGTACTTTGAAGAGTCCAGTTCCTGGGAGAACTGAGAGACTGTAGTGTAAGGAGGCTGCGTTAGGCTTCTCTACAGTCTGCTCCTCGATTCCAGGCCTAGCCAGGGTCTGAGGGAAGGAGTACAGGAGACAGAGGAACACATCTGGGAGACTGAGTGATTTCACAACTCACCCCGGAAGAGCGCACAGAACGGATACCAGATTCGAAACTGTGACTGACACACACAGCACAGTAAACACCGGGATAGTGGAGATTGTAGATCTCCACCGTACCTCAGCAAAGCAACACGGCGGGGTCAGAGCACACAGAAGACTCAAGTTGCCTAGCAAAGGGGGTACCTGTGAGGAGAGACAGTGCCAGCAGCTCAGCTAAGGCAGCCGCAGGGCCACACACAGCGCAGCAGTAGAAAGCTGAGGACCCGGACAGGGTGGGAGCAACCCGGCCCAGTACAGACTCCTGGACTACTCTCTGTAAAGAACATCTACAGTAAAGCTTTGGAAAACTTCAGAACCGTGAGTGTGTGTGATCCTTGTACTCAAGCTCTAATTATCCCCAAAAGCAGCCACCGTCTCCACTATCATCCCTTTCCTACAACATCTATAACATCCAGCATAGACTTTAACTACCACTGCCCCAGGGAACCAGGCTCTACCTGCGGGGAGCCGTTCCATCAAAAGCTGCCAAACATCGTCCCTAGAGGTTCTGCAGCAGCGGTGGTCATCCTGACCACAACCCGTAGGTGGCGTCACGACAAACTTTATCCCCTGTATATATCCCCTTTTACTTGTGTGAACCCGGGAAATGGCCCGGACCAGGACCTCCGTGACATCCCCAGCAGTACCCCAGTCGGTACCGAGTACCCTGTCCCAGTGGGCTCCACAGCGACGTGCACATAGAGTTTTTTAGGAGTCTTTTGAATCTGGTCCAAAGCCGTAAAAAATGTTAAAACAATGGTTGAAAGACTCTCCCATTCATTTCCATTGTAAAACCACTGTTTTGTTCATAGGTTTTTGTCCGCGTTAGATTTTGAAACATAAAAAAGACGTCACTTTTTTAACGCGCTCTAGATGGAACCCTCTCCAAACTAGACACAAAGGCTGCAAAAAAAAAAAAAACCTTAGGGAAAAAGTTTTTCAAAAATGCTCCATGAATAAAGAACTCTTTTAAAAGTTTCCAAGTAGATGCACACACCGAGTCTTTTTGCTGATTACTCCAAGTTTTTGAGACGTTTTGGAAAATTTGAAGAGTTTTCACTTAGTTTCTGCTCCAAAAACGCCTTAGAAACCTCTGTGTGCACATACCCTAAGGCTATGGAGGTTCTGAAATGGTTTGAGAAACTTAGAAATCTCGGCATATTTGACCGTCTCAAAACTCGAGAGCACAAGCCGTAATGGTGGTTTTCATTTTCTAACATTTCCTGCTGTAGTTTTGATAATTTCTATTAATGGTCAAACCCTTTATGTTGTTTACAGGCGAAGATAAAGGAAAGTGAAGCTGGATATTTTGTGAAAGCCCCTCGTAGGACGAGATGGGGCTGACCGTGAGAGACGCTCTGGTCTACGCTCTGGAGAATCTGGAGAAGATGGGATTTAAGAAGTTCAGAAAACAGTTAAATGAAACCGAGGTAAAGGAAAATTATAGGAGGATTCCGAGAGGCAAATTGGAGGACAAGGATTGGGGAGACGTTGTTGACCTGATCCGGGAATACTACAAGGATGTCTATGGGGTTGAGGTGACTCTGGAAGTTCTGGACAAGATCAATGAGAAGAAAGTAGCAGAGGAACTGCTGGAGGACTTGAAAAAGGTAAAACGGTGTCTAAAACCTTTCCATAATACTATCCAAAGCAAGTCTGCAATGTAACTGCGATGCTAGCCACTGCTAATAGCTGGGGTCAAGGTGATGGTAGACACTACTAATAGCTAGGGTGTGATACAGTCACTACTACCAGGAGTATAGACAGTATGAAAGTCATGTATTCCAGGGACAAGTTTCAGGAGAGCTCGAAGTATTCAGGGAATAGACAGAGACGTAATCATGCAATATTGCAAAGTCAGGTTTCCAGGAGAGCATGAAGAGGATTTAGGTAGTAAACAGAGATGTAATCATGCAACAATCCAGGATAAGGTTTCCAGGAGAGGCAAAGAGGATTCAGGAAGTCAACAGAGGCATATTCAGGTCATGTTCCAGGGGGTCAAAATAAAAGGAGATCACAAGTACAGGGAGCAGAAGAAAGGGAAATAAATCAACCATCTGTGGTCAGATAACAGAGATCAGAACAGACACAGGGAATGTTTTGTTCTGCTTATTGCCTAGTTTACTGGACATCTCCACTGTCTACCGGCAGTAGCCAGACTCCTAGGTAAGGAGTACAGGATCTCTTGATTCTGTCACCTTCATCATCCCTGTGCTTTTAACTATTAACATAAGCTATTAACATCGAGAGTGCACTGCTTTGGACCATGCTGCTGGTATGAGCTGTCAGTCACAAAGAGTGCACCTCCCTTGAGGAGCGGTTCACCACCTCTTCAGTCTTTCAAGATCACTGAATTGCAGGAGGTGTTGGCAGGACTTTCTAAATCTTCGAGAAGAGGGATGGCAAGATTGGCAGATGACTGTCTGGCTCATTTCAATAGCTAAGGCCCCTTTCACATCAGCGGTAATCACTGATCGCGGCAGTTGCGGTGAAAAAACCGCAACTGCCGCGATTACCGTATAACGGCCGCACTTGCGGTTCACTTGCAGCAAGCCCGATGCTATGTCTATGGGGCTTGCGGCAGGTGCGGCAAGCGCGGTATAGTTGCGGTCCCGGCACATGCGGCAGATGCGGCCGTGAAAAAAACGCAAGTGCCGAAACCGCACTTGCCACACCCGCCGCACACTTACCGCAAGCCCATAGACATTGCATGGGGCTTGCTGCAAGTGAACCGCAAGTGCGGCCGTTATGTGGTAATCGCGGCAGTTGCGTTTTTTTCACCGCAACTGCCGCGATCAACGATTACCGCTGATGTGAAAGGGGCCTTAGCTATTGAAATGAGCCAGACAGTCATCTGCCAATCTTGCGATTACCGCTGATGTGAAAGGGGCCTAAGCCTCTTTTTATCATGGGCAATACATAGAAGGAGAATTTATTTTTCATGTGGTTTAGTGTGATAGAATGTTTTAACCTTTTCCTGTGTTTTTGTGTAGTGAACCGATTTGTAAGGCTAAATCAACTGGAGGAATTGACATGTCTGTCGCCTAAAGGTAAGAATGAAAAAAGAACAATACCCTAACTCCTCAGTTCTATTTCCTGATGCAGAACTTCCATCATGTATGGAACGGTTGTGGATATTATCCGTTTTCTAGACTTTTATGGTACCTTTACACGCAGCTACTTAGAAACCAGCAGGTGTCGGAGACAATTGTACCTTTTACCTTCAAAACACCTTGCAGATACCTGAATTACACGCAGCCACTTCAAGGTGTTTTGAAGGTAAAAGGTACAATTGTCTCCGACACCTGCTGGTTTCTATCTTCCTGTAGCTGCGTGTAAAGGTACCTTAACAGACTAAATGAGTTGACCATTAGGTATCATTCACATGTAACAGCAGCGTTGCATTTTGGGGGTTTTTTTTGCACTATTTTGCAAAACTCATGGCAAAAATGCTGCAGTTTTACCACAATTGCGGAAAAAATACCGCACCACTGCTGCTTTATGAGCCATACAATATACGTAGTTTATAGGGCAGCATAAATGTGTTCATTTTTTACCCAATTCAGAATCATTAAGTATTTCATAGTTACAATAAATGAAATTATTTGAAATAAAGTACATTCAGATATTTTTATTTTTAGCCAGACCAATGACGCTAAGGCTGAGCGATACCGGCGAGATGATCTGCTCTGTCAAAGCTGGAGACATTTTATCCCGGATATCTTCATATACAATGGAAGTGTGGGAAGGAGAAGTCAGCAGACGTCTTATCATCCCAGGAGGTCTACACAGAAAGCCTCGATCACAGGTCATTCTCCGTGTGTACTGAAGTCAGGATTCCACCGGATTCCCTCAGATCTCCGGAATCCACTGTCATCATCAGCTGGGAACATGAATATACAAACACCAAGGGGCAACAGACGTTCTCCATCACTGATCAAGGTAAGAAGAATCCATATGGAAAGAAAAGATTAAAGAATCTGGAATGAAAGGGGTTAGAATATGCTAATGACGTATCCTTAAGAATGGTCATCAGTATCCGATGATGAGGATCTCGTCCCCAGCTGGAGTTGGTAACAATTGAAGGTGAAGAACACCAATCTGATATTGATGACCCATCCCGAGTCATCTGAGTGGACAAGCCTTATAATGGTGCTGAATGAATCTATCATCATGTTATCTGAGAGCAGTATCAAGTGGGGCAGACACCCTGATTATAACAATTCATTACTTAAGTCCCCGTCACACATAACGAGATCGTTGTAAACGTCACAGGTTTCTTGATGTAACAGCGATCTCGCTAACGATCTCGCTGCATGTGACACTTAGCAGCGATCAGGCCTCTGCTGTGAGGTCGCTGATCGTTACAAAGTGTTCTGGGTCATTTTTTGGTCGTTGGTCTCCCGCTGTTCAGCACGCATCGCTGCGCGTGACAGCGAGAAACCAGCAATCAGCAATCTCACAAGCTAGTAACAATGATAAACACCGGGTACCCAGGCATCGCGCGCTGCCTAGATACCCGCTGTTTATCATAGTTACCAGCGATGTGGGAGGTGGCTCCCTGGTCCTTGGTCGCTGGGGAGATCTGCCTGTTTGACAGCTCCCCAGCGACCAGGTAATGACGCACCAACCATCCCTACAGGATCGTTAACGTTGTCGGGATCACTGGTGCGTTGTTGTGTGTGACGGGAGCTTTACTGGGCTTCTTGGTGCAGTTGTGGAACAGGGTTTACAGAATACAGAAGGTCGCACACTAGAAATGTGGCCAGACATTGGGGAATGAAATCTTTTTCTTCATACTGTAAAACAAGTTGGATATGGATCAAGTAGTAACACAAGATATCACACGGGGCTAACAACAAGACCAAGCCAGCAAAGACCAAGATCAATGTGCTGCCCCAGCAACACTCTCTAATGTATCTGGAGACTTCTGGAATAATTTACCTAACAAAAAACCCAAACAATGCTAGGATGAAGTTCCTAATCTAAATAAGGCTAGGATCACACTTGCGTTTTCTTTTTTTTTTTAAAACCTGATCCAGTTTTGAGCTTTTAAAAACCCTTCATGTCTCTAGGGGTGCCCCCCCCCCCCCTAGAGACATGCTACCTGCTTAGTTTGGCAAATAATAGGTTAATATCTTATGTACAGTAAAGTTTTCTTTACTGTAGATATAGCAATGGTCAGAATGCTGAGCTGTGTATAACCCCGCCCACATCACCAATTGGCCGCTTTCTTTGTGCATTGTCAGCAAACAGGCAATCACTGCTGGGGGGCGTGATTACCCAGATTAGCTGGACTGCCTGGCGCAAGACACCTAGTCCAGTAGTGATAATCTCCTGCTAATAAAATATTGATTGTATTTAAACTGTAACACACAGTCTACTAAGTGATACATCCCTGGAATCAGGGTGTCTGACGCTACCTCACGCTGCTTTCAGATTACATAGCAAAAATATTAGTCTAAAAAGAAGGTGAAGCCAGGCATGCAATCTGACTAACACATAATAGGAACTAGCCAGGTTCTCCTCACACCAGCCATGCAAAGGTAACGAGATCGGAGGTGCACATCTGAAGGCAAACAACAAAACGTTTAAAAGCAATGGAAGTAGTTGGCACTCACCAAATCTTCTGTGTAGACCTTATTGTTGAGAAATGGTTACATCGGTGCAGGGAGGGGTGGATGGTAGCAGCATCCACTGCCTCCATCCACCCCTCCCTGCACCTGATGTAACCCTTTTTCATCAATAAAGTCTGCACGGAAGATTTGGTGAGTGCCGTCTTCTTCCATTGCTTTTACATAGCAAAAACCTGTTGACACATTGCCTTAATGACTTAACATTCTCTCTCCAACAGATTTCCTCTGGAGGCCGGTCATGGATGAGATACAGACACCATTGTGTTTATATCACGATGACCCCATAGTACTACAGTGTCACATATCAGGATATTATCCAGACGACATCACGGTGAAATGGTTCAGAAAACATAATAAAGTTCTCGAGATATGTGAAGATTCTGATGATGTTTCAATTCCAAGAATCAGATCGAATAATCGTCCGGACCACACCTACAGCTGTACAGCGATGCTGACGATGACTCCTTCTCTGCAAAACCATCTCGGGGCAGAATACGTTTGTCACGTAGAACATCCGTCTCTGGAGAAAGCAATCACGAAGAGCACTGGAGGAATGAAAATCCTGGGTGAGGTTATAACTGACGATATCAGTTAGAAGGTGATCACACGTCTACAGGTCCTGGAACTCGGTCCGAGGAAGGACCACAGTGTACGGGCTGTCCGCGAGTTTTCATAATCATCTTCTTTTCTTTCCTCGCAGCAAAACCTCAGCTCAAGTCCATAACCAAGGTCCTGGATGATGAGATGTTGGTTCAGTTTACCATGCTTCTAACAAAGTTTTACCCTAAAGACATCATGGTGAAGTGGCATCGGGGGGAGACACAACCCAGAAAAGGGGTGCAGCAGATGACTCTACACACGGAAACGCTCACCGAACGGGAAGATTCCTTGTATGACGTCACCAGCGTCTGTCGCATTTCAGGATGTAATTTTGGAGACCCCCAGTATAAAATATACGTGACCTGGCAGCACGAGACTATGGATGGACCTGAGACCATGGCGTTGTCCGCACGAGGTGAGATGTATGCGCCACATTATTAGATGATAAAGGCTGGCGTATAAATGCCAAAAGTCACCACAGTTTTACCAAATTCACGTTGCGCCAAAGTTTGTGACTTTTTTAAACTGGTTTATGGCAAAAAAAATGGCAGCAACAATTTGATAAATTGGCTAAAATGTCATTGTTCCCTGTACATATTTATATACAACACATCGGATATCACATTGGGCTCCAAAGTGTAGGCCACAAGGTCAACAAACTTGCTCTATGTAGGTTAGTCCTCATCTTCAATCTTCAGGAGCACATCGCTCCTCTGCCTCCTGCTCTCCTCTTGCTCGGGGTGGTTTGCTCCTGATGACTGACAGTTTGGACTGGGAGCATGGTTGACTGGGCATATCAACATTTCCCCCATTTCATCTACATTTTCCCCATCTAATATATAAAGCTGAATGTATGTATGTGTGTATGTGTGTGTGTATATCCGGGATTGGCATCTACACCGTCGCAACTACAGCCACAAAATTTTGCACAGTCACACGTCTGGACCCCGGGAGCGTCATAGGCTATGTTGTGAGGCGAAATTTTAACCCTGCGCGTTCCAGTTCACCAATTTTGCTCCTATAATGGGGAAAAAGTGACCAGTTGACAGTTGTGAATGAGAGGGGCTTAATGACAGCACCAAAGGCTAACAGCACATACCAGCATATAGTCTCTAAGGTGGGGCCCCAACATGGGATATTCACCACGCACGGGGACATGTATACACACCACACGCACACAAAGAGTAACAGCAAGTGTATAGTCGCTAAAGTGCAGCCCCAACATTGGATACTCACCTCACACACAAACACCACAAAGAGACACACACAACACAGGGACATCCCCCCCCCCCACGGGGACACACACACACACCCTATAGCGACACATGCACTCACCCCACAGGGACACACACACCACAAAGAGACATAAACAACACAGAGACACACACACCACACAGACACCCCCCACACAGGGACACACACACATACACACCCTATAGGGACACATGCACTCATGCCACAGGGACACACACACCACAATGAGACACACACAACAGAGAGACACACACACCCCACACGGACCCCCCCCCCCCCACAGGGATACATACACTCCCTATAGGGACACATGCACTCACCCCACAGGGACACACACACACCACAAAGAGACACACACAACACAGAGAAAACACACACACCACACAGACCGCCCCCACAGGGACACACACACACATACAAACCCTATAGGGACACATGCACTCACCCCACAGGAACACACACATACACCCCAGGGACACACACACCACACAGACAGACACAGATGTGCACAAATCGCCTCACACAACTCGCCTCATACGTGTGCTATCTTTAATATCCAAAAATAAACATCTGATTAAAAACAGCCAATGTGCAACACATGTGCCATATAGGGAATTAAGGCAGATGTCAGTCACATGAGCTGTCTATTATGTGTATGTGTGAGGCAACATATACTACCCGGCCAGGGGGAGGGTTTACTGTTGGCTGGAGATTTATCAGGCTGCCTAGAGCAACCAATCACAGCTCAGCTTCTATTTTCCTACAGGTCATTAATATGACATATTCAAATTCTATTTTGTTATAGCTAACATCAGTTATTTATTAACCCGGGCATAGCCGGGTAGTACAGCTAGTTATTAATAATAGGATAAAATATTAGACAAATTAGAAAAGTATACTTGGTAACACCATGTGTGCAAAAGTCTGATTAATCAAAATATAAAACCTAGTTTAAAATACTATTATTACTATCACCACAAGGACAATCCCTTCAGAATCCACTTGTTTCCCCCCAGCTAAAATAATAGACCTTGTACTCACCTCCTGTGCTGCCGGTTATCGCGGTTCGGAGCTCACATGACGTTGTGACGTCACGCAAGTGTCCAGTCACTGCCGGCTTCCTTCTCCTCTACCTTCGTACCAAACGAGCTATCAACAGGAAGTGAGCGCTGCTGTCGTTGCCACCCCCTATTGATAGCTTGTTTATTCCGAAGCTGGGGAGAAGGAAGCCAGCGGTGAGGACTACATCACAACATCATGTGAGCTCCGAACCGCGAGAACAGGGTCTATTATTTTAGCTAGGGGAAACAAGTGGATTCTGAAGGGATTGTCCTACTAGTGGACAACCCCTTTAAATATAAAATTCACCTAAATGGTAAATGCTGAAATTAAAGGAAAAAAATCAAAACACCAGAACAGCAGATATTTCATTCAGTGCTTAAAAAATGTGACATGAAAAGAGCTAAAAACATTGTATCTACCCCAAAAATATGTCAATAAAACTACCAGCATGCAATGCAAAAACAAACCTTTCTACTGCACAATGTATATGATAAATGCAAAAACAATAGCGGAATCACATGTTTAGTTTTAACATTTTATCACATTTCAATTTTTTTCCCGTTTTACGTACATTATATAGTAAAATAAGAGTGAACCAGGTATTTGCTATGTAATTTAACAGCAAGATTTTGCTATAAAAACCCAAATTCTTAGATTTCTGGGTTCAGCAGTTATGATAGAATTACAGTTTTCTCTGTTGCAGATTTAGAAGAGTTTAGAATGCTGAGCCCTGTATAACCCCGCCTACTGACAGAAAGCTGCCAATCAGTGTTGGGGGTGTGGCTGGACTAGGAGGCATGAGACACCTAGTCCTGTAGTGATAATCTCCTGCTGATAAAACAAGAATAGTAATGAAACAAAAAAATAAAGCACAGTAAGTGCTGGAATCAGGCTCTTTGCCCCTATATCATGACCTTTTGATTACTAGATTGACATCACACATACTTGAAAATTCATCTCTTGTGTCTACTGTGAAGTCTATTGTTCTTGACAGTTCTTGTTCGTCACCGGCATCTGTTCTCTGCTTCCCCATTCCTTGTCAGTGCCAGTTATCATAGAGACAAAAAAGAGTGATTACAAGAAAACCCGAATTAAGGGAAATGTTGTGTATGAGACCAGGAGAGCAGTATGTGACCCATTAGAATTGATTTTGGATATCAGAATTAATAGTCTCGATGTTCCTCCTCCCAGATCTGCCCTGGAGCCCAGACGTAGAAGAAATATTCGTCCTCAGGTTGGAACATGATCTCAGAACCATGATGATGTGTGTAATCAACAACTACTTCCCAAATAGGGTGACCGTGACTTGGTATAGAAAGGAAAACGGGAATGTGACGGCCATACAGGACTCCGATGACATCAAGGCAGTAATTGAACCTCACAAAAGGAAAAAGAAGACATATGGGTGTACGGCAGTTTTACATTTTACTCCAGATGCTACAAAGGACCAAGGCACCGAAATTATCTGCAAGGTCGAGCATTCCAGCCTGGAGCATCCGATAGAGAAGAGCACCGGACCACTCCGTATATTAAAGGCTGGTGAAGAGGAGTGATTATACCCTAGATGCCACTAGAGAGACTCACATGATGTCACTGTTCCCACACCCATGTATAAGTGACATAGGACCAGCATACACAGATAGTGATGGTCACAGCTCACCTCCTCCCCCTCTCTGCTCAAATCACACAATTTACCCACAAGCCAATGTCTATTATAACTAGAGATAAGCAAGTATATATAAGGGCTTTGGTCTAGTGGCAACTAGACGGGAGCCCTGTTAGCTGCCTCCTACCTGCTCTTGTGTTGATTAACCGACCTGGCGCCACATCCTGTGTGCCTCATATGGGAATGATGATGTTGTGTAAGGCCATCTAATCAAAAGAGGATTTCAGGTAAGAGGCGATTCCCATCCAGCAGCCAAAGAATATTGACCAACGCATATCATGTGACTGCTGTAAAGCTCAGACAAGATGGCCGTCCCGTAATCACAAGCAGAAAAGAGGATTAAAAGAAAATTTCCAATGAAAAAATAAATACATTGGAAAAGAATACGTGTTGCTATCTGGTTTTAGGAAGCACAAAAGTATTGGTAACTCATTATGTTTGCAAGTTCAAAATGGAGTTGCTTGTTTTAGTATCCGATACAGACCAGGTGATCATCGAGTGATGATGTTAGTACATATCCGATACAGACCAGGTGATCATCGAGTGATGATGTTAGTATGTATCCGATACAGACCAGGTGAACACATCGAGTGATGATGTTAGTACGTATCCGATACAGACCAGGTGATCATCGAGTGATGATGTTAGTATGTATCCGATACAGACCAGGTGATCATCGAGTGATGATGTTAGTACATATCTGATACAGACCAGGTGAACACATCGAGTGATGATGTTAGTACATATCTGATACAGGCCAGGTGAACACATCGAGTGATGATGTTAGTACATATCCGATACAGACCAGGTGATCATCGAGTGATGATGTTAGTACATATCTGATACAGACCAGGTGATCATCGAGTAATGATGTTAGTACATATCTGATACAGACCAGGTGATCATCGAGTGATGATGTTAGTACATATCCGATACAGACCAGGTGATCATCGAGTGATGATGTTAGTATGTATCTGATACAGACCAGGTGATCATCGAGTGATGATGTTAGTATGTATCTGATACAGACCAGGTGAACACATTGAGTGATGATGTTAGTATGTATCTGATACAGACCAGGTGATCATCGAGTGATGATGTTAGTATGTATCCGATACAGATCAGGTGAACACATCGAGTGATGATGTTAGTACGTATCCGATACAGACCAGGTGAACACATCGAGTGATGATGTTAGTACATATCCGATACAGACCAGGTGAACTCATCGAGTGATGATGTTAGTATGTATCCGATACAGACCAGGTGAACACATCGAGTGATGATGTTAGTACGTATCCGATACAGACCAGGTGATCATCGAGTGATGATGTTAGTATGTATCTGATACAGGCCAGGTGAACACATCGAGTGATGATGTTAGTACATATCTGATACAGACCAGGTGATCATCGAGTGATGATGTTAGTATGTATCCGATACAGACCAGGTGATCATCGAGTGATGATGTTAGTACGTATCTGATACAGACCAGGTGATCATCGAGTGATGATGTTAGTACATATCTGATACAGACCAGGTGATCATCGAGTGATGATGTTAGTACATATCTGATACAGACCAGGTGATCATCGAGTGATGATGTTAGTATGTATCTGATACAGGCCAGGTGATCATCGAGTGATGATGTTAGTACATATCTGATATAGACCAGGTGATCATCGAGGGATGATGTTAGTATGTATCTGATACAGGCCAGGTGAACACATCGAGTGATGATGTTAGTACATATCTGATACAGACCAGGTGATCATCGAGTGATGATGTTAGTACATATCTGATACAGACCAGGTGATCATCGAGTGATGATGTTAGTACGTATCTGATACAGACCAGGTGATCATCGAGTGATGATGTTAGTACGTATCCGATACAGACCAGGTGAACACATCGAGTAATGATGTTAGTACGTATCCGATACAGACCAGGTGAACACATCGAGTGATGATGTTAGTACGTATCCGATACAGACCAGGTGAACACATCGAGTGATGATGTTAGTACATATCCGATACAGACCAGGTGAACACATCGAGTAATGATGTTAGTACATATCTGATACAGACCAGGTGATCATCGAGTGATGATGTTAGTACGTATCCGATACAGACCAGGTGATCATCGAGTGATGATGTTAGTACGCTGCCCTCTTGATCTCCAGAACGTTCCTCTCTTGGCCCAGAGTTTCCATATTATAGGTCCTATAATGTAAGACTAAGCATACAGTTGGGTAATGCAAAACACAGGGGGATCCTAAATCCTTGTGGGCAGAACATACCTAGAACTCATTGGGGCAGTGATTAATAGGCGGAGTGTCCTGGTGAATAATATGGTAATTGACTGGGGTATATTTGTGGATCTGCGAGTTGTGACACTATCAGGGCAGTACTGTGTAGATGTGCAGTATGGTGGGTTGTTTATGTATGCTAGAGAAGAGCAGATAGATTTGCGAGACTCAGGCAAAGGTTTCACACTGGGGACCCAAATCTCTCACCTCCGGTGTCTCAAGTGCAACTTTTATTAGCCAGGAGGAGCAACATCACCTATGCGACATGACTCACAGATATTGTTGTGTCAGCCTTAACAAATTGAATGGCATGCCGGGGACACAGGATGGTGAGAGATTCGTGGGCCTCCTATCTAACCACCAGGTTCCTCTCACTTGGAGTCCCGTGATTCGATCAGCTTATATGTGGATTTACTCTCTGGCCATCTCCAGACTGACCATGTCACGTACCTCAGAATGAGACAATGAATATGTCACCTTTGTCGTAATCCATGTTCAAAACAATCTACTGATGTATTTGTGATCAAGGAACAAAACCACTTCTCTGGGTTCAAGTGTTGATATTTTTGTCCTTGGGAAACCCAACAATCCTCCTACTTTGACCAGTAGGAGTGTTGAGAGGGGTTTTGTAGGGATCCATTACAATCTCTCATCCAGATACACCAGGAGATGCAACCGGGATTGTAGATTTGTCTAAATTTCAGCATTCTCCTTCTCAGGATCTCCCACCGATCTAATTACAAGAGACGTTTCTTTATTTCATCCTTGTTGTCTTTGTGTAAGTCATTTTTATTCCACCTTTTTTATTTTTGTAAGTATTTTACTATGGTATTTTAATCATTCAATGGGTCATTTTGTTCTTTGCTGCTTAAAACATACCCACAACATCAACTATAGCTTGATTGTGTTGAATGTCAAGAGTGCAAGGAGAGTGCAGGAAATGTGTGTACTAATGTGTTACCCGGTGTAAATGTAAGAAGTTTAGTGTGGGCATATGCACTGGCTTTGGGATCGACTTTTAGCTCATTTTTGATTTATTGACCTAGGGAAAGTATGAGTGAATGTGAGAAGAGGAGTCCTCTTTTACAGTAGCATCCAAGTCTTGTGTTTGGTGAGTAGGACAATTCATGACACGTGTGTTTTTCTGTATACTTGGTGTATATCTGTAGCTTTATACCAAACACAGTGTTCAGGTCACTGGTGCTGACGAAGACTAAGAAGCCTAAGAACATATTACTACATATCGGCCACTGTGTAGCCATTAACAATAAGCAAATGAGGCGCCCATGCGACCAGGGTGGCCACATAGGGAACAGCAGCCAGGCAGAAGGTAGACAGTTTGTGCACCAAACACCCTCACAGCACACACACCCACAGAAGCACATCACCCAACCCGGAGCAAGGGGTGGTGGGTTTAGAGAGCAAGTGGGTGGGGAATGTAGATCAGGTGACAGAGAGCACAAATAGAGGAAAAGAGGAGGAAGGAGTTAGTAGGCCACAGTGAGCTGACCAGTAAAGACCAGCAGAAAGTGACACATCCCGGTGGGGTTGGGCTCCCTGGAGACGCAGAATCCACAGAGTCACAGAAACCATGGAGAGAAAGCTCGTCCATAGCCGGCATTCCCAGGAAGTGTGAGGAGAGAGACAGGATCAGTATCACCGGGTCCGAGGAACACGGCAGCACTAACTACAGGTGGTTTTCCCTGATTGTGCTGGAATCACACGGGTTAGAAGGAGCCTGGTAACACCTTGGAAGATAGGGTTACTGCAGGCTAGGCACACACCAGAGTGTTGGCTCTGAGGGGAACTGAAGTTCCATACCGGCTTACTAGACAAACCGGCGGGGAACACAGATTCCAGCAGGGACCCACTTATCTGGAACTCAACTGGTCATAAATACCTCTACCAACAGTGGTGGAATTTAACCAATAAGCACAAATTAACGGTGTGCGTTGTGGTCTGAATGGGAGTAGTGAAGCTCTCTCCACAGATTCTAGCTATGTGATGGAGCCAACATCTATGTCCAACAGGAGCAACCGGAGCTAGTGCTGATCGCTGCTGTTTAACCATTCAAATGCACTGGTAATTGTAGGGTGCTGATGACTTACAATGAGAGCCAGGGGCCAATGTACTGCAGGATACAGATCAGTGTTTGCAGATTCAAGTCTCTCCTATAGTAATAAAATAGGAAACAGATAAAAAAAAATATAAGAAAGGTTATTAGCCCCTGTAATGTCAATCAGTGCAGGGCTTGGTAATAGGATTAGGCAGGCGCTGTCTATCAACACAAAGTCAGACACAGAGGATGGTAATTGAAGGTTATGAAAGGTGCACAAAGCTCCTTAATTTACATATGTAATAAAACTATTTTAATATTAACTGCAGAAAGTCAAATTTACAACAGTACAAGTAGGATTTGTATAGGACCTAAGTCCTATAAAACTAAAGGCCCTGTTACATACTACGATATCGTTAACAATATCGTTGCAACGTCTCCGGTTTGGTGACGTTGCAGTGATGTCTAAACGGCATTGTTGCGTGTGACACATATCAACGATCAACAATAAGTTACTTGATTGTGTAAGAATGGCCAGGACCATAAATTTATCGATGGATTCCTGCTGGACGGCCAGCATCGGCACGTGTGACAGCGGGAGACCAACGATCAACGAGCTCCCAGTGCCGTACAGCAAGTGCTGGGAGCTGGAATCCAGGGTAAACAGCAGGTAACTAAGCGCTGCGTGGCGCATAGTTACCCACTGTTTACCCTGATTACCAGAGTTCTCGCTGGTCCTGTTTGCTGGTGAGTCTGCCTGTTCGACAGCTCACCAGCGATCAGATAGTGATGTGTCAGCAATCCACATCGTTGGTCAGATCGCTGCCACATCGCAGCGTGTAACCCGGCCTTTAGTCCTATGAACTAGATGGAGCTTTTTTTTCAACCTTCACGTGCACGCGCGATCGCTAACAATATCACTCACATCGCTGGTGAGCTGTCACACAGACAGACTCACCAGCGATGTGGACCAGCGAAATCGCTGGTAACTATGGTACACATCGGGTTACTAGGCGCCGCGCGGCGCTTAGTAACCCGACGTTTACCATAGATACCATCTCCCAGCATAGGCTCTGCCGCTGGGCGATCGTTCATCGTGGTGTCACACACCACGATGAAGCAGATTGAACAAGCGATGATCGCTTGATATGAGCTCCGGCTCCCATATCTGCGATGTAACGATCAAGCGATTTTACATAGTAAAATCGTTTGATCGCACGCAGCGATGCACAAACGATATCGCTT
Source organism: Allobates femoralis (assembly GCA_033576535.1). Lineage (NCBI taxonomy): Eukaryota > Metazoa > Chordata > Amphibia > Anura > Aromobatidae > Allobates > Allobates femoralis. Next base: position 232,960,990 of record JARQOC010000011.1, on the reverse strand, counting down.
AAGCGATCAAAAAGCAGATCACATAAACGATATCGTGCATTAAATTGAACCGTGTGACGGCCGCCTTAGAGTAAGGCTGGCTTCACACCACGGCACAATCAGGTCCGGGGCTGTCCGGTTCAACCTGATTGTGCCGTGATGTGAAGCCGGCCTATCCAATCCACTCTTAATTTAATCAGCATAACCAAATAATATCAGCTGCCTTGTCCTTATTGACACTTTATCCTGAGTTACCAAGATCACTGATATATTGTAAGCAGCTCATTTTGTGGCAGGGCTGAAATTCTTTGGAAGATGGATTTTTGTGAAAAAGTTAGCTTTCCGGGAAAGGAATTAAATTTTTTGCAATTCATCTGATCAGTATTCATAGTCTTGAGGTAATGCAAAATAAATTTGTGATAACCAAAATTTGTGTCAGTCTCAAAACTTTTGACCATGACTGTAGACACCTAGAGAGTGGTTACATATCGGAAGTCGGAATTTTGGATGTTCTACCGTTCCGGGCATGATATACTAACATGGGTATTACTCATAACCCTGTAAATTGGGGCACCCATCCTGGTTTGCTTCAAAAACACATGGGGGGTAGACAGCAAAAGAAAACTCACCCTGCGATATTGAGGTTAAACAGCTTGAAAATGTGCTCCAGTGGAAATAGATAATCATTAATTGGCTATAAAGACTTTCAAGATTCTGATGATACAAATGTAACCGGTCGTATTTACAATTCTTAGTAATCAAGTAAGACAAATATGACAGTCAAAGGTTACGGGAAAGTGAAAGTAACGTTCATGCAGTTTTGTCTGGGTAGGAGAAGGTGTGGAGCTGAAGAAGAGAAGAAATCCAGGAATATGTAGGAGTAAACTGAAGAAAGGGTCCGGGGTAGAAATGGACCTGATGAAGAAGAGTGTCCTCCTCCTCCTCCTCCTTCACACAGGTCAGTTTTATTTCTTCCCTGATCTTCTATAAAGTTTGTAGAAGTCAGATTCCTGAAGCTCCAGCTTACACGAGACAACAGGGTGGGGTAGGCCGTGGGCTGGGATTAAAAGTTAATATTACACAACATGTGGGAAGTAGATAGAGGAGCGATGGGGTGTCAACATTAATTTCAATCCTAAACGATTATTTATTGCAATAATCTAATCTCTGTTCTCATAAAAGTTTATGAAGAATTCTCTACCCGTCCCTCTCTATTTTAACTGCTCTAGTTTTTTTTACCTATATCTGGTATGATGATACTTTGTTTGAGAACCCCCAGTGCATGCTGGGATACTGAAACAAGTCGTGGCATTCGAGGGATGATTTTCCGGTCGTTAATTGATCAACCCACCGTCTGAACAACCCCCATCAATTAAATAACGACACAACACTGCCAGGGACTTGGTTAAACAAATTGGCCACAGCAGCCTTTATTGTCTCCCTCTGCCTCTTATGAAATCCCCAACTCCTATATCCACTTATTAACTCCCTCCCTCCCTGACTGTCATGTGGCCTGTCCACCTTAGGGGTTCCCCGTCCTACTTTATAAGGGAGTAGAGGCCTCGGTCACCATCTCAGCCTCTGTCCCCACCCTGAACAAAGCGTCATTAGTGAGGTCCGTTTCGGCAGTTGTTCTAGTTCAGCTGTACTGAACAGGTGCTAGTTGTCAATTCAGAAATATGCTCAGTACAGCTCCCTTGTCATTGTGTGATATCAGTGCACAGTGACAGTACACTCCCTCCTAAGCTCTGGTGAGAAGTGACGAGCTGGCAAGAGAGTGCACTGTCAGTATGCAGTGTAAAGAGAGAGCCCACTGAGCAGGAATCAGCTCCCAAAAAAGGCATCACTCTCTGCTAGATTTTAAAGGAAAACTCCAGTGAAAGAAATCTTTTTAGGACAGTTCCTGCCCTGCTACATGATGAAGAAGGACTGTACACTCCAGTTCTAGGATCTATAGATCTCCTATAAATCAATAAAATCCTACCTGCTCCTCTGTTCTAGCCCCCACCTCAGGGAACCTAAATCTCTGCATGCCCTGTGCCACACCCCCTCACTAAACAGAATTGTGAAGGGGCGTGAATGTAGGATGATCCTGCAGCTCCCAGCATCCACACCCCTGACACACCTTCTGCTTCTTACTCTTACATGAAGCTGCCAGGCTGTAGATTCTGGGTTCCCTGAGGTGGGGGCCAGAGCAGAGGTGCAGGTATGATTTTATCAATTTATAAGAGATCTATAGATCCTAGAACTGCAGTGTACGGCTCTGCTTCATCATGTAGGAGGGCAAGAACTGTACTAAAAATGTTTCTCTCACTGGAGTTCCCCTTTAAGCTATGAAATGAATATTAGTATCAAATAATAATTAATATGTTAATATTAATATTACGGTAAGTACAATTAATTGCAGCCTATTGCTTCACCCCTCCAAAACAGTCACAGTCTCTCAGGTGACCCATTGGGAAAGTGACTAGCCCACCCCTGTTGTAGATTGTTGACTCCTGACTGATGTGGCTATCTCCATACTGACGATGATACATACAGCTGTACAGTAATGTTTGATTTTTATTCATTTAAACCAGGGGTGGGGATGATCTTTTATGAAGCCCCCTGTTTTCGGGCAGTAGCCGCGCTTTGCTAGCTGCTGGCTCTTTAAACCCCCATGTGCATTTAGTAGTGAACATACGATGCACACACTGAAGGGTTACGAAGTCTTGCTGGTCAGTGCTAGCATGAGGATGCACTTTGTGGGCTGAGTTGGCCCGCGATGTGCTCCTGTCCCATAAAAGAGGAGTGGCTGCCCCAGAGTCACCAGTACTTTCTGTGCACCCCCAGTACTGTATGTGCCCCCAGTGATTCCTTTGCCATCACAGTACTGTATCTGATCCCAGTCCTGCATGTGCGCTTCAGGGCTGTATATTCCCCCATACTGCTGTATATACTTCTCAGTGCTGTACATACACCACCGTGATGTATGTGCCCTCCAGTACTGTTGTATTCTTGTATTTTCTGTTCACTGTTTTGATAAAAATATTTCAGAATGAAATAAAAAATGTTACACTATTGTTCACTGATGGACGTAACTAGAGATGAGTGGGCTTTAACGTTCAGTGTTCGTGATAAACACAGACTTTACAAGAAAATCTGTGTTCAACTTTGGTGTTCGGATGCTTTACATATGCAAACCACTGGATCGAGCATCGCTGAGCTCGGGCAGTGGCGGACATTGATCCCAGAGGGCTGGTGAGAGCGGGGAGAGGGGGTTGGTGGGTGCTAGTGATCATCGGGCGAGGAGGCGGGTGGGGGCTTATTGTGATGCGTGCGGCTCTCCTACCTGAGCTGAGCCGCCAAATGCAGTCCTGGGAGCCGGGGCGGAAGAGAAGAGGAGGGATCAGCCAAGGGAAGCAGGTGGCTTCCCTCAGTTACCCTCCTCTCCTCTGACATCGGGTTACGGGGTCGGCTGGGGGCCCCCTGCAGGCTTGAGGGGCCCTATAGCCGCTCGGGGCCCAGGTGCAACTGAACCAGCTGCACCACGGTAGGTCCGCCCCTGAGCTCGGGTACAGTCGGTGCTCAGGTACGCTCAGTGCTTGGGTACACTCGGTGATTGGCCCAGTGTGAGCCTCTTGCAGTGTTTGATCAGCTGCACTGGGGGTAAAATCAGAGTTATTGGATGTAGTGTGTACAACAAAAATTACAAAACCTCTATGGCTGGCTGTATGCGGGCGGAGAGCCAAACACCCCAATCAGTAACTTTCAATGAGGTTCAAGTCAAGTTCAGGTCTAGAACTTCATCTAAAGTCCGGCTGAACCTCCAGAACCCAAATTTCCACGGGTCAGCTCATCTTTAGATATAATCAATAACATGGTAGCGTTTATATAAATCATGTGTATTCCACTTCTTTTAGGCACAGCATTGGAGGTCTCTGCTCCTGCAACATACGTGGTGACAGTGGGGTCACACAACCTGATTCCCTGCGAATATACGGTAGAGAAACCCCCGGTAAATCTGGAATTCTTTGCAGCATTTTGGAGCTTCCAGGGAAAAGAAATTCTGAACTATAATAATGTTGTAATAACAACGGATTCCAGATATTCATTGGACACAGAGAAAGCATTACGGGGACGAGTGGACCTCTCTATATCTCATATCTCTTTATCCGATGCCGGGGTGTACACCTGCTCAGTGCTCTACAGCCCAGAGAGGAAGAAGAAGGATATTACTGTGGACGTTAAAGGTAACTCAACCCTCGCCCATGGAGTGTAACAATATAGATTCTTGTGTCGGGTTAAGATCACGCAACAAGGAAACTGCCCATCATGAAACTGGTTGCAATTCATATGTGATAGATGCAGATTTTGCAGCAGATTCCACTAATGATTTGCAAATTTTGTTGGTGAAATTTTTACAATTGCAAAGGGGTGCCATTAATCAGAATGTGGATGTTTCGGAACATCTACAACTTCATCTGCAGAGCAGGAATTCACAGTTCCCAGACCAGACGTCGGCCTCCGGACTTGGCCTCAACTCTCTCTCAGGCAAACATTGTAGGGCTATTGAGTTGTCGCTCAGGAAAAACAACTGTGAGTGTGCAACCAATGACTTTATTGTAATAATAAGAACAAGCTTAATTGATTTTTTACTACTTACACTGTTGTTTTTGTAAAAAATCCCATCCTCACGTATTGTAAATACCTGTAGATTCCCAATGAAGACTTTTCCTATAGTTTTGTTTATACACTGTATAAGCAAACTGTTGCTGAATGAGTTAATTTTTGCAAGAATCTGATAATTATTGTACATTTTTCCTTGGTTTCAGTTCCTCCGCAGGTTACAATCATGAATAGTAAAGTTGTACTGAATACTAAGAGTGTCCTGTGCTGCTCCGTCACTGGATTCTACCCTGCGGAAATTGATATTAAATTGTTTAGAGGTTCAGAAAGGCTGAGTGATGTTACCAAGGATCCGCCCCTGAGGAACCAAAATGGATTGTTACAGTGTGAACAGCGCCGTGACCATCACGCCCACTGAGGGGGACCGAGAGCGGATCTTCTCATGTAGAGTCCAACATGAATCTTTAAAGAAACCGCTCAACAAAAACTTCCATCTGGTGTATACAGGTAATTATATCCAGAGTATGATCTCATTCACTCAGCAGTTTTTATCACGGACAAATAAAACAGACTGAGTTTCTTCAAAGTTTCTTCTGAGTTTTATCAGTTTTTCTCTGATTAAAACAACGTTTTTCCACCTTCTTCTATCTATCAGTAACTGCACACTTGTGGGTTCTGAGTGCTGTCCAATTTTTTCCCAAACCCATGGACTTGCATTGACAATTTTGATCCAACACCCATGTCTTCACAATTTTGCATGTATCACTCAATCTAGGGAAAAAAATAATCCCAAAGACTATGAAATGTTCAAGGAAAACTGACCTCTGAAAGAAACCTAAGAGATTTGGGACCAACAAAATTAATTCTCTTGCAATGAATAACCAAGGTTTATAGGGATTAAGTGAAGTTCACATTCCCTTAGGACAGGGGTGGGGAACCTCAGGCCCCAGGGCCGAATGAGGCCTTCTATTATGTTTTTGCGACACCTGGGCAGATTCCTGGGGACCGCAGGGCTCAGACTGGCAGACACGTTTTGCCGACTGTCTGACCTTTAAATCCAGCTCTCCAGTGATGTCTATGCCCCAGCTTCAGCCTCCCCAGTGAGGTACATGCTCCCAGCCTCTCCTGTGATGTCTATACCCCCAGCCTCGGCCTCCCCATTGAGGTATATGCTCCAAGCCTCTCCTGTGATGTCTAGGGCTCTAGCAAACCTGGAAAAGCAATTGAGAAGCAACATAATCAATATCATCCACGCCAAAGAGAAGCAGCTGCAGCAACCACAGTAGGGTGAGTTGATCATTTAACCAAATAGAGCGGGTAATTTTCAAGTTGATAATTTTGTACAGCCCCCAAGGAATGTAGAGATTTCCAAATGGCCCTCAGCAGAAAAATGGTTCCCCGCCCCTGCCTTGGGACATAGACTTCACACAAATTAAATGCTTGCCGGAGGCGGCACGTGTGCAGATGAATGTCTCGGCTCTCCGAGATCTCAATTTGCGCATGCTCTGCCTTTGTAGCCATTTTTCTGAAGTCCATCATGTCCACCACCAGGAGATTATTGGTGCCTGTCTCATGCCGCCACAACAACCCCCTTCTCCCGACACAGGGCCCGAAGTATTACCACGCTCATGTCACCACCAACTTCCTGCATCGGCGACCCTGCCTCATGTGTCCCTGCTTCACTGCCCCTGCGCCCTCCCGGTAAGCTACATCTGGACTACAAAATTGCACCTCCATCCCCACCTTCACCCCAATTTTGGAGGGAGGGGGGAGTGTGTCTTATAGTCCAAAAAATTAATGTGATGAAGTTCCTGATGAAAGAGATTTTCTCAGAAACGCGTTGACTTTGACTAAATCACGATTTAGGGATTGATGGAATATGTCATCTCTCAATCCTCTTCATTTGAAGTCCAAAAAATACGGTATTATAAAAATTGAAATTACCCCCTTTTACTCCTATTACAAGTAGAGAAATAAAAAATAAATAAACATATATTTAGTAATGCCACACTCCTAAAAGCTCAGTCTATCAATGCACAGCGTGTGAAATAAGTATTGAACACGTCACCAATTTTCTAAGTAAATCTATTTGTAAAGGTACTATTAACATGGTTGTTTCAATAGAGGAAGCGGCACTCACGGATCTTGGATCCAAGCTATTTATTTATCCAAATTACAGGATACATCCATCAGGGAGGGTGTGCAGGGAGGGGAAGCGTGAGCAACGGAATCCGTTTCGAGGACAATTCCTCTTCTACGAGAGCCCGTAGAAGAGGAATTGTCCTCGAAACGGATTCCGTTGTTCACGCTTCCCCTCCCTGCACACCCTCCCTGATGGATGTATCCTGTAATTTGGATAAATAAATAGCTTGGAACCAAGATCCGTGAGTGCCGCTTCCTCTATTGAAACAATCCTGCACTTGATCCTTTACAAGCTGGAGCACCGGGATCATTAACACCATCATCCACGGGAACTAACAGCTGCATCAGCACAGGTCAGTGCCCTTCTCTACTCCTACATATGTACTATTAACATGTATTTCTCATCAGATGTCAGTAACAACCCATCCAATCCACACAACCAAAGAAATCACCATAGATTCCATAAATTAAGTTGTGTGATAATAAACATAGCAGCTTAATTTCAAACATAACAGATCAAGAAGAGACAAATAACGCAAAAAAACGCAAGTAACTTAATGTATATAATGCAGAAATGTAGAAATTCTCCTCTATGAAAACCTCATCAAAAGCTCACCGTGGGAACATAGCCTTAGACCACGTTCACACCACAGTATTGTGGTCAGTATTTGTAAGTCAAAACCAGGAGTGGGTGAAAAATGCACAAGTGGCGACATGTTTCTATGATACTTTTCCTCTCTTGATTTTGGCAACAAATACTGAGGTAAAAAGCTTACCAAATATTAACCGTGTGAACGTGATCTTGGAGTAACTTTCTCTTTTTTCATTCATGATCAGCTCCTCCACAGGTGACAATCACAGATAAGACAGTTATACTGAATGAAGAGAGTGTCCTGATCTGTTCCGCCACTGGATTCTTCTCTCAGGACATTGATATTAAGTGGTTCAGGGGCTCAGAGAGGCTGAGTGATGTTACTGAAGATCCGCCCCTGAGGAACCAAGATGAACTGTACAGTGTAAATAGTGCCATGACCATCACACCCGCTGAGGAGGACAGAGAGCGGATCTTCTCATGTAGAGTCCAACAAAAGTATCTACAGGAACCGATCCAGGAAGACTTCCAGCTGATATATACAGGTAATGATATCCTTAATAAGAGATTTGGAGACTGACACAATTTTTAGCAATGAATGATCAAGCAATTATAGTTTTAAAAGGGGTTATGCACTATTTGGACACCCCTTTCTCATTCTCCATGTCCGCCCCATGAAAATAAAAAAGCCTACACTCACCTCCTGTGGTGGCACGGCTGCAGCCCTTCACTGCAGCTGCAGTGTACCCGGGGTTAACATAAGGTTGTGATGTCATGAGAGTCCCCTGACCAATCACGGCTGGCTTCTTAACCCCACTTTTGGAAATATGAGTAATTACTGTAACAGGAAGTGAGAGCTGCGGCTTCCA